>VZRX01000332.1:0-11408 GCA_013398075.1 Notiomystis cincta | reverse complement strand
AAGAAAAAAAGAGTGAAAATACCCACGCAACAGACAACGGGGACATCGAAAAACAACGGTGAAATTTACAGTTTGTAGATTATACTCTAATTGTCAGAATACATAGTGTATTCAACAGGCTTGCAGAAAACCCACAAATGCAAGCCAAATGCTAAAAGTGTTCCAGTAGACCTAAACCTCAGATATTTCAAAAGAAACCTCTTATTCCTCAGATATATAGCCCCAAGTTCAGTGTACTAGGTTATTCATGTATCTCATGTGTAATTAATACACTCACTCATTCCTGTGCCACAAATATTGACTTGGGCTCATGGAGCCAGGCTCAGCTTTGAGATTTACATGCAGGACTCTTAAGAGTCAATAGAAAACACAACAGATCTGCAGGATGAAAACACTGTGTTGCAAATCTGCTCACTTTGTTCAAACACAAGAAACATTTACGACTCAGGTACTTACTGCATAAGGACTGCATTGAGAAGCTATTCACTGAAAGACAATAGCCTGCCTTTGGTTGCCCATGATGAAATACTGGACATAATGCAATATAGTAGCAATGGACAAAGAATTAAGGTATCATATTTATACGGAGAGTATTTATTACCATTCAACAGCATAATGAGGCACAAGCCTTAAGGCTAAAATATGAAATCAGGCAAAAAAATGGACAGAAAGGGGCTTAAACCACTGAGTCTTCAATATCAAGAATACCCACAACAGAGGTCATCTGCACCTCTGTTCTCTGATTAACAGCACCTCTCCTGCATTCTTCCACTAATGGCACACGGTTGGATATCAGGGTATTTGTTCCTTCCATCAACAGTGTTAACTGTCTTCACATTCTGTACTTCTGTGAAGCAGTTCTTTGAAACTTGCAGAGCTCTGCCTTATTGTAACATGACAACCTTGTTGCTGTGCTGGACTGTTGTTCCAATTCTGTTATTTTTAAAAGCTGCCACACTTAAGAAACCCTAATTGTCACTTACAACTATCTTGCAAGATTATAACCATGAAAAGATTTTGCAGTTGTGGGCTGCTATTTACATCCACAATCTAATGCAGATGACTGAACCACTGAGACAGCCTATAGCTCCCATTAGATAGTACACCACGGGCATGCAAAACTCTAGTGTTCATAGAATGAAATTTATGTTAACAGCATACCTCAAAGCAAGTACAATGTACACCACAAAAGGCAACAACAGGTTTAAACTGCAGATTTGTCCAGACACTCCTTATGTGGAAAAGCCAGAAAAAGAATAAACTGGGAAGATGCCTTCTTGAACCAAAAAGATTAAAAGCAAACCAACATGAAGGAATGCAAGACTGAGCAGAAGGCAACAAATGCTTCTCCTTCTCTAAAGTTACATCTTCACTGTAAAAGGACACCCCCTCCCACTTCCCTGGCGTGAGATTGTATTTACCATGTAAAATATTAACTACTGTTAGGCTTCTAAATCCACACACAAACATTCAGGTTGCTAGGTTTTGATATTAAATGAGAGACTACTGATGCCAATGCGTAGTCTAAAGTCTTCTGAAGTAGCATATATACTGTTAAAGTTGTGGCACCAAGCACTTGGGTTTTGCTAAGTGTGTATAACAAACAAAGAAAGAAGTACAACATTTAGGATTGAAGGCAGCCTTGTTGCATGTATTTTACTGGTTCCTACAACTTGTAAATATGGGCCATTAACCTGCATATTCTAATTAAGTGGTTATACAGATTAAATGTAATTTTATAGCTTAAAGCCTTTTCACTGAAAGGTGTGCAATCTGAACACTTGACATCCTANGTTGTGGGCTGCTATTTACATCCACAATCTAATGCAGATGACTGAACCACTGAGACTGCCTATAGCTTCCATTAGATAGTACACCACTGGCATGCAGAACTCTAGTGTTCATAGAATGAAATTTATGTTAACAGCATACCTCAAAGCAAGTACAATGTACACCACAAAAGGCAACAACAGGTTTAAACTGCAGATTTGTCCAGACACTCCTTATGTGGAAAAGCCAGAAAAAGAATAAACTGGGAAGATGCCTTCTTGAACCAAAAAGATTAAAAGCAAACCAACATGAAGGAATGCAAGACTGAGCAGAAGGCAACAAATGCTTCTCCTTCTCTAAAGTTACATCTTCACTGTAAAAGGACACCCCCTCCCACTTCCCTGGCGTGAGATTGTATTTACCATGTAAAATATTAACTACTGTTAGGCTTCTAAATCCACACACAAACATTCAGGTTGCTAGGTTTTGATATTAAATGAGAGACTACTGATGCCAATGCGTAGTCTAAAGTCTTCTGAAGTAGCATATATACTGTTAAAGTTGTGGCACCAAGCACTTGGGTTTTGCTAAGTGTGTATAACAAACAAAGAAAGAAGTACAACATTTAGGATTGAAGGCAGCCTTGTTGCATGTATTTTACTGGTTCCTACAACTTGTAAATATGGGCCATTAACCTGCATATTCTAATTAAGTGGTTATACAGATTAAATGTAATTTTATAGCTTAAAGCCTTTTCACTGAAAGGTGTGCAATCTGAACACTTGACATCCTACTGCCCTGTGACTTGTGAAAAATGCACAAGCATTTCCACGCACTGCAAGTTCTTAAAAAGCTAAATTTGAAACAGTGTAGAAACACAGCAAATTGATGTTACTTGGGTTAGGCACTCCTTGATGCTGCACAAACTGTTTAAACCTTTCAGAAAAGTCACCTCTGTCCCAACCCAGAAAACAAGGACTGCCAGTAGCCAAGAAACTAAATTTAATGTTGCAAAAAAAGGCATATGGAAAATAGCAAACTACACTTGCATGTGGCAGTTGAACAAGTGAGTGCAAGATTGAAGAAAAAGTCAAAATCTATGAAAAAATTTAGATTAATGATTACAATACTAGATCAACTTTACACAGCTTGAATTTGCAGCTGTTCTTTGCTTTTAACTCCCTCCTGCCCAAACATATTGACTTCCTTCAAGAAAAGGAGTTCTCTTACACAAAATGTGTCATGTTTGTATTACTCAGAACAAAACAGTTTTGCTGGCAGAGATTGTGGGTTCGCAGGGACATTTAAGCTTTCGTTAAACTGGAAAGCAGTCAAGTCTTTGTGTCTACAAATTTTACATTTAATAGTTCCACAAATTTGGCAAAAGTTCATGATGACGTCTAGGATGTCTTCACCAAATCATAGACATAAATATGGAAATCATCATCAAACTTGATGAAATAGACAGATGGTTTGGCTTCAACTTGATGAATGACCATGCCAGTCCGTTTTGAGCCATCTTCTTTGGCATATTCCACTTGTTTGCCTACCAGGCTGTCTACAACTTCACCTGGTTCTCGTTCTGCAGGAGGTGAATCATCTGTAACATAAACCCAGTGTGCTTTAGTAGATATTAACAAAATTTTGCAATATAGAAGACAAATGTAGAGTCTTCTTTGAAACTCATACAAAACAAATGTAAGTTGTAAACAGATTAAATAATTTTGTTCAAACAAACACCTAACAATTGCCATGCTTGTAGAAAGTAGTTGCCAAAAAATTTTCAAGCAATATTTTTCACTGAAGATGTATAGCTCAGTGAAATTGTTCTTACTGCATTAGTTTGACCCAAAATATTCAATCCCACAAGAACTGCTCCAGAGACACAAATCAAGAGCCAACTTTACAAGATGTGATACTTCTATAAGAAAACAGCAGTGGAAGACTTCTGGTTTATCAATTTCCACTAAAAACCAAAACACGAAGTATTCCACAGCAGTACACCCATATTTTCAACAGAATTAAGAATAATTATGAAAAGGCATTACTGTGCATATGTCACTAAGGAAAGTTAAATATTTCAGCAGTTAACACAGACGTTCTTTTTTGTACCACTACATTTGTTAGCTGTGATACTTTTAAAAAAATGAATGGGAATAACAAATATGATGCTTGTTTGTCAGCTCTCTTGTCCATAAATAAACCACAGCTAAATGTTTAATACAAAAAGCTGCCAGAAGAAAACAGTAATGGGCCTACTTACTTGAATCAGGCATAATGCGAAGGTCACCTTCTTTATAATCATCTAGGAGCTGGTACATGTACAAGACGGGATCTTTCTCGTAGGTAATATAAAACCATGTGTTCATAATAGGAGCTCGAGCCAACCCCATCCCCCTCCATTCATCTTTTGAGCCATCCTCTGTCTCAAACATATGTTCCACAGCTTTACCAATCATTGTGTCTGCCAGGTGGGCATCACTAATTCGAGACGAAGCTGAAATGACAGCATTTCAGAAATTCATTCAAAAGCATAGATATGTATCTTTGTAAAAATAATCTTTATTCTGATTAATGCAAAAATCTGATTGGCAGTTAGTAAATTCATATACAAAACAAATACTGTCCATTCCAGAGAGTGTACTGCTGCAGAACTAAGAACTTCAGAATGTTGTTAAAATAACAATGAATTATTGTACTCCCTGTGATTAAACAATCATAATGCAAGCTAACGAAACATCAATCAAGGCCACAGCAGCAGAAACTCTGAACTTTAACTAGACACTGGACAGGGAGAGGCAGGAAAAAGGCCTATCTCAGAACAGTTCCATGATGTTATTATCAGCTTTAGGGTTTGGTTCCTTCTAATGCCACCCTACAGACTGCTACCAAATCCTTTGCAGTTAGAAGAAGCAACAGCTTTTTCTGTTTCTGAACTAGTGTTTACTTGAGTAGATATCAAACCAGGTGGATTGAAAAACCACAGTTTTACAATCCACAACTTAAATAAACTGCAGTTTAACAATCCAGTGCTAATTCTGGATTGTAAAAACAAAAAGCATTATATTACTAATCAGGTTAATTCACTTGTACAAGAAAAAATGTGTTAGACACACAAAATAGACAACATAGTCTAGATGGAAATATCAATGTTAATCTAAAAACTACAGAATGTACTGCATACTAAGACAGCAACTGCACTCACTAGCACCACCAAAACTTTGTGGAATAGAAAAAAAAAAAGAAAGCATTTAGATTATCTGCCATGAGACAAAAAATGAAACTGACCAGCAACATTTAAGTGGTCACATGTTATCTTGGGGGAATTCTGGAGGAATTAGTGGAAAACATTTAGTCATAAATGTCAGCCAACATGTATATTTATTTAGGAGAAAAACCCTGAACACTTACCAACTCTGTCTGGAAGAACTTCAAGTGCTGAAACTCTTTCATCTTTGTGAAGTTCAAGTCCATACACACAATCAAATCCATCATACTTTATAAGATAGAGGGAGGGATTTACAGGAACTTGATCAAGAACTGTGCCCTTCCATTGTGTTACAGGTCCACTCCCTTCTCTCCAGCCATGCTGTATTCTGCAGCCTACAATGTTTCTTCGTGGCTGAGAAATAGGTTTGCTTGGTCCCACATTGTTTCTATGTTTTCTGTACACAGATACAAACATTAATATTAAACAAGCACATAAATATTCAAAATTCTACTTCAGAAAATAGTTGTATGCTTTTACATGACAACATATTTTATAGCTTAGCACACCTTATTCAAATTAGCGCATAAGGCTTATAATGCTTTATTGGAAAAAAAAATACTTGAAAGTGGTGACACATTTCTGACCTGCCTGTAAGGTCAGTTTCCTAGCAGTAAATTCCAAATCTAGTTTGCTTAAGCCAAAGTAACTATTCTAGCCCTTGCTACACTGAATGTCAAATGTGAAACTCACCTGATGAAATATCAAAGCACAAGGTTACCTGGCAGTATTACAACTTCACTACCTTGTTGCTCTCTGCAGAACAGTAAAACAACTCCTTCCCAGGAGGAAGAAGTCAGTGCAAGCATTACATGGTTGACTGAAATTCTTTTAAAATGTTTGTTTTCCCTGAAACAAACCTGTTTTCACCTGAAGAAAATTTAGGCTCCTTCATTTGCAGGTAATTTTGACTCCAAGTAGTTTTAAAGACACATGACAGCAACAACACTTCTGTATTTAATATGGAAAATGAAAAATTGCATGTAATGTAAATGGCCATCAAAGGGATACTCCTTTTTGTGGAAAACAGACCAAATCATTTTTGTCCTTCTGATATTTTCACGGAATTGACATGGAAATTCCCTCTGATGAGTAACAGTTGCTATTCTGATGAACTGTAATGTAAGCTATTTGACAGTTTCAAATCACTGAAAGTGTTATACATGATTCGTTTTATCCAGCTATTAAAAACACACATAAAAATTGACAATTTTGAATACAAATGGAAGAAACTAAGGGGCATTATGACAATACATGAAATTCTCCTGGGTTATTAGTTGTAAAATAAATTTTTTGGCTACTACTTGTAGCGCACAACATTTTAATGGCTGTAATATTTGCACATAACTAGCTTAAAAGCAACATCTAAAAGACGTTAAGTTGCAGAAGGCAGTATTCTTCCTTAGATTAAAGGTAGTGATCAAAGAAAAAGGTCTCAAAGTATGATGAATGCTCTCAAAGAAGTCCCCAAACGATCAAAAAATATAGATAACAATCATACCACTGAAATCTTGGAAGCAGTATTTTAGAGTAATACACTCACAATATGAAATTGAAATGTTTAACACTTTATCATAACAGTAATCAGTTAAAAACAAGATATACAATGATGTCAGTACTTGTCCCACCACCAGACTTTAATTCACCATGAAGATCTTAGCAAGAGTGTTTTCAAGTTTCACTTTTATCATTTGAGGTTTTCAAAGATCGGACTGCAGTTTTGCATTCCTAACTTTGATAGCACAGATAATTGGAACAGACTGGAGTTCCTGTAAAGAGAGACTGTTCCACAAAGCTGGTTCTAATTTTATTCAAAAACTAGAATGTATTTTCAAATTTTGATTCTGCTCAAGTATATATATGTGTTTCTAATTGTAGTAAATGTCAGTAATGGCTTACTATTATAAAATAAGATTAGAGATCTGGTTCTAAGCACAAACAAATTGAGTTTGTTTTTATTCATTTATTGAGTGCTAATGGAACACTGTTTCATTCTGAATGGAGTAAGAACTAGAAATAAAAGAAGTTAAAACTGACATTGCTGTCTAGTTAAGGCAGTTTATGTTGCTCATCATTTTATCTTTGAAAAAGATTGTAATGTTGTTGATACTCAACCTCACAGTCAACTTTACTTTCTGCCTACAAAGCATAAATCACTTCAAGATTAAATGTGGAACAACAAGGGAAAAAGCTTCACACTCATTGTAAAAAAAGATGGAAGAAGACAATATAACTGAGTTCAAACAGGTAACTGCGTTTAAAATGCCTCATAGAGTAAACTACAAATTTAATTACAAGTCAAGTACCCGCTAGGTTTACTTGTAATTCAAATTTTTGTTTGAAGGTTGCATTACTGAACAGCTGCTCACTTCTCATTTGAAATGGCTCGTACTATAAGAAATTAGATATTCAAACTAGCATATTATCAAGAAAAACCTAGTTCTTGCATCTGAATGTGAAAGAAAGCAAGCAAAAGTGTCTAACTATCAATAAGTAAGTTATGAATGCACTTCCATGTAAGACAAACAAGTAACCAACTCTCCTTTCCTCAAAAGTGTGGCATTTTTGTGATAATCAAGTTACACTAATAACCCTCTATGATGCTCTATCCAAAAGTCCAACACAATTTCTTCCTTTTCTTTCATTAAATAATCTTTAAAATTTCCACAGAGATTTGCTCTTGAATATTTGAAAACAATTAGACATGTAAGATATGAAGCCAGGAAAAACAGAAAATAGCATGTCCTGGAAATAGTCCTTGACACATCAGACACACTCTCATTGTAAACAGCCTTTCGATTCCCGAAAGTTTCTGATCCTCTTCTTTATCTTGCAGGCTGTAAGCTGTTAAGCAAAACCTAATACAAAAAAGTTTCATTATCAGAACCAGATACTTTGGAAACGTTCTAAAGACTACACAGCCAAAAGGAAATCTGCCCAGATGTTAAAGCTGTGTTTATATGCTCCTTGCACAAACTTTAATTTGGCAACTGCCACCTGGGAAACCAACATACTGCAGAACTGCAGAGGACTGGTCATTACCAGAGGGTTGTGCTTAAAACAAAAACTAGCATTTAGAAAAATGGAAACAGCAATGCTCAGTAACTTATCAAATTAACCATTTAGATTTGGTTGTTGATTGTTTTTTATCCTAATCATGTCACACCAGAAAAACACCACAAGGAAAAGAAAAAACCATAAAGATGAAAGAAAACCACGTCTCAGATATGCAAAACACGCACAACTGTGAAAAACTGGAATGAAAACTATAAAACATTATAGAAGCGATACAGCAGCAGTAGTCAGTATGTTTTCAAATCTTTCATGATACAAAACAGAAAAGTTATTAAATATACAACACAAAACTTAATACAACTGTGATCTTACTAATGTGTGTGACTAATAACAGAATGGTGATCGGAGAATTTTTATTAGCTATTTTTCTATGAGGCACATTAAGACAGAAGTATTAAAGTACTTTTTGTACTCCTTCAAAAGTAAAAAAAATCATTCAGTTGTGAATTTCAGCTCTAGATTCTGCAGAAGCCAAGAGTATGTTACCTTAAAGTGGTATCAAAACTTCAAAATGTTTAAATATACTTGTAGTTAAACTGCAATTATAATCTACTCCTGAAAGTCTCTGAATTGCCGACTACAAGAAATCTGGAGAGCCTAGAAACGATTGTTTCATACTTGTGCGAGATCTTGTACTATCCTTGTACACTAAGGTGGAAAGAATGACATCTGTTGAGTTTACTGACTGATCTGATGCCAATGAGGTCAGCTTCATATTTGCAGAGATCACCACTACCCACTGACAGAGCACTTGGAAGAACTGTCCTAAAACCACAGGAACTATCTCCAAAAGGCTCAACAGTTAACTACCACTTAAAGAGTTCAGAACGCTCATCTACACTGCTCATTCTATCACATCCTCAACTACTGAGTCATGCCTTGTTCCTTCCTCTGCCACAAATCTTCTGAAGCATGCCTTTAAAATCTCAATGGCCTTTGAGTGCCAGCAGGCTTCTTCTTCCTTTTCCTTAAATGATAAGGTAACTAAATAAATAGCTAAGTA
This sequence comes from Notiomystis cincta, assembly GCA_013398075.1. Classification (NCBI taxonomy): domain Eukaryota; kingdom Metazoa; phylum Chordata; class Aves; order Passeriformes; family Notiomystidae; genus Notiomystis; species Notiomystis cincta. Next base: position 2,292 of record VZRX01000332.1, on the reverse strand, counting down.
AGTGACAATGTACACATTACTAACTCATGGTCTATCAAATTAGCTCAGAGTAGTATCAGCATATAGTATTACATCATATTCATATCCTACTCATTTATAGTAAGCTATAAATATAAACAATATTCTACTACTCTGCCTCATTCTCAGACAAGTCAGTAAGCAGCACACAAGAAGTCATCTTGGCTTGGTACAAAAAAGCCTTAACTAAATAATAAACAATTGAACTAGGCTAAATTAACATAAAACTAAGCTAGATGCTTAAGTTAAATACCTCAAAATTATGTCACTTAGGATCAAAACTTCTTATGTCCCACAAAAGCCTTTATGCTAACAAATTTACAACCTATTTAGTTATTTAAATAAGTGTATATAAACACAACAATAAAGACAAATCTAGCCACCCTCAAGTACAAAAGGCAACCCACCTCTGATAGTCTTCCCATCATACACTCCTTTCTCTGAGCGGTTGAAAGAGAACAAGAGAAATTAAATTTTAACCAACTCTACCTGCCCCTAGACAAATAAATGTTTCTCTTTGCCTTCTATGAAGATAGACAAGAATGAATAATGATGAGCTGGTGGAAGGCATCAGAGTAGTTTAACACCAGGTGTTGTCTCTGGGAAACAGTTAACACTGTTAACAGTGATTAACTAGATTAATTGTGGAAAATACACCTGCCAAACAAATTGCTTGTGATTGATACACACTATATGTCTTTACACTTACAAACAGCTAGTAACATTTTAAGTTTCCCACTTACCCATCTTAGATTTCTCTCACCAGATATAGCCAGATATGGTATCTTGTTGCATGACACTAAGACCAATTATATACAGAAGGTTACCTCTACTTTCACACAGCTACTCACCAGTGTTCAGCTGCTACGATTTAAAATGTTGAAGATGGAAAAATACATGCCATGAAAGTGTAGCAAAAGCAGGTATCCTTCCTTCACATACTAATAGTAAATTCCTTACAGAAGTATTTCACTACATTCTTTATTTTTAAAAAATGAAAAATCTTTTCCAACACTACAGTTATAGTGCATACATGATTAGATATATCTGACATTCCTTCTCAACTGGGTTCTTAGTAAGCATGATTTGCAGGTTTTTTTAACCTGGTACCTGCATGAACTCTGTGCCAGAGAACAGACATCCTACAGTAGATGTGGCTAATTTCAGGCTTGAAAATCCTTCCCTACAAATTCCAGAAAGAATTTCAAAATTGTATTCAGGAAAAATACTACGTTAACAATCAAAACAAGATATAAAACTTTATCTGTAGGGCTTTCTTTCCTACTACCCTCCTGAAAGAATTAGAAGTCTGACTACACATATATACAGACTGAATATTATTCCACAATTTTCAAGAACAAAGTGAGTGGAACAATACAGATATATTTCTAGAACAGTGCTTCCAGTTACTGAGAGCTATTCTTTAGTAAATACACTAACAACTTACTTGTGGGAAGTTCTTTTCTTCATCATGCTCGCAGAGACTCCTGCATGACCTACAATATAAAAGATGTTGGAATTGTTGAAAAATAATTTTAAAACTTCATAAAAGCCTTCATATTGAATGTCAAAATGTAAAGAATCCAAACATTTCATGTTATGACTGATCAGTGACCTGCTAAAATGGGAAAAGGCTCTAGAGAGATAGACACTGGCTATGTGTGCATGCAGCTGTGGCGAGCTGACCTTGGCTGGATGTCAGGTATCCACCTAATCTATCTCTTCTCTCAGCTGGACAGAGGAGAGAAAATACAACCAAAAGGTTCCTGGGTCAAGAGAGGGATAGAGAAGCCCACTCACCAATTACTATCACAGGCAAACCAGGCTTGACTGGGGAATATTAATTTATTACTAAGCAAGTCAGAGTAAGATAATGAGAAATAAAGCCAAATCTTAAAAATACCTTCCTCCCAGCTCTCACTTCTTCCTAGGCCTAACTTCATTCCCAATTTCTTTCTATCTCCTCTCTCCCAGGTAGCACAAGGGGACAGAGAATGAAGGTGCAGTCAGTTAATCACATGTTGTCGCTGTTGCTTCTTTCTTTCTTCTCAGGGTTAGGGTTAGTTCTCCCTCCTCAGGGGGAGGACTCCTCTCACTCTTTCCTCGCTGTGGTGAGAGGTCCCTCCCAGAGGAGACAGTCCTCCAGACTTCTCTAATGTGAATCCTTCTCAGAGGCCATAGTTCTTCGCAAACAGCTCCAACACGGATCTCTTCCGCAGCATGCCATTCTTTTGGAACAGGTTGCCCTGTAGTGGGTCCTCCACAGGGTCACAA
>VZRX01000330.1:0-11711 GCA_013398075.1 Notiomystis cincta | reverse complement strand
TGGGCAGGTGACACCTGTCCCTCCACAGGGACCTCACCACTGGTGGCAGCAGCCCCAAGCTGTCCTTGGATGTGCTCCCAGCCAGCTCCTCAAGAGATGTGATATCACTGGGACATCACACCAAGCTCTTGCACATCATCTGTCCAACCCCATCCCACCAGATTGTGCTAAGGGGATGAACAGCAGGAATTCTCCGTGATGGATTCCTTGCCAACTTCTTGCAGCACGAGCCAGCACGACAGATGGCCAAAGACAGGACTGTATTCCTCATTTTTCCTGGAGGAAATGGACCTCAGACACGGAGCTTTCTGCGGGTCTGTACCCCGGAATTGCTTCCCTTTTCCCCTCTGGGGGTGATGTGTGATGTGGGAGCGATTTAAGGCATCCCCTGGCAGGAGCAGGGGGGGAAGGACTCTGTCCAGCTGCAGCAGAGCAGCCCTGTGGGGTTAGAAACCGGGCACACCCTTAGAATAACAAAATCACAGAATGGTTTGGGCTGCAAGGGAATAAAAAGCATCTATTCCACCCCTCGTGTGGCTCACGGGTATCCCTGTGCCACTGACAGGCTTTTTTTCCTTCCCATGTCCTAAACCCTTCTCAATGTCCCACAAAGCTAAAAGACAGAGATATTATTTTCCCCCCAGTTTGGCATCTTCACTTTTCCCCGAGTTTAAAGACATTTCCAGGCCTGCCACCGGCCCAGCCAAGGGACAATGTGCACTCAGTGACATCCACTTTTCTCATCGTGATGTTAACCAGCGCCACACAAATACTGAATGCGAGCCAGGCGCTTGGGCTGGGTACTTTGGCTGCTCTGAGCCAGTGCAGGGCTGACACCCCTTTGCACAAAGGGAATTTACCTCCACAACAATGATAATTGCTTTTCGATGCACTTATGTAACTGTGAGACTTTTAAATCTGATCTTGTTTACACCCGGTGCAAATCAGGAAGAAAAAAAATTCATCACATGTGGCAGTGTGTACTTAATCACTCACAATCCTGGGCTGGCTATTTCCTTGCTTTATTTTTGTTTTCTTTTCTTAAATAAACCTGCCCTAAGAATGTAAGAAAGCAGAATACAAAACAGGCCTGAAGTGGCTTTTTAGAAGCTCATACCGACTTGAATGACTTGCTAAAGGGTTCGTTTTCCTGCCCTAACAAAAGCCAGGAAACACAAAATTAACCCCTTCCTCCAAAACAATCCCGGCTCGCAGCGATGCCTTTGTGAGGGTAAGAATGGAAACCTGAGCACGGAGTGTGGGGGTGGGAGGTGATGCTCTGCCTGGAGCAGATGGCACCCACTGCCCACTCCCTTCATCCCCGGGGCTTTAACAGCTCCCTGTTCTCGGCCAAAACCTGTCCCAGGACGTGGGGACACGAGGACACGAGGACATGAGGACACAGGGACACAGGGACACAGGGACACAGGGACACGGGGACACGGGGACACGGGGGTGAGCCCACTCCGGTGGCATTAAGGACTTACTGGGAAAATGAGCGGGGTTTTGTTGGTCTGAGCAGGATCTGAGAGCTGCCCCAGCTTCTCCAGACACCAGGAGCACCCCAGAGCAGCCTGGCTGATGTTTCTTGGAGGTCTCAGAGCTGCAGAGAGCTGCTGCTCTGCCTGGCAGCGATGCCAGGGGGTTCCAGCTTGGTGACAAGTGACAATAACCCCTGGCCTGGAACGGGCCCATTGCACAAACCAGTTACCCAGTCACACTGGTTATTCAGGCTTTTTAACCAGTCACCCATGGCCAAAATCAAATGGAACCACTCCAGAATTACGGCACCACTGGACCAGACCCCAGCCTGGATCTCGCTGCCTTCAGTGCAAGTTTTGCCTGAATAAAGATATGAAGTATCAAGCCCCAGCATTTGAGACACAGGACAAAAATGCATGTGGGAACATTTGGAAACCGTGCTGGATGCATTTCTTCAGCATGTGTAACATTTTCTCTGAATTCAGTTTCACAACCCAGCATTTCCTTTTGTAAATATTTGGACAGATTTTACAGAGGCACAGATTCATAAGAAACAAAAGGAGAAAAAAAAGGAAAGATACATGGGGAAGAGAGAAATAAAAAGAAGGAAGCGAGCAAGCAAGGAAGGAGGGAAGGAAAGATGGAGAGAGAGAAAGAAAAAGAAAGGGAAACAAAAAAGGGATTCAGAGATGAAAGGTCACAATAAACAGAACACAAACAATATAGAATTACTGGTGACTCACACTACAATGAAAACATAATTTTTTATGCATTTAAATCCCAAGATTTAACCCTTTGGCCAGGGTTTGGTTGAGCTCAGACTGCCTCAAATCCTTCTTCTTGGAGCTGATGAGAAGGGGCAGTGGGGTAAATCCTCACAGCACGAAAACCAGCTCTGGGTTGAGGTCTCCTCCTGGAAAACCCGGCACATTCATTTCTGTGTGGTACAAGTGGAAGACAGTCGGGGTAGGAGCTCGGGTATTTCAGCTGGGGACACATCTGGATCCTGGTGTACTTTGGGAAATATGGAAAACCCTTTTTTCCCAGCCCTGCCTGAGGAAATCTCAGCTCGCTGCTCCCAGGGGCTGGCACAGCAGGGCTGGCAGGGCTGGGTACTCGTGCTCCAAGGTATCCCAGGGGCTGGCACTGGGTACCAGTCCTGGTCACCCTGGGCACTGCCCAGACTCCAAGCTCCTCACAAGGTGTCCCAGGGGCTGGCACAGCGGGGCTGGCAGCACTGGGTACCCGTGCTCCAAGGTGTCTCAAGGCACAGCAGGGCTGGGAGTGCTGGGTACCTGTCCTGCTCACCCTGGGCACTGCCCAGACCCCGTGCTCCTCACCAGGACTCCGTGCTCCAAGGTATCCCAGGGGCTGGCACAGCGGGGCTGGCAGCACTGGGTACCCGTGCTCCAAGGTGTCTCAAGGCACAGCAGGGCTGGGAGTGCTGGGTACCTGTCCTGCTCACCCCGGGCACTGCCCAGACCCCGTGCTCCTCACCCTGACCCCGAGCTCCTCACCCTGACCCCGTGCTCCTCCCCAGGAGCCGCTGTGAGCTCCCAGCTCCTCCTGACACTGCAGGCTCCAAACCTCCCAGCCCCGGGGTTTGCCAGCAGACAGAACCCCGTACAGGTGTGTTCACCCAGCGAGCGCTTGGCAGAGCCCGAATCGCGGCACTTCGCGGTGGGGACAGCCCCCGTCCCAATTCTGCAAGTGGCTGCACTCTGCTTGAGCAGCTCCTGCGAGCCAGAAGTTCTGCTGCTTTCTCCTGCGGTGACTCACTGAGCCGCCTCGGGCAAGTTGCTTAGTGCTGCGTTTTAACTTGATTACAGGCATCTCAGAGCCAGCCTGGGACACCTCGGATTTGATATTCAAAATCCTTAAATACCTGCCTGCAAAGGAAAATCTCTGGGAATTAGCAGCACTGATACACTTCACAGCTCTGGGATCAGCTTAGTAGGGCAAATGGTTTAGGCAATTTAATCTTACATTTAATTGCCTCTATTAATCTGCTGTGAATCATGCCTTGCACTAGGCATAAGGGTATTTATTCAATAAAATCGCTGGATTTGTAAAGTTCTCATACTTCAAGATGAAAGGCATTAGATACACAATAAAATATACTTATGGGAAATTACTCTTCTTGCTGCTGGAGCGGGTATTTTCTCAATAACATCTCCCGATGGCTGCCAGGGCAAGGCAAGGCTTCCGTGGGAGGAGGCTGAATTTGAATAGAAAACAAATGACGTAGCTCGCACCGAGGAGCCGGGAGAGGCGTGTTCTGCTCCCCAGAAACACGAGGTTTATTGCCTGGCAGGTGATGTCAGCGGTTTGTGGGCGCAGTGACTCTGTGAGAGGTTCGGATTCCCAGAACCGGCCACTCTCATAAAGATTGAGACAACAGCTGCCGAGGCACTGCCATTGGCAGGTCGTTCCTCTGTTCTTCTCCTCTTTCCAGCGAGGTGAAGGCTTCAGAGCCCGGGATTTCTCTGCCCATCAGGCCAGAGCAGAAGTGGAAAGGACAGAGCTGGAGTTTGGCATCTCATTCCCTGTCCTGGAGCCGCCACAAACCTGTTCTCCACTCGCTGTGGCTCCACCAGGGAAGGGGCTGTGAAGTCGGTGTGACCAGCTGCTGGGAGAAAGAATTTCGTGTTCACACACACCAGCTCTTCCCAACTCACAGATAACTTTAGGTGGATAAAGCCAGCTTGGGATAACACAGGATTTTTAGGGCTGAAAGCTGCAGAGCTGATGGAAATGGAGACAGGTAGTTCTGTCTCCTCCTGGAGTCCTGTGCTAAGTGCAGGAATCGAGGGCCCAGAAGGCAAATCCTCCTGCTGTACTTGCACTTGCCCCTTCTGCCATACTCCAGGTCTCAATTTGTCCCACATCTGAGGGGTTATTTGCTGAGGGGACAGAGAGGGAGGATGTAACAGGAAAGTGTCTGAAAAAAAGTGAGGTTTTCTTATCAAAACCCACAATTCCTGCATTCCTGGACTGTGGAGGAACTCAGTGTGGGGACCCAAGAGTGACACTGCATGAGGGCACATCAAACAGTAAAGAAACTTGTAGGGAAAGTGAGGCACAGGGAAATTCTGGTGGATATTACACAGCTGAGTCCCTTCGTTACTCCTGCACCTTTTCCTGTGCTTTCTTAGTCTGAGCCCCCAAGGTGTTTGTAACCAAGCTTGGTTTTTAAACCATAACTGCTAAAAAGTCCCCCTGTGTGGGTAAATACAGAACTGCTTATTCATTCTGTGCCCTGCAGTTTGTGACAATGTTTGCAAAATGACATGATTCCCTCATGTGATGGAGGGAGGTGATGTGTGTGGAACAGCGGGCAGTGAAAACACAGCATTACTCATAGGGGAGAAGAACACTTGACTGTTTGGGATATGAAAAGCTCCAGGCTGTGGAAAAAGCCAAACTTTGGCCCCCAGTGTTGTTTCCAGGAGCAGGGGAGGGCGGGGTGAGTCACTGTGCAGTGCCCTCTCTGCCACTCGAGGGGGACAGGGCCTGAGATCCAGGACAGGGATCTGATGATCCCTCTCTTTGTGCCTGGAATGCCTCCTCATGACCACTCCTGACCCTCCCACGTTGCTCATGGTCCACTTGATAAAACCCAGGGCTGAGCTGATGTCATGGCCCTGCTGTGAAACCTCCAGGTGAGTCCAGTTTGGTGCTGTCCTCTGAAGCTGTTGGACAAAATGTTTCTCGGTGGGGATGGATGAGGAGTGAGGTCACACAGCAGCATTGGCTGGAATAAATTTGCCCAAACATGGGCTGTTTCTCCTGAGGGGTGGCCACATGTGTGGACAGATGCCCTGTGGCTCCAAGAGTGTGTCTCCAGCTGTGATTTCACCTCGGCCGCCGCTCAAACTCCAGAGCTCTGTTTAGAGAGAGGCCCAGCCCAAGGGATGCTCACATGAACACACTGCTGAGAGTGTTCCTTACAGCTGCTGCAGTGTAGAGAACTCCATGCCCATTAAAATCCCATAAAAGCTGCAGGATGAGGGGAGCCTTGAAATGGGAGGGGTTGAAAACTGGGGGAGACTTTCCTTTGAATGTGGCAGCTCCTGGAGGGCACAGCCAGAGAGCCCCACGATGGTCCCAGGTTCACCTGGATCTTCCCAGCTTGACCTGGATCATCCCAGCCTCACCTGGATCATCCCAGCTTTACCTGGATCATCCCAAACTCACCAGGATGATCCCAGCTTTACCTGGATGATCCCAGGCCCACCTGGCTGGTCCCAGCCTCAGCTGGAGGGGGACCCTGAGACTGGCAGTGAGAGAGGGAAGGCAGAGATGCTCTCTGAGTTTAAAACTGATCTCACTCCTGAAAAGCACAGTGTCCCACACAGAAATTGAGGACAAGAGTCTGAGTGTTTTCCCAAGGCCTGACACAGTTATTTCCTTATGTTTTTATGTATCTTACAGCCATCTCTGAGAGTGCTCCTGTGTAATCAGGTCAATCAATAATTAACACTGCCATCCCCCAGTTAATGGGTTGAGCCAGTCATAACCATTTGTTTTTTTGGAGAAAAAACCAAATTCGAAATGAATAACTAAATAAAATAAGGGACTTTTGTTAAACAAACAAACAAACAAAAATCTCATCATACTGGATATGTTTGAGCACATTCCTTTGAACACAACCCCTGACTTGAACACACAGGATTTCAAAAATGTGTGAAATGTGAGCCAGGGGCTGAACTTCGCAATTTGGCCTCTGATCAATTTAATAATTCAAGGCAGCTTTTTCCTCTCTTTTTGCTCTCTGTGCAGTCCAGGTTTGGCTCACGTGCCAGGTCCACCAGTGGGATTTGCCTCACCGACCAACAATCACTTTTGGTTCTTCTTCATTCTTTTTTTTTTGCTTTTTTTCCTGAAAAAGAGGAACGAGAAGTGAAAATAGCTGAAGGAGTGGGGCACATTCTCAGATGGTAAATACAAGAGGAGCATGAATCATCCCCTTATAGAAATGACGAGAAAGGATGGAAAAGGTAACGGTTTGGGAGAAGCAAGTTATGTTCTACATGGCTGATTCAGCTCTCTGGAGTGAAAATGAATCATCAGAATATTTAAATCATATTACCAGTATTAACACACACAAAACCCCCGAGCTCAGGGAACCTTTGTTATGAAACAAATTTGATAACAGGCAACAAAAGAACAAAGGAGCTCTTGCTAAAATCCTGTGCTGGGTTCTGCTGCGTGTCCCCAGCCCACGGAACCTCGGAAAATCAGAGTTTGCTGCAATTGCCATCACAGTGCCCCACTTAAAGCTGAGCACTGAGGATTCTCACAGCCCCAAACCCTTCAGAAAAAAAGCCCAGACTCTCCTGTACCTCCCAGAGCTTTTACACTTGGGCAGTGACACAAAGTTTATTTTAAACTAAAGGCATTACCCGCTGGAGAGAGCATTCTCTGGGGTAATTACTGCTGGGGAAGGATTCCTTACTCCTGAGCAGCACACTGTGAGTGGATGATGATCAGGACACCTGAGCAGGGCTTTGACACTGGAGCTTTTCTTATCTAGTTGGACCCAGCCCAAGTTACAGCATTAATGAAGCTGTAACACATCAGATTTCAGGCAGGCTCCAGGTGGAGATGACAGAAAAGGTCAAAGGATGGTTTTAAATCCCCTTAATTTCCTTCCACCAGTCTGGCTCAGCTGAGCTTGGCTGGGACCAAAAAGTGACCCACGTGTCTGGGGATGTTTTCTTTGCATAGGAAACATCCAGTTCCAGGATATATCACAGCAGAGGCAGCAAAGCAAACCACAGGACTCCTCTACATAATGAGCTGCAAAGGTTTTCTAGCGAGGCATTTGTTCAGAAAAAAGTACATTTCTGTACCCCCTAAAAGTTTGTCACATTTAAATTTCTCAACACCAAAAGAAACGTGTCTGTTCAATAGCTGTAATCCTCAGAGGGATCAAAATGAGGTAGAAACCCATCTCCAGATGATTTCTGGTTTGGTTTTTTAGTCTAAATCTTGTAGCTTCTTCCTCAAATCTCCAATTTTATCTTTCAACACCGACACTAGGGAACAAAAAGTTTCATTCTCTGCTGGTGAGCAAGAACCCTGATGAAGATTAGCCAAAATTTTTGCTATTTTTAACAAAAAAAAAACCTTTTTAATAAAGGAATGTATATTCCTGAAGTAAATATGGACAGGAGAGGCAGAAAGGGAGACTGACAGGCAGGGAGACAAACGCTGCTCCACAGAGAAGCCTCTGAAACATCTGGAATGTTGCAGTGAAAGGTTATTTACCAGGAACATCAGCCAGGCCCAGTGCAGATGGTTCTCATTAGTCTGAGATCAAGAGACCAGCAAGGCTAAAAATATGTGTTTGCTTTTTTAGTAACTGGACTTGGTTTTCTTTGCTTCAAAAATAATAATCACCCTTACACAACTCCTGTAACTCCGAAGTATTTTCTTGGAATATTGTTTGGCACGCTGGTTGGGATGCAGAGTCTGTGCCATTGCTCTTACTCACCCAGCCCTTCCCCCTGAGGAGATGGTGATGTATCCCTTACTTAGAAACAGGAGGATGGCACACTACCCCAAAAAACAACGACTTTTGTTTATAAAGTGACAAAATATCTGAATTTCTGCTCTGTGCCAGGCTCTTGCCTGGAGTAAATGCGTGCAGCTTCCCTGGAATCCACTGGAATATGGGATGGAGTCACTGTGGGGGCCAGAGAGCCACTGGCAACAGCACAACCCGTGCCAAGCACTGCACCAGGGGAAGGCTGGGAGTGCCCACGGCTTTCTTGGGAATCTGTTTGGAAACAGTTGGTTAAAATCCACGGGGAAAAGTCGAGTTACATCAGGCAGGATGGGAATGAGAGCCAGGAACTGGAATTCCAAGGGGAGCTGGGAGGTTCTGATTTCTGCTGACACATCCCCAGAAATCCACCTGCCCTGGAGGCACTGGGACTGCAGTAAGATAAGCAGCTCTTGCATTACCCACCACAACACACTGGATTTTGAAAGCTCTGACTGTCAGCCAGCAGAGCCCAGGGAGAGGGAAATGTCATTCCACAGGGAATGGTCCAAAGGTTCTCTTTGGGTTTTTCAGCTCCAGTTCAGATTTTGTAATGAACCACCTCGATTTCTCAGCATGGGTTTAGTGGAAGGGAAGGGAAGAGTGAATGTGGTCTAATGAACAATTCTTAACTAAAAGGTTTAAGCTCTCAGTGGAAATACCAAAGAAAATTGTTCACCTTTTCACAGAGAAAAAGGTTCATTTCTCTGATGGACCCAAATTGGAAAACAGGTTTTGGAAGAATGCATTTGATGAAATGATTCCCACTGACATAGATTGTCCATGTGACCAATCCTAAGCAGAAGAAGGGCACAGGGCTTACTGGAACCTGTTACTAAATCCAGTATTTTTGCTTGGGAAACAGAAACTGGGAGGACACAGACCTTATCTTTTAAGCCTGGCTACAGTAAGGTAGTGTGACCACCAGCAGAAAGCTGATCAGATGATAGATGAGTGCACTCTGTCACTTAGTTTTGAATCACTTCCTTTTTTTCATTTGTTTTCTTGTGGTCAGTGCTGCCAGAAAAAAAAATATTTTGAAGGGGAAAAGTGTGATCACTGCTTCTCTCATGGGACTTCAGTTTATGAAGGATGGTTTCTCAGAGAGACTGGCTGCAGTGGGAGATGCTGTGAGGTCGGTCCTTCTGGACAGGAAATCTACAAAAAATTACTTTGTGGGCTTTTATTAGAGTTTTGGGGGGGGTTGGGAGTTGGTTTTTTCCTGAGCAGGGTAGTAGAAAAAGCACCCCTGGTGTCTTTCAATGAAGAACAGTTCAAGCAGGCTGAAATGAGAGCAGGGAATTCTCTGGTCTCCTTTGGAAATCAGGGACAAGAAGCAGTGGATAGAAACTGATTCACCTGAACGTGAGGAAGAACTTTTTTCCTGTGCAACTGAGCCCTGGACAGAGAGCAGAGAGGGTGTGGAGCCTCCCTCCCTGGGGATATTCCAGAATTTTCTGGACTCCATCCTGTGCCCTGAGCTCTGGGATGGCTCTGCTGGAGCAGGGAGGTGGCACCAGGGACACACCAGGGTCCCTTCCAGCCTGGGATTTCTGTGAGGCAGCCTAAGAAGGCAGAACAGGGGGAACCTGCCCTGCCCAGGCTGGATCTGCTGGGAGAGGGAGCACTGGAGTGTGCAGGGATGTCTCATCTCACCCCCCAACAGCACCAACCTCACCCCAGGAAAAGAACAGAAGCAGATGCAAAAAAAGGTGAAAGTCAGAGCTAGCAGGGGCGTGCTCAGAATGAGTAAACAGCCCCCAAAGTATTCAGTGACAAATTCCACTCTCATACACAGAACGAGATTATCTTTTTCAGCCCAGCACTGAGCATTTCTTGAAATAACATCAGCCCCTGTCCAGGGCTGTGCTCTGCTCAGCAGGGCTGTCAGCTTGGCAAGCGGGCGACCTTCTGTGTAATGTATAATTCAAGTATCCAATACACAAATGATTGCAGCAGAGTCAGAGAACATGCAAATTATGTCCCACATCCTGCTGTTAGTCATCCTCTGGGGGGAACTCACCCCCCCAGAGCCAGGATCCCAGAACACACTGTATGTTTGCTAATCCTCACTTTTTTAAGTGTTTCGACAGCAGCAGCAGCAACCTCACAGCCCTCCTCTTGAAAATGACTGTAACCCAAAACTCTTGGAGTAAAAGACTCAGTCCTTGCCCCCAAAACAGCAAATGAATTATCCATATTTGGTTTTACTGCTGCAGAACAGTTAGAGGTATTAATTTAAAATATAGCAAATTACATGGAATCTTTCATCAAAGGGGATCAAAGCACTTTGCATATTAATTACATTTCAGAATAAGACTCTGAGCTAAGCTTTATTACAGGAGATAGTGAGTTCTAGGGCTTCATCTGGCTGAGAGGAAATCAGGACACCTGGGATTTACTGCCTGTGACGTGCTGCCTAACCCTCCTTCAGATCCTCTGTGCCTCAGTTTCCCTGTCTGTAGGAGAAGAATGCTCATATTTAACTCTGTTTTCAAAGGCTGAGGAAAAAGTCCTCTGGAATAAGTGATGTCTGATAGTTTACATGGCAATTACAGCACCAGAGCAGTCCCCGTGGTAGGGAGGGAGGTGAGGGGACAGATGTACCCAGTGGGGTCCTAAAGCTGCTCTGCCTGCCAGGCAATTTCCCACTGGAGCTTCCTTGGAGGGGCCAGGATCACTCCTTCCCCCTCCCTCTCTCAAATATCCTGAAGGCAGAACAGGCACCACCCCAGCACCCCTCACACTCACAGCCCTGAGCATCCCCTGGGCTTGGGAAGCTTCCACTTTCACTGTGACTTTCTAGGAGATAATCCCCTGTTTGTATCTGACAGCTCAATGCAGTTTTAGCACGAGATCAGCCAGGTTTTCAGGAGCTATCCACAGGAATTAGGTGGCAAAGCTCCTCTAAAATTTCCACTTTCAGTTGGGAGTGATCTACAGGCTTCACTCTTGTTGCTCTCTTAGTGCTCTGTGTGCTTGAGAAACTTTTCTAGGAGAGAGCAGAGGGACAAATCCTGCTCATTTTTTAGAGTATCTGGGACAAAGTAATTCATGGGAATGGATCTAGAGTCACTTTCTAGCAATAACAACATGGAAAAACCATCCCATTTTACAACACTGATAATCAGTGGCTTATGAAAAAAAGAATCAAGAGCAAATACCTTGCACAAAGGTTATTTTCCTTTGTACATTATTTAAATAGGTCAGGTAGAATGACAGATGTGGCTCCATGTCACGAGACCAAGGATAAAGTGATGAGAATCAGCAGCAATAAACCAGCCCCAGAGTGAGGGGATGGGCTGAGCAGCATTTGGTTCCTCATTATCAAATATGTCAAGAACAACCAAAACAAACATTTAGCCCAACCTTGGGTGAGTACAGGATTAGATAGGAGGGTGCAGAAGGTTATTGTGATCCCAAATCCTGGCAAATACCAACTTCTGTTTGGACTTTGGCAGAACAGAGGATTTTGAGAGCTACCTGTGTGCCCTGAGAGGTGCTGGACTTCGTTGTCTCTCACAGAAATCCACGTGTTGGGGGGAAGCCTGTCCTGCTATTGCCAAGACCTGTTTATCTTGCTTAATCATTTACTGGAGTTCAATTTGGTGCTGCCTGCAGTGGCAAAGGAGGGCTTCCTGCAGGCCAGCCAGGGCACTGGGATGGGGTTTGTTCTCTT
>VZRX01000328.1:5050-23241 GCA_013398075.1 Notiomystis cincta | reverse complement strand
CCGCCGCGCCTCGGCATGCGCGGGGCCGCCCCTTCCCCGACACCGCCGGGACACCGCAGCACCGCCGGCTGCAGCCTCGGCCCCCCGTGACTCAGTTTCCCCCCATGCCGGCAGCACAGTGTGGTGATCCTTCGGCACAGGGGCACCAGGGCATGCCGGGATCCCGGCTGCGGGGATTCCCGTGGGGAACCGGCTGTTTCCTCCACGGGAGCGGAGTCCTGACACGCTCCTTACTGGGAATTGCGGAGGGAGGCCACAGTGCTGGGAGAACTGGGCATTTCCAAGTCAAATCAGCGATGAACAACTCCCACAGCTGCCAAGGGCTGGCACTGCCCCTGGCACAGCCCAACAGCTCAGAGGGACACCCCTACAAAGCCCCCCTTCCCCAGGATCCGTTGAGGGAACCCTTTAGTGGGGGATGCCCAAACTGGGTATCTCAGTCCCTTGGGACTTTCCCTGGAAGCTGCTTGGAAAGGAGCCCTGCAGCCCCTATAGAGCAGGGCCCTGCCCAGGGGATGCCCAGGAGCCCCTCGGGGGCAGTCCCTGCCCCAAGAACAGGCAGGAGGTGACCCACCTCAGTGACCTTCTCACTCAGCCCCCGCAGCAGCAGCACCACCACGTGCACAGCGGCTCTTCGCACTTCAGCCTCGGGGTCTGTCCGGGCTATGGCTGTCACACAGCAGGTGACCTGTGGGGACAGGGCAGGGGGGCATCAGCGAGGACTGAGAGATGCAGGGGATCCCATCGGAGCAGCCACTGAGATGCTGGTGATGTCCCAAGAAAGAGGATGGGACCCCCATGTCCTGTGGGGTGCTGGCTGCAAGCAGCTCCCTCCAGGGCTGGGCAGCACATGGGTGCCTCAGGAAGCTGTCTAACAGCCTGTATAGAAATCAGGCAGAGCCAAAGGAATCTAATTAAATCCCGGCAGTGACAGCCGGGAGAATTAGCAGAGCTTGCACCTTCCCAAAATAGCAGCGTGTGGCTCACTGGCATCACATCAACTGCCGGGATCCACCGGTGCCGAGCGGGAACTGAGGGGAGCATCCCGAGTGCCAAATCCCTGCTGTCTCACTCCAGGAGCACGGGGGGGGGTGGTGAAGCTCTGGCTCCCACAGGCACAGACCCATCGGCTCCAGGGCTGTTCACCCCACGGGGGGATCTCAGCTCCAGCAGCTCCTGCAGCCATATCTCACCCACAGCCTGCAGCCAGGGTGGGTGAGGGCCAGCTTTGTGATACTGATGATACTGATAATTACCATAACGGGAGGGTAACGAGGTGTCATTAAGCGGGAGGTGTCTCTGGCAGGCACCACTTGTGCCCCCAGGTCTCCTCTGGCAGTGTCTGCCATGGGTGGAGCAGGCACCTAAAAATCAGGGCTAGAATCTCCTTAGTGTTTGCTTCAGGCCCCGTGCCTTTTATACTCCACAATATCAGCAATTATCACCCATGTCCTTTATGGAAATGTGCCGTTTCCATATGGAAATGCTCCATTTCCATGTCCTCAGCAGTCCAACCATGTGCTAACAAATGCGCTCGTTAAGGAGAGGCCCCAGCTCCCCAGGCAGGGTCAGGGAAGGATGGAGCTGTACCTCCTGGATGATGGATCCCAGCTGGAAGCCGAGGTGCTGGCAGAGCTCGCCCAGGTTGGAGAGGCTGCTGGCCCGCAGGGCACTGTCAGGATCCCGGGCACCCCGCAGGAAGGCCCGGATCAGCGGCTCCCGGTGCTGGAACACCATGTCCCCTGCACGAGAGAGCCCAGCTGTGTGTCACCAGCATGGAAAGGCCCACCCTACCTGCCTAACCCTGGCTCCTTTGGGAACAGATCGGTTGGGCATCTGCCTTGCAACACCACTGAACAGCTGGATGCAACACATGGAGCGTGGCTTGTGCCCTTTGGCACACACCCCGTGGCACAGACCTTGGGGCCTTTTGGCACATCCCAGTCCTCCTGTGGAGTTACTAATGGTCCTGCAAACAGACAAGTGTGAATCCCTGATCCCCACATCACCCAGACCCAATCATCTGCCCCAATTAGTACACTGAAGCACTGTGGATGTGTGAGCTGCTAATGAGAGCTCAGGGCTGTGCTCAGCATCCACAGCTATCCCAGGAGTGTGGCCATCCCACAGGAGCTGAACAGCTGTGTCCCATGGCATGGGCACACCTCCTACCAGCCAGGGCCTTGAGGAGTGGAAAAAAAGCTCCAGAAGGCCAGCTGGCCTGTGAGTTCTGTTTTTCCAGCTCTCTCAGGCTCTGAAAGCTCCTCAGACAATGGTGTCCTGCAGCAGATGGAGGCAGTGGGATGGATGCCTTGGGATGTGCCAGAGTGTGGAGACAGAAATGATCCTTGTGGGCCATGGAAGGTCCCCATCACCCTGCACATGGGGGCTCAGGGCTGGGGTCTGGTACAGAGTGGGGCAGCACAAGGCAGTGCCAAGGACTTGCTGGAAATGTATCATGCTCTGTGCCTGAATCCCAGGACTTGGAATTATAGCAGGATGAGTGGTGATCCGAGTGGGATGCATCCCCTCCAAAGCCAACAGTGCACCAGCCTCTGTGCCAGATGGCTACAGAAGGGGCATGCAGCACTTCCTTTCCCATCCTAGATAGGGAAAGCTGCTCCAGTGGGACAGAGAACAGGGATGGGGATGGGCACACGGCAGGAGGAAGGCATGACAGTCCCTTGGCAGAGCAGGAGAGCTCAGAATCAGAGAGCTGTGGAGCGATCCTGGAAGTGCTGGGTAAATCCTCACTCTCAGATGCTGAAGCTTTGCAACAGAAACAACTCGGTGCAATTTGTTCTATAAATACCCCTGCGAGCCAGGACGCGCCAGAGCAGGTGCCCGAGGCAGTGGCACCACAGGGAGCGGGGAGAGCGAGGCACAGAACCTGCCACCATCCCAGGGCCGCTGCCAAGGGAAAGCCTGCGCTGGGCCAGACACACGGACATCGCCCGGGGAGGGCCGGGACTGTGGGGCTCTGAGCTGATCGCTGCAGCCCCACAGCACACACTGGGATGCCCTGTCCCCATCCCAGCAGTGAGGATGGATGGTGGCACAGGCTGGCACCGGTGGGATGCCACAGCTGGCAGAGCCCAGGGATGCCACTGGTGCCAGGGGATGTGGCACAGGCCACAGGTGAGCCACAGTCTGGGGCTCGGGGGGTCTGGCTCTTCAGGAGCATCCCCAGCCAAGGCACACAGGGCCCGCCCAGTGAGCAGGGAGGGACCCCTGCCCAGCTACCCCAGCATTGTGGACGCTGGCTGCCACCTCTCTTGCCAGGGAGAGCTCCAGCTGTGCCTCCCGCTGGCCAGGCCTCCTCCAAGGAGTCAGACAAGGCGTTTTAGGACATGTCCCAACAGCAGATGCCGGAAAGGCCTCATCCAGCTCCTACCCCTCAGCCCGGCGTGTCCGGGCGCTTCCCGGCAGTCTCCAAGCCCGGTGCTGCCGACCGAGGAGACGGTGGGCTGCTGGCAGGACCCATCATCCTGCTCCTGCTGCTGGCAAACCCCAGCCAGCTTCTCTTCAGCTTTCAGACCCTTCCCACCTTCTGACAACAGAAGTCCCCTGGTACTGGCGAGGCCGAGCGGTGCTGTGGCCGCTGGCAGCGGGCAGTGCCGTGCCCACGGCCATGGACTCACCCAGTGCCCGGGTGACACGCATCAGCACCTCGCCCAGCTTCATCCTGGTGACAGCAGCTGTGGTGTCCCCCGTGCCCTGTGCTGGGCACTCGTACCGTGCCAGCAGGACGGGTAGAATCCGCTCTGGATACTCACTGGAGAGCAGGGCAACGCCTGAGGGGAGAAAAACTGGAAAATCAGTAATTTAGCAGTTGGCAGCAGGTGTCCACTCACTGCTGCTGGGTGCCCTTTGACCCAGTAGGGACTTGGTGCACTGGGGGCAGCTGGGCACCGCAGCCAATGCTTGGGCACAGGGTCTGGTCAGTGCTCCCAGCTCATGGCCATTGGCACAAGGTGCCAGCATGTCTCTGTCCCTGCTGGAATTGCCTGGCCCAGACTGAGAGCAGGAGCCAGTGTGTGCTGCATCTCCCTGGGGTTGACGAGAGATAGATCCCAGATGCAGGGATCAGACCCCCCTCCAGCTCCAATACCCTTCCCTGAACACACGCCAGACCCTCAATGTCTGTCTTGTCATGAGGGGCCCAAAACTGACCCCAGGATTCCACATGTGCTGTCCAGTACAGCAGGAATACATCACTGGAATGTGGCTCCATGAAACCCAGCGGTGCCACAGCCACTGGCTCAGCCCCAGCCCCTGTGGCAGGGCACAAGTGGGACTATGGGGACCTGGCACGGCCTCCAGCCCCATGCTTGGCACGGCACAGCTCGGCACAGATCAGCACGGCACAGGTGCCACGGGCCGGGTGAGTCAGTGCTGCAAGGAACCGCACCAGGGTTAATCACCGCCAAACGTGCGGCAGCTGCAGCGGCGCCTTAATCACCGCGACGGTTACAGCCTTTGTGCTCCAGCCGTGGGCAAGGACAGACCCGTCCTCTCAAGACCATACAGGCAGCGGGAAGCACAGCATTAACTCCTCTCCCAGCTGCTGCCAAAGGTTACCAACCCAACGGCAGCGGTGCCAGCATCGCTGCGGGCCAAGGGAACGGCACCTCCCTTCCACGGAAGCAGGGGGCTGTGACCGCCTGTCGTCACGCAGGACACACCCGTCCCCCAGTGCCAAAGCACCTGCCCGCACACCAGGAGCCCGGAGCGTGGGGCTGTGCGGAGCCTGACGGAGCAAGCACTGACCTGAGGGTTTCCTGGAAAGGGGAGGGAGTACTCAGGAGCTGCCGCCTTGGCAGAGCCCTGAGGGAGCACCAGTGGGTCCCCCTGGTCCTGCTCCTCTGCCAGCCTCAGCTGAACAGACTCCTCAGTGGGTGCCAGGGCTGTGCCCACGCTGTACTGGAACTGCAGACCCAGCCTGAGGCACAGACCTGGCACAGGGATGGTGACCAGCTCCAGGGAGCAACAACAACTGGGAGATGAAGTCTCCAGCTTCAGGAACTCAGCATGGAGCCCACAAGTGGCCCCAGGCTTGATGGAACAGCACGAAGCCACAATCTGAGAGGGCAGGAGATGCTGAGCCCTCAGCCTGGCCATGGCTCTGCTGCTCTTCACTGCCACTGCCCAGAGCCCCTGCAGCACAAGACCTTCCCTGACAAAGTGCTGGCACTCGCCCCGACAGGCACTGCTCACCTTGGATGGCCGAGAGGTAGACAAAGGCGTCCTCGTGCTGCACATTCTCCAGGAACACCTGGAAGGAAGGAAGAGCCATCAGCAGTGACCCTGGGCTGGGCTGGCAAGGCCAGAGGACGCTGATAATTTATGACCATCTCAGCCTGATGGCACGTCCAGGGCCAGCTCTGCTGGAGGGGACACAGCAGGAGACAGGGACCAAGGCAAGGGACAGGGACCGCAGCAGGAGCCTGGTACCTGCAGCAGCTTCTCCTGAAGCCGAAGCGCCTCTGGATCCCGCTGGGTGACCAGGCTGGCGAGGTGGCGCAGGGCAGCTGCCCGGCTGGGGGGCTGCGGGTCGTAGGCTGACACCAGCAGCTCCTGGAGCCCAGCCGGGGCCGGGCTGTCGGCACAGGGGGCTGGAGAGGCGCCGGGCTCTCGGCACGTGCTCTGCTCTCCGCTGCCCTCCCTGCGGGCCGAGGGGCTGCCGTGTCCGTGCCGCGGCGCCGGGGGCCTGGGGGCTCTGCCGGGAGTGCCAGCAGGGCTCTGTGTGCCCGTGCCAGGCTTCCTGCCCAGCACGCTGCCGGCAGCGGCGCCCAGCGTGCCGGGCGAGCAGGCGCCGTGGGTGCAGATGGCGATGCGCAGGTCGGAGGCCAGCTCCTGGGTGAGGGGCTCGGGGTAGGTGCGGGACAGCTCCTCCAGCAACGGCACCAGCCGCTTCAGCACCGCAAAATCGCTGGACTGCAGCTGTGCAGGGAGAAGAGCAGCGCTGGCACCAATGTAACCAGGGTTCACCCCCTGGGATGCTCCCAGGAGGGTGAGCGTGGGGGTGAGGAGCCCCAGAGCCCCATCTCCAGCTCCACCAAGAGCTCCTCTCGGCCCAGCGCCAATCCCAGCCCTGGCAGCTCTGGCAGCAGCCACGGGAGAAGGTGGGAAGGGAGTGAACATGAAGAACAAAGGTGTCTGGGCATGGGGGCAAAGGCAGGGACATCCCTCCCACCAGCACTGTGCCAGACTTGCCATCAGTCCTGCCTGGGAGGACGCTCCTGGCACGGCAGCCTGACCTGTCCTGAGCTGGAGAAGCTCCTGCCCTAACCTGGATTTAACTGCTAAAATCTGGGATGTGAGGTTTGAGAAAGGGTGCTTTGGCAGAGATTGCATAAAACCCCTTGCCTGCTGAAACCCAAACAGCTCTGCAGCTGCTTCCAAAACCTTTCACATTCCATTTTCCAAATTATGTCACTCCCATTAACGCTGAAGTGGGAGCAGGAGCTCACCTGGGAGGGGCCCACTGAAGCCACAAGGTTCTGGTTTTAACTTCTCTTCAACTACAGTTCTTTTCCCAGTGTTAGAAATTTAGCAATAAAAGACAATAAATGATCTTTTTCTGTTAACAATTGGATTTTCCTTAGGGCAAATCCAGGCATGAAGCAACCCCAGGAGCTCAGTGATGGCAGCATGTTAATGGTTGTGCCGTCGCTCCCCATGGCAGCTACACCCGAGTGACANCACCTGCCAAGGAACACCAGTCAGGACAGGGACACCCCAGACACCTCCCCAGCTGCTCCCTGTGTGAGCTGGACACAGGCGCGGTGCAGCACGGCCGCCACGAACTCCTGCACCTGCCAAGGAACACCAGTCAGGACAGGGACACCTGAGACACCTCCCCAGCTGCTCCCTGTGTGAGCTGGACACAGGCGCGGTGCAGCACGGCCGCCACGAACTCCTGCACCTGCCAAGGAACACCAGTCAGGACAGGGACACCTGAGACACCTCCCCTGCAGCGCCCTGTGCCCAGCTGAGCTCCCCACCTCGGGCAGTTCTCCAGCACCATTCCATACAAACCCAGGGAGTGTTTGGATAGTGCTCTCAGGGATGCACAGGGTGGGATTGTTGGGTGTGGTGTGCAGGGCCAGGAGTTGGACTCGATGATCCCTGTGGGTCCCTTCTAATTGAAAATATTCTGTGATTCTGTAATTCTGTGAAATCATTCCCATTTTCCTCCTGTTGCCACGACCCCAATCCCAGTGTGGGCTCAGCCAAGTCACATCCAAAACTGGGACAAGGTGATGGTTAAACTGGTGGGGTCTCTCAGCAGCAGAAGCCCCTGTGGGGTTGGGGGAACAGAGGGATCCCTGCTCCATCTGTGCCTCCTGTCTGGCTCCACCATGGGATGGAAGCTGAGAAGGCAACTGGGATAGTCCCAAAGGGAAGCTCAAGGTGGTGGCAATGAGAGTCTGTATGGAATTGCCCCAGGTAAAGGCTTGGAAATTCCAGAGCCAAGGAGCTCCAGCCCCTGTCCAAAATCCTCCACACATCAGGCTCCCCCTTATCCTGCACAGCTGACACTCCAGGCTGGGCCATTTCCTGTGTTCTCACTTACTTGGTGATTTTTCCCACAGTATTTTTATTCCACGTGTAATGATCCTGCCTGGTTGGCATTGGCTTTCTCCACTCTTGGCACCAACACCTTTGATCCCACAGGCTTCCTGCCTTCCTAACAGATCTTGAAATTAGGGAGTTGATGTTCCCCATGCCTTATCTTCTCCCAGACAAGCCTGGGAAGGGTTTGGATCAGGGCCACTCCTACCTAACACGTATGTTGCAAAAAAAGAGGAACTGTTGTGCTCCTATTTTGAAAAACAAAGGATGAGGGCAACAAGGTCCTATTGCACCAAATCCCAAACTGCCACCCCAGGGCACTGGGTGCAGGCAGCATTTCCTCCTCAGCTGCCAGCTTCCTTAAGCACATCCCTTAAGTAAGGAGGGAAGCTGTGGAAAAAACCTTTGGAAAAGGCTGTGTAAAAGGCTCAGGTACTTGCTGGGATAATTATTCCAGAGAAGAAATCCCATCAAACAGCAAGTAAGTAAAAAAAATTGGAATATTTGCTCTCCCAACACAGTGACACACAAGCTGGAGGGGCTGAAGTTATATTTAATGTAAACAAAGGAAAATTGTGAATAATATAATAGTAGATTGCAACTGAGAAAAATTAAAACTTAAAAAATAATCTAGGAAAAAAAATTTTAAAGTGGGAGGGAAAAAATTGAAAAATAAAACACTGGGGCACAGTTGTGTCTCAGGAGGAGGAGAGAATCCTTGGTGCAGTGAGGAAATCAAATTGACCTTGGTTATGGAGGAGAATATGTAAATAAAATAAATGTGCAGTTGAGGGGGGCCACAGCAGCTGCTGTTCCTGGGCTCCAGCTTTGGAAGGATGGATCCCACTTGCCCCCACCCCACTAGGGCCCCCCAAATGCCCCAGGGAACCCCACACTGCAGAACCTGCTCAAAGCCTGTCCCTGTCCCAGGCTGGGGCCTCCCTGAAACACAACCCCAGGCAGGAGGATAATGAATTTTTTGTCTGGATCTCTTTGGTGGTGGGTTTTTATCCCAGACTCCCGGCTGGACTCTGAAACCTGGCAAAATCCTTCCCCATTTCCCAGCCTGACTCTCCAGCCCCGGTGGGTGGGTGTGATGGGGAGGCAGGTGGGGACAAAGCACCACTGGCCCTGTCCCCTGTGCTGCTGAGCACACAAAGGCTCCTTTGTCCCAAAGGAAACGTGAGGAAACCTGCCTGAGCTGTGACTGCCCCTGCCCACGGCAGCACAGAGAGCTGGCATGGCTGGGGCACTGGGGAAAACAGAGATAAAAACAGGGTGAGGAGGTTAAAAGACACCAGATCTGCAGGGATCTGCAGGGGATCCACAAGGGAATGCCAAGCTGCTCTCAGTGCCCAGCTGCCTTCACTGGCACAGCCCACCTCATCCAGAGTAGGCTCAGGGGGAAAGATTTTAACAATCCTTTTTGGGACCAGGGTCAAGGGGCCCCAGTGGCCTTGGAAATGACAATAGTTAATAAATTTGGCACTGCCCATTCACAAATGTAGGAGCACAGTTTTGCCAGCCAGGTTCCTCCCATCCAAACCTGGCCTTGGACACTTCCAGGGATGGGGCAGCTTCTCTGGGCAACCTGTGCCAGGGCCTCACCACCCTCACAGGGAGGAATTTCTTCACAATATCCCATCTAACTCTGCTCTCTGTCATGGGGAAACCATTCCCCCTTGTCCTGTCCCTCCAGGCCCTTGTACAAAGTCCCTCTCCAGCTCTCCTGGAGCTCCTTTAGGCACTGGAAGTTTCTCCAGAGGTCACTGTGGACCCTTCTCTTCCCCAGGCTGAGCAATGCCAACTCCTTCAGCCTTTCCCCCTGGAAGTGTTCAGCTGATCCCCCCGGGCTGCCACGACCAACCTGCACAATGTCAGTGAACACGGTGTCGGAGACGCCCTCGCACAGCGCGGCCACGAGCTGCAGGACCAGCAGCTTCCTCCCCTGCCTGGCCTGGTACTGCTCCAGCTCCAGCAAACTCCCTCCAGGCTCCACAGCTGGGTCTGGAGCCGCCTCGTCCTCCGCAGCCACCTGAGTCAGCTCCTGCCGGGAAGGGAGCGCGGGGCACGGAGGCAGTGGTTAACCATGGGGAACCAGTGCCAGGAACGCCAGATGACTCCTCACACCTCCACCTTCCCGTTGGCAGATGAGGGTCCCTGAGAGCTGTCCACAGCTCCTGGGTGTTCCATCCCTATCCCTCCTGTGACTATGGGCTGGGGGCACAAAATCCCAGTCCAACCCAGGCCTGGAGGGATCTGTGGGGGGCTCCAAGTGGGTTCAAAAGAAGAAGGTATGGGGCCTTCTTCTGCAGCCAAGGAAGCAGCAGGGATTATTCCCAGCCTCCAACACACTTCAGACATGCTCCTGTTGTTAAAACAGCCCAGGGGGAGGATGAGAGTTAACCCCTTCAGGACAGGGCTGCTCCCTCTCCTTGGCTTCCCACACAGCACACAGGGCTGCTCTAGCACGTGCTGTACCCCAGGACACACAGGGGGATGATTCCTCTTTTGCCTTCTGCTTGTCCAGGGAACCCCTTCCCACAGGCATGCCCCAGCCAGGGACTGGCTGCCCTCACCTTCAGGCAGTGGATGAAGAAGTCTCCAGCCAGACCACTCTTCTGGCAGTGGGACAGGAGCTCCACCAAGCTCTCCACACGGCACTGCTCCCAGGAGATCTTCTGGTACAGGGCCTCATCTTCATCGCTGGAACAAGTCACTGTATCACCAACACGAACACACCCAGAACCTCCTGACCCCAGGGCACGCTGAAGTCCCAGTCTGCACTTCCCTGGTAGCCTTCCTTCCCAGCACTTCCCAGCAGAGCCTGGAGGCAGCTGAGCCAAACATTGCCCAGCTCATTTGGGCTCTGTTTATTAACTAACCTGCACTCATTAACAGAAACCATGAGCCCAAAACATACATTTCATCCAGCCATCCCATAAATAACAGGATTAGTGCTGGCTAAGTTAGGCAGAGAGCAGAGCTGTGGCAGCAGGGGCATAGGCAGAGCCAGGGCCATTGTGGAATAAGATTGAAGTATTCCCAGTTTAAGCAAGGCAGAGCTGCATCTAATTGTGGCCTTCCAGCACCTAAAGAGAGTTTACAAAAAGGCTGGAGAGGGAATTTGAACAAAGGTGTGGAGTGACAGGACAAGAGGAAATGGCTTCTCACTGACTGAAGGCAGGTTAGATGGGATAATGGGAAGGAATTGTTCCCTGTGAGGGTGGGGAGGCCCTGGCACAGGGTGCCCAGAGAAGCTGTGGCTGCCCCATCCTTGGAAGTGTCCCAGGCCAGGCTGGACGGGACCTGGAGCAACCTGGGACAGTGGAAGGTGTCCCTGCCCATGGCAGGGGGTGGAACAGGATGAGCTTTAAGGTCTTTTCCAACCCAAACCAGCATGTAATTCTAACTCAGGTCAGGAGTAGCTTGAAAAGAAGCCAAACCAAATGCATTTGTGGGGATTTTGCTGCAGGTGCTCCCAGCTCCCAGCACACCCCTGGGCACAGCTGTGCCTCTGCCTACCCCACAGTGCTGCCCTGGGCCCTCCTGCCAGCTCAGAGCCTCCTCTTCAAACCCAGCCTCCCGCTGCTGGGTGTCCCAGGCTGCGTGGCTGGAGACTAAAGGCTGCAGTTAACTGCCAGCGTGGGCAGCTCTGCCTCTACTGAGGGACCATCTGCCCGCGCCAGAGGAGCTCCATGGCAGCTCCACAACGCTGGCACTGCCACTCTGTGCTGTGACTGTGCCACCTGTGCCCGACGGACTCGGCTCGCTCTGTCACCAGACAGGCTCGGGCTGCAGGTTGGAAGTTGAATTTGGGGGTGCTGAGATTGGAAATGCACATCCCATCCCCAGACACTGTGCAGGCAGGGCTCAGGAATCAGGAAAGGCAGGTAGGGTGCACACCCCAATGCTCAGGTGGAGGGTGATGCTTTTTGGGGCTGGAAGTCAGAGCTCTGCGCCTGTCCAGGGAACCCAGGGGCTGTGTGGAATCACCACCTGCCTGAGCTCGAGGGGATGAGATCCTGGTGGGATGGCACTGGCAGCCCCCTGCTTGCCCAGGCTCTCTCTGCCAGGCTGCCCTGGAAAGCCCTGAGTGAGCCAGGGACTGTCCACAGCACTCACCTGATGGTTTCCTCCACCACGATGGCAGCACCGCCCTCGCTGCCCACACGGAGCTGGCACTGCGGGTGAAGGGTGGGCACGTGGCTGCTCAGCCCAGCCAGGCCCTCCAGCACAGCCAGGGACTGCTCCCGCTCCGCCTTCTCCAGGAACCACAGCAGGATGTCCTGGCACGGGGAGCTGCCAAGGAGAGAGGAGCCAGTGGTGACACTGCTCTGCCCACTGCACCTTCCCTGCGGGGCGTTTTGGGATCAGGGTCATGACTGGAGCGCTCTGGAGCAGCCACGGGCTCTCCTTGGGATGCTCCAGCTCCTGGCTCTGGCAGCTGAAAGCATTTGTGCCTGTTTCTAAGGGGATCAGCAGCACATCCTGCCCTTCTGGCGTTCCCAGATGGAAGGATTTGGGTCCCTCCACACTTCAGGCTGGCAAGGAAGCACTGTGAACACCCCTGGCACGCCCTGCCTGCGCCTCACACCGAGGTGACAAGGGCTGGTGGCAGTGCCAAGGGAGAGGAGGAAGGAGATGGGAGCACTGAGGTGGCGTGGGGAGCCCTGCCAAGGAAAGAAGCAGGTTAATGAGGTGGAGCAGCCGTGCTGAGCTGTGCCAGGGGTCTGGAAACCCGAACACTTCCAGGCAGCCGCGGGTTCAGTCATCCCTGCCAAATTCCTTAGCAAAGGAAGCAGCCACTGCTGGCCCAGCAGCAGCGTGAACTTGGCACGTTCCACAGCGTGTCACGGCACTCACTGCTCTTTGAAGTGATTAATGATGCCTCTAACAACTGCAGAGGCTGTGCACACACACCTTTTAGGGAATGCCTCCACATGCCAGCATCACCAGAGCACAGTGTAACCCCACCAGGAATGTCTTTACCAGGCTGGTCCTACCTCCAGGGAAAGCCTGGGGGAGCAAGGAGAGAGGACAGCCAGCAGCTGGTCACTCCTGTCCCTGCCACGACTGGCACTGCACACCAGTGGGGAGCTGGGCATGGTATGTGGGATCAGCTGCCAGGAGGCAGGTCCTGGTTGTGCCACAGCAGAGTGATCCTAGATTGGAGAATGGTCCTGTACTTCCAAGAGGCAGGGCTTAAACTGTTTTTCCAGTTTTTATGTTATTTGTAGAGCACTCCAGCCAGTTTCCAGCATCACTACCTCCATCCATGGACAACAACAGGCTCTAGGCAGAGCCACTCTGTGCTCCTGAGGGCACGCTCACCTCTACATGGAACATTCTGGCTTCAGGGAAGACAAAAACTAACGTGAGAACTGCTTCCTCAGGCACAGGGCTGCCACTGAGGTCGTGTGCCCTGCCTGTGGTTACTGCCTGCTTGGAATGAGAGTGCTTTGGGATGAGAAGATGGATCTCTGCTCCTGCCTGTGCCCTGAGCAGAGCCCAGCAGATGAAACCCCAGCAGAAGCCGAGTACAAAGCCTCCCTTACCGTAAGTATGACACATTCTGCTTGGCGAAGGAATAGAGGGAAAAAACCACTCCCAGGACTGAGTGTAAGGAGCTCAGCAGCAGGCTGGAGCTGTCATTCCCAACCACATACACCTACGGAGAGAAGGGCACAGGGAGGGGAGTCAAACACCTGCGTGGGGCAGAGGGGAGTGCAGGAACACATCTGTGCACAGGGCAGCTATCAGGGATGCTGAGCGAGACTTCTCAGCCTCTTCCTTCAGTCTGGAGGCTGTCTTCCCTGATTATGCCATATTCCCTATTAAAACCCACCTTTGGCACCGTCTTTCTGCAAGAATTTGCTGAACCACAGCAGGGCTCCAAGCTACAGGAAGGTTGCAGGCAGCTACTTGGGAAGTCTGCTGCTTAGGGATAAAGCCCTGCCTAAGCCAGAGATGCAGCAGGCCCTCTGGAATGGGCAGATCTTCACTGAATTACTGCAATTCTCAGAGGTCAGTCACTAGCAGGGCAGCTGGGCTAGTGGGTGCTGAGCTGAGGCACTGGCATGCACAGGCTCTGGGGGGACTGCAGGGGCTCTGAGGGTATTACAGGGGCTCTGGGGGGGTTGTAGAGGCTCTGGGGGGTCTGTAGAGGTTCGAGGGTGATTGCAGAGTCCTGCTCCTGTCCTCCACCTCAAGCAGCATCCTCCCAAGAGGCTGGGAGACAGTCCCCACACGGCCCTGCCCTGCTCCATTGATGCACACAGACCTGTTCCCCTGTGCTAATCCCCATGGAGCCATTCCTCCTCCCCAGACCCTTGTGTACACAAAGTCTCCCAGTGAAGCCCCAAGGATGGCTTCTCACTAAGCATCAAATGACACTTGCTAGGCAAGAACACCCCCCCTCCCCAAACCTGGGGTCCCCTCACTAATCTGGCTGCTGTCAGGGGCCCAGTGCTCTGCCATTAAGGAGGGACCCACCCCAACCCCCCCAGCACTGCTCTGGGAGGGAGCAGCCCTCCAGACCGGTCTCTGCCTGCCAGCCAGTTACAACAGATCATTACTGGGAAAATAGACAACAATCCCAGCATTTAAGAGCTTAGCCTGCCTCGGGGCATGCCAGGAAGCAAGTCACTGGCTTCTGAAATTTGAATTCCTGGACTGGAGATGTCCTTCTGGGTTGAAATGTGCAGCAGGAAGCTGCTGGAGCCTGCAGTGTGGCACTGAGGATACTGGTGGGAATGGTAGGAAATGGAGTTATGAGGGGAGGTGTCACAGGAGAGATCTCCACAAAAAGCCCTCATCCTTCACAGGATCCACAAGGATGGACCCTCCCCAATCCCCCAAATGCCAGAACCAAGATCTGTGCTCCAAGGAAACCTTAGAGCTCCTTCCAGTGCCTAAGGGGGCTCCAAGAGAGCTGGAGTGGGACTGGAAAAAAGTGCCTGGAGTTACAGGACAAGAGGCAGTAACTTCCAACTGCCAGGGGGTGGGTTAAATCCTTCCCTGTGAGGGTGGTGAGGCCCTGGCACAGCCCATGTGGAGGCTGGGGTACTCCTGCAGATGAAGATGAGGCAACTGAGCATGACTGCAGGAGACACTGGGTTTGTGTGGCCCCACACACACTGAACTGCTCACCAGATCTCAAACCAGCTCTTTCTCTCACTCACAGCAGACACAGTACCTTGAGCACATCCTCCACACAGCTGCCCAGCTCTGCCTCTGGCACCAGCACGGCCCCTGCTGCCAAATCCTCCAGTGCCAGCTCTGAAAGCAAAGGGCAGAGACATGAGCCCCTCAAAACAGCCCAGAATCCCCAGGAGCAGAACTGCCCCACCATTCCCTGCACCCAAAAGCACTTTCACAGCTCCCTTCCCTCCCCGTGGGAACAGACCAGCACTCATTAGCTGTGCTAATTGTGCTGCTGCAGTGCTGTAAACCCTCAAGGACACATGGAAATCAACACAGACCACAACCCCAGGATGGATGATTCCCCAGAGAGCTGCTGGTCAGCATGGGGAACCAACAGCTTCCGTCTGGAAGCCCAGAACAAGGGTGTCAGACTGGGAGAGGTTCCCAAGGAGCACGGGACAGAGCCAAACTGCTCAGCTCCCACGCTGCTCTAACTGCACTCCAGTAGGAGCAAACACAGTGTACCCAGACAAACTGACATGGTCAGCTGGAGAGCTGGGCTCCCACACCCCACAGCCTGGCTGCCAGCCTGAGGAAATTTGGATGGGATGACAAAAACCAGGGAGGAGCAAAACCAGGGCCTTCCTCAGCCCAGGTACCTGCGGCCCCGGCGCAGCGGCGGAGCGGTGCCAGCAGGGGCTGGAGCAGGTGCCTCTGTGCCAGCTGTGGCTGCTCCCTGGCCATGCTGAGCACCGTGGTGGTGGCCACACGCTGGAAGTGCCGCGCTGCCACCTTGTCCCGGACGTGCAGCAAGTCCAGAACCTGCAAGGAAAGTCCCTGATAAAGGAACAAGCAGCAGCACCCCCTCAGAGAGGGCAGCCTGGCTCCTTGCAGCAACCAAGGAGCCGCCCATGTGCTGCTTTGCGGGGCATCTGGCATGACATTCCACGTGTGGAAGAGCCAGTGTCCTTCCCACGCATGCAGGATGCCTTTCTGGGCTCAATCCAGAGCCTGCACCACTCCCAGAGCCAAAGGCTGGCAGCAAGAGCTACACACAGAGCTCTGTGCAGCACAGTGCCAAGCACCTCGTGTGATGAGACAACATCATCCAGCATTTCAATAAAACATGGAAAACTGAAGAGTGGAAACGTCCTACTGCCAGAAAAACACATCCACATCGTGCTGGCTTGAGCCAGGCCACACTCATGTAAAAGGAACAGCCCCAGCACTCTCCAAGGCAGGAGCTGGCTCTGCATTCCCCAGCAGAAGGGATGAGGGGCTTACCTGGGGGCACACCTGTCTGTAGTAGTCCTCGAGGGACAGGCACTGCTGTGGGCAGGCAGCCAGGATTTTCCCAACTGCATCACACTTCCTCCAGTCCAGAGCTGCTGCTTCAGTGCCCACACCCCCTACAACAGCAGCAGAAATCCCACATCAGCTCCAACCCATGGCCAGGTCTGGCTGAAGCCAGCTGTTCCTAGCCAAAAACTGGATTTTGAGCTTTTATTACTCATGTTAAACCAAGCATCTTTCAGGAGACACCTGAACGTAAGGGTAGAAAGGGGAAAATTGCTGTGCAAGAGTTCTAATAATGGAAAACAGCTCCTACAGCCAGGTGGGTGAGCCAAAAGGTGGGGAGAGGTTGTGCTTGGATGGTTGGAGTCAGCCAGATGAAATTTTGGCACTAAAAACTGTGGGATTCAGCTTTTGGAGAGCAACAGCTTCCCTTCCTGGCAGGACATGGAGAGCAGTGGATGGGATGGATCTCACTGTCCCTACAGCTCTCACAGCCCAGTGCCCAGCATAGCTCCCATCACACTGGCACTGGGACAGGGCATTCCCCAGGACTGATCCCACTCTGGACACACACAAGGTGTGACCCCATCGAGGCACAAACAGGATAAATGGGCTTGGAGCCTTTCAGTGTGACCCTCAAACATATGTGTATCCCAAATCAGAGCAGTTTAGGAACTCAGCACAGTCAGAGGCAAAGCCTGTGTCACCTCAGCCTGGCACAAGCCAGCTCCTCCACCCAGCTCTTGTGGCTCTGCTCTTCTGGGCCTTTCATGGGATGAAGTGTCTCAAGACCCCTCTGAATCTGTGATCCTGGGGCCCAGAGCCCCCCACTCACCGTCTGTGCCCTCCAAGACACCCCGAACCACAGCCTGCACCCCGCCTGGCCTCAGCAGCCTCTCGGAGAGCAGGTGCCCGCAGAGCCGCCGCAGCCAGGCCGGAGCTGCCCGGGCACCCGCGCAGCCCTGGAGGGGGCAAAGGAGCAGGGTAAGGAGAGGCTTGGCACACACCTGTGCCAGCCCCACTGCTGGGCAACCAGCCCGTGCTCTGACAGGGAGCACAGGACACAGACAGGCTCTGAATCGCTGCCTCATCCAGTGGCACAAAGCAAGGAATTAATGAGAGAGTCAGCCCTCAAGTGCTGAGAGTGCTATTCCATCTCTGGAAGTGCCCAAGGCCAGGATGGACGGGGCTTGGAGCAACCTGGTTTAGTGGGAAGGTGTCCCTGCCCATGGCAGGAGGTGGAATGAGATAAACTTTGAGCTCCCTTACAGCCCGAGCCATCCTGGGATTCTCTGATTCTATGAAAGGCATTATCCCATAGGGACTTTCCTAAAACAACACTCAGGAGATTCCCCATCTCCTCCTCCCCAGGAGGCTTTGGAACAGCCCCAAAGAGCAGCAGGGTGCTCTGTGTCATCCCCGGAGTGGGAAGGGTGAGGTTTGGAGGAGCAGGGGCTGTGCGTGGCCGGGCACGGCCGATGTGTGTGCCAAGCCAAGGTGGCACGTGCCGCGATGGCAGTCCCTGGCACACCCACAGCCCGCCCTGCACAGCAGGGCTGGGATGACACACACCCAGCAGCCTCGCCAGCGCTCGGGACTGGTCCTGAAGGTGTGAGAACGTTTCCAGGAGAGCAGCACCCTCGGAGTGTGGGAACCACGGGGGTACGGACCCCGACAGCCCCGCGCCGGGGATGGCCCCGGGTACCTGCTTGGGCTGTCCCTGCAGGATGAGCAGCTCCTGCACCGCCAGCGGCTGGTAAACACGGTCCAGGATGTCCCCCAGGGCTTCCCGGCACCGCGCTCGCTCCGCTTCCGAAACACCCTGGAACGAAACACACCAGGGCTGTTGAGAACAGCTTGGCTGGGCGCTAAAGCCCCGCTGCCGGCGCTGGGCCGGTGCCCTGCAGCCTCTCGCCGGGCTCCGTGCCTGCTCCTTCTCCCACAGGAGGCACGGCGGGCGCGACACGGGCGGGACCGCCAGGAGAGCGGGCTGGGGCTCGGCAGGACACCCACAGCAGCACCGGGGAGCTGGGACACGGCGTGCGAGTGTCGCACGGACCTGGCAGAGGGCGGCGGGGCCGTGTCCCAGCACGCAGAGCCCGGCGAGGAGCAGGCGGAGGTGGCGGGCGAGCAGCGGGGCGCCCAGGGCCGGCAGCCGGGCCAGCTCGAGC
>VZRX01000326.1:289046-349388 GCA_013398075.1 Notiomystis cincta | reverse complement strand
CGCTCAGCGCATGCAACAGGCCTCGCTACACACTCCATGCGGGTCAAGCGTCTCGCTCTGCCCTCTCCCACCCCCCGCCTCTCCTCCCACCTCCCTTATTTCGGCATTTAAGCGCGGCCACCCGGCAGCCAAGGTCGCCGCGAGCCCTACGCCGAAACCGGAGCGGGGAGTTTGACGACGGTCCCTCAGAGCGCAGCACGCTCTGTCGCCGTGCCCTGCCCCCCTCCCCGCCCCGCTGCAGCCTCCTCTCTCCTCCNGCCTCCTCTCCCCTCCCGCCTGCCAAGGGCTGTCCTTCCGCTCCGTCCTTGTGCCCGCCGCGCCTCCCCCGGCTTCGGCACGCACGGGGGGCCCGCCGCGCTGGCAGCACCTGAAAGTCACGTTTGGCCGCGCAGGGCCCAAGAATTGTCCTTGCTCATGGGGAAAGTTGTAGTTCCCTCGCCACAAAATGGCGAACGGCGAAGAACTACACTTCCCGGCGTGCGCCGCGCGCCCCCCCCGCCCGCCGATTGGCTGCGGGGCAAGGAACCCCCTTCGCCACGCTTGTCCTTCCCCAGCACCGCCACCCCCCCTCTTCATTGGTTTCCCCCTCCCGCTTGTTCCCCCCAGCTCCCCCCCCTCCGCGGCGCTCGGTGGTAGAGGCGGGGGGGCCGGGGGAGGCAGAGGGAAGAGGAGCGGTGCGGAGGAGAGGGAGGCGGAGGCGGAGGAGGGCGGCAGGGGAAGTTTATTGGGAATCGCTGACGGGGAGTGGGGAGGCAGGCAGGCGCCGCGGGAGGCTGCAGGGAGAGCGCGGGGATTAATGTGTCTGGGTTGGGCTGGGAAGTGGCGGCACGAAAACTTAGTGTCTGTGGGTTGCGCCCGCCGAGGAGGCGGCGGTGTTGGTCTGCCGGACAGACAGACGGCCGGACAGACGGACGGACAGACAGACGGCCGGGCAGCCGGCCGGGCAGACAGACAGACAGACTGCCTGCCGGACAGACTGCCTGCCGGGCGGGCGGTGTCCGCTCGGGGCAGGCTGCAGGCTGGGCTGCGCCGCGCGGGGCCCGCTCGGTGTCTCCCAGGTGTGCCGAGGTCGCGCCTCCTGCGCCGGGGTTGCCCCGCGGGAGCCGGGCCGGTGTCCCGGCGCGCCCCGCAGTAACCTTTCCGTGCGGGTGGGTGTGCGCTCCTAAATCCCGCCGAGAGCCCGGCGGCTCGCCAGGAGCAGCGGCCCGTCCTCGCCCAGGGCTGATGCCGGGGCTGGCCAGTGCCTGCTGCTCCATCCCCGGCGGGCTCTGCCGCTGGAACCGCCGGCGGCTCCTGGAAACCTGGTGTCGGTGCGAAATCCCGAAATTCAAATTCTCCATTAATATCAAATGCATATTTTCTCCAATTAAAAAAAAAAAAAAAAAGTAAACTGTTTCCGAAGTGGAAAGTCCGTCTTCAGCAAAAGCCCAACAATTCCGTAATGGTGGATTAAGGTGTTGGAGCAAGCGGGGAGGAGGGTCACAAAGTCGACAAGGGGACTAAACCACCTTCCTTACGAAGACAGGCTGGGAATGTTTGGGGCTATTCTGCCTGGAAAAGAAAAGATTCTGTGGAGTCTCCATATTTTTCAAAGCCATGTTGGATAAGGCCTTTGAGCATCCTCATCCAGTGGAAGTTGTAACTAGGTGATTTTAGGTTCCTTCCAACCCTTAACATTCTACGATTCTATAAGTACATCTCCTCTAGGGATAGGGATGAAAGAATGTCATTAATGATCTCCATAGTGTGAGGGATCACCGTAGCCAGTGTGTATTTGTGCTTTCCTGTAGGGTTCACTACAAACTGAGCTGATATACTTTTATGCTAATGACTACACTTGGGTGATGCCTTAGGGGCTTTACACTGTGTTCCACATGCAGGTTTTATGTTCAGTTCCCCTCTGGAGCGTATTATATCTGCCCTGTAGGGATGAAAGTTTCTGTGCAAGACTCTTGAGTGGCAGTGCTCAAAGTCAGGAGAGTGGGACACAGCACTTACCAGAACCTTACTCACTAGTACCTAGCCTGGAGTCTTCACCATGAGACCATCTTTCCTCACTTACATATACAAGTGACCATCGTGTTCTTCCATTACCTTAGAAATAGAATGCAAATGATGTTTAAGATGCTAAATAGAACAAAAAAAGTTACGTCATATTTTCTTAGTTTCCCTTAACCTCTTCATGTTTATTGCTAATTATTTCAGGACTCTCTTCCTAATCTTGTTTAATAAAAAAATGGGGTACAAAATGACCTGTGCTTGGCCTCATCCAATATTAAGCTTTTATGATAATACTGCTTGTGATTAGGTTAGTCTTTGGATGCCTTTTCTTTAGGTCTCTTATAGAAAAATATAGATTACTTTTTAAGAGTAAGTCTAAAGTGAGGTTTTTGTTTGTTGAAATTGGAAAAACACACATTTCTGATAGGACTGTTTAACTTCCTGACCTCATTTTTTTTTATTAAGATATTTATGTAGCATGAAGGTCTAGGACATCCTTGGAAGAAAATGCTTTTATGTTGTCTTTTCTTCAGTTAGTAACCATGAGTCTGTGCTTCTCCAGGAGACATTTTGGAAAGCCAGAAGAGACAAAGATAGCCATTCACATATTTCTGAGTCAACAATTGAGCAAAAGGTTTTCGTAGAAAACCTACCTGGCTTTTCTCAAGTGACATAAGGTAGCAAACCGAACTATTCCCCCGCACCTTACTCTGGAGATTACTTCCTGAGTGTTCTTAAAAGTCTCAGTGTTGCTATGTTTGCTACTGGCTTTTGTGCCATGTGTTGAACAAGAGCTTACTGTCAGTGCAAACTAATGAATTTTCTTCTCGAGGCTGGGTGGCAGAAACCTTTCCCATAGATCCGTGGCTCTATTTACATTTGTGTTCTGTTACACAGAGCATTGTATTATGCACATGCTGGGTATCGTGTATCCACCGTGGATCTTGCCTTTCAGTTCTAGCTTGTGTACATTTTGGAGACTGACCTTTTAAATACTGGAGCTGAGCTGGTTTACAAAATTAATTAAATGCTGGTACAATAGCACTTAGTATTACAGGTTAACTGCTACTGATGTCAGTGCTTGCCGCTACATTTGATCACTTTTTTTTTCTAGTTTCCTTGAGACTTTCATCATGGTCATTTCCAACTATAACTCTGCTTGAAGATTTTTGAGAAATGGCTACTGTTAGCATGATAGAGTTTCCTTATTTTCATCTCATTAATTTCTTCATTGTAAATAATGCTTTTACAGGAATTACACACATTTCTAAAGGAGCCCCCAAACTGGATTTATGTGTTCTACAATTAATTTTAATCATTGTCCAGCATCAACCTTTCCAATAAAATATCCCCAGTGGTATGAGCATAATATTATTGTACAAAAATCTTTGGGGATTTTTTGTTTGTTTACATTTGTTGGGGTTTTTTTTGAGTGGGAAGGAGGATTTCTTGGTTTGCATGGTTTGTTTGGGATGGGGTTTTTTGGGGGGTGATGATATTGTGGATTATTTCTTTGCATGTGCATAGCACATATTATTCATTGTTCATTTGGACTTGTGCAATACTAAGCATCCCAGGTGTCGTTATCTCTGAGCAAGAGGTGAAACACAGCATGTAAGATAACCTTCCAGCACACAATTCAGTGAAAAGTGAGAGGAAGATTCATTCAAAGGGAGCCTTGTGATACCTCTCCAGCTGCTAGAGTTTTCATAATACTTGCCTAGTTCACATCTCAATGAAGATAAAATCCCTTATAGGAAAAGAACATTCATCACGGCTGACTTACATATGACTGCACTTCTTTTTTTTAAATTTTTATCAGGGACTACTGCTTTTAACACTTTCAGACTTGGAAGGCAGATATATGTGCAGATTGATTTGTGGTGTCCTCAGAGTTCTGGGGCAAGAGTTTTAGTAAGCTAATGTGGAAGGTCCTGCTATAGATGCTGGCCAAAGCGGGTCAAAACAAATTAAAAAGAGTATGCAGTAAATAAGGAAAATTATTTCATTTTTTTAGTGTTTTTTGTTGTTATTTCTTCTTGTTGGTCAAACAGATAAAGCAATAGGTAGAAGCTGTAGGGAGAAGGCAGAAAGAATATGAGGTGAATTTGTGAGCCACAATTCACCAGTCAGCAAACAAAGCGCATGGTGCCAGACAAGTTCAGCCATAAAAGAGCCTTGTCTTGGGGGCAGGCTGTGATTGTGGACAGATGGCTGCTTACCAGTTCATAAAAATAACTTCTGGATACCTTTTCTTTGACTGTGTCATATTTACCTGAATTATGCTTCAGAAAGGAAAAGGTTTAAGTTCTCTAGTGTTGAACAGGTTTTCGACATCTGAAAGGGATGCAGCTTTGAATTCTGAGACCTTATATCTTTTGTGGATAAAAGCAAAATGTTTTTTAAATTGAGAAGTGAGAGTGGGTTGGTGGCTTTGTGCTGCTGGATACTGAACTTGCTTCTAACCCTAGAACCTGGTTGGCCATCTGCAGAGATTTGTGGGGAATTCTTGGAGGTTNGGGGATTTTTGGAGTTTTTTTTTTTTTTTTTTTTTTTGAGGTTTGAATTGCTTCCTGGAAGCTTGATGGAGTAGGTAGAAACTTTAAAAGTGGAGCCCCGGGTTTGTCAAATCAATACACATTCCTACAGAGCAACTTTTTTGTGTGACAAGCAATGCCAGCATTTATGTGTAGCATATTTTGTTTCATATTTGAGAAGATGGAACTTTTCCACAGGCAGACAGCTCTTCCTTCTAGCAGGTAAGAAGGATGTGGAGACCATCAGAGAGAGGCCTCTGCCTATAGATCCCTTGCACTGGCTTGAGTTGATGTTTAGACTCAGCATTCTGATGTCCACATTTCCCAGTTGGGGTTCCTCTTCACTTTCTGTCATGCTTTACATCCTGTCTGTAGTGTATTCATATTCTGCCTTATTGTTTTGCTTTGGTTTTTAAAGCCCTGTAACACATTACAGTAATATTGAAGTAGCATATTAAAAATAGCATGGCAATACTTATTTAAGAGAAAACCAGCTACTGCTATGAATGAATCCCTTGGGGAAGAGGGAAGTGGAACTTCCTTTTATTTGTTCCCATGAGGAAATAGAGTTACGAGCCAGTTACTGGTAATCAGTTTGCCCACTTCCCTCCAACCTTTTTTATTTTTTAAATATATGTATGAATGTACACATTTGTTATATATTTACATAAAATGCAAACATAATGACCATGCTACACAGAAAGTTGGTGTACATGCAAGGTGATGCCTCAGCATCTGGATCCAAGGGTTTCCCAACAGGCAGCTTCCAGCATGCACTTAAGCTCTACTCATGAAGTGGATTCTGTATCACATGCACAGAGGCTGGATTTGTGCACCACAGATTTATGCATGTGATTTAAAGTCCTCTGGGTAATTGAGACGTGGTGCCTGGCATCTCCAGGATCCTTGAAGTGGCCGTACGTGCACGTGTGGGCAGACACTACACAGAGGGTTAGAGTGAAAGGATATTGAAGTGGCTAAGTTAAGCACTCAAAAGTTACAAAATGCTAGAATTGGGAAAATGCTTATGCAATCTTAATTCCATCCATACATCTATAGATTGCTTTGTAATAGTCTTAAAATAGATAACATACCTTTTCCCCCAGCTCCATAGGATGATGGGGTTGTATTTGGTACATTAAGTGAGTCTGCTTTGGGGATGAATTAGAGTACATGCTGAAGGAGATAGAGTGTTGTCTGTTGAACTCTTACCCTCCTGTGTTCCAGTGAATGTAAGAAGGGGAGACATAATCTCATTGTTAAGGCAGCTGAATGTTGCTTTGGAGAAGTTGATCCTCTGCCAAGGAGTGTGATGCTGGGTAAGCCATTTACATCAATCTTCTAATAGTGCCCAGGTCAGCACTACTAATTTGTACATAAATAGCTACAGTTGTCAGGTGGGTGATGAGTTGTGACTTGTGACTATCATAGCTCTTTGATCCAAATCTCCTAGTGTGCAGGATACTTTGTTCTCCCACTTGAAAACGTAGAAGAGGAGATGGGGAAATAAATATGTCTGTGGTTGCTAAAGTGTTCCTGTTGTAGCTCTTGCATCGTTCCTCATTTTATGGGTTCTCTTAGGACTACACATGTGCATCTGCACGAAAGGCTGCTGGAAGCTGTATCCTTTGAACACTCAGAGAATATGCAGTGTTTAATACTGGCAAGACTTGGATTTTAGGTACTTTGAGACTCTTCAGATCTTCATTTCTGACTGCCTCAACTTACAGACTGTAAAATGGAATTAATATATTCCTTTAGCGCACAGAACTGATGGAAACATATCACTTGTGGACTGTCATGATGTGCTTGGTGCAAGCACCGCAGAAAAAGCACCACAAATCTTTTCATTTGGCTCTTTGCCTGCCTTTTCTCTACTGAATTTAGTGCTTTGGTACTTTGTCAGCTTTTCTTTTCTTTGAATTTCATTTCACTCCTTTTTATAGCTGGCAATGTAAGGTTGCTTGTCCTTGCCACATTGTTCATCATTTACTGCAGTTCGCTCAGTTGCCCTGCATCTGTTGAGATGTAGGATTGTGGGACAGTAACCTCTGAGGCAAAGAAGCTTGGACAAAATCCTCAGAAGTACACAAGCTTAAACAAAAATTGTCAAATTAATACGAACTTCTGATTTTTTTTCAGTGCAAGTTGCTGCACAAATGGTAGTTTTGCATAAATGTGAAGTGGTTTTGTTGAGTTAGTAATTTAGACCATATCATTAAATTGAAGTAAGAGGCTTTTACATGGAGATAAGGGCTCTATGAGGAAGAAGAGGAACAGGGGTGTCTTANCTCCCTCAGACTTATGAAGAGTATGATGCTTACTTTGAGCCATGGGGAAGATTTGGCTTGTGGGACTAATACTCTCAAAGCTGTGATCAGAGGGCAATGTTGATGGACAAGGGGAGATCCTTTCTGTGACCAAAAGATGCATGGAACAGTGCTGGAGCAGAGGGGGAAAAGATGACTGCCTTGACACTATTTCATTTGTGAAAAGTGGTGTGGGAATGGGGGAAGAATTGAGAGGGGGAAATGGAGAGTGGGACTGGAGTGAGTGCAGAAGCAGGTAGATGGTGAGAAGGAAGAAGGACTGGGGAACAGGGCAGGGAGTAGGTAGATGGAAAGAGGCAAGGGCTGGTTTTGCTGTAGAGGTTGAATCTGGTGATTTTGTGGGGGGAAGGGAAGAGGCAGCACAGGTTTTGTTGCTCCGGGATGGACCGGAGGCTCTAGAGACTCCCAGTTCAGCCAGCACCATTCCATAAATCTGTTATTTGCATGTCTGCTTTTCCTGTCTGCACATCAGCTGTCTGGGCAGAGCCTGTCTTCCAAGGCTTAATTTGCAAAGAGAGAGAGTACATATGGCTCTGAGATGTTGCATGCTGAAGCCCATCTTCATAGGAGGTATTGATGATCCTCCCAAGCACAGGACACACTCAGTTTTCCTGAGAAAAACACTCAGCTCAGCTGCCCAGAGCTGATTCCAGCCGATGAATAGCATGGAAAAGTGGTGAATCAGGCCTTGAGTTTGGCTCCAGTGCTGGCAGGGTCTCTGCTGCTGGTGTCCAGTTTACTAGTCAAAGATTAGCCATCATTTTGCCTCGTAACCAACCATAAGTTTTAGATGTTTGAAACATAATTTGTATTATATCCAAGTAGAATTAATTTTGAGCATGGTGGAAGCTGTGTTTTTGATAAAAGATCATGTTTATAACTAATCAAGTAACACACACTGTAATGGCTTCTACTGAAAAGGCAGAAGCAGCAAGTTGTTGTAGTCATAAGGAAGGCTATCAGACAATTCAGTGTTTAGTAACTGTATAGAAAATGCCTGATCCTATGCAGTGCTGGATGCTCTCAATTACTTTTGTTTTTTGACCAGTTTTTGAGGTACCTCCACAATGCACAGAGTCAACACCATGAAATCATTAAGCAAAGAACAGAGCCTAGGAAATAAAGTATGAGATCAGCTTATTTGTTCTTAGGAATAGCTTTTATTGCCCCAAAACTGGGGTATATTTACTCCTTGTTTGAGACAGACAGATAAAGTAATAACTCCAGTGGTGGTCTCTGCTTTTATTGAATTTGTAATATGTGCTGGCTTTGGATGTGCAGTTTCAGTCTTCTGCTGATGTGAGATGAAATTTGTGCTCTGTTTGCTTCATGCCATTTCTTCAGTCAGTTCAGTGCATGTGTAAGCAGGGTTGATGGTATGTAGTAGCTTGGTGTGAGAAGGTAAGATAAAATGCCAGCTGTTTCTCAAGATACTGCCTGCTGCTATCAAGAGGCTCAGGTTAGCAGTTTTAAGTATTACAAGGACCTGTGTTTTTGAACTGCTTTCCTGAAAAGAAAGTAGAAATGTATATTTTAGGAATCATTCTTTCTTGAGTGTGCTTATACTTTATGAAATGTGGGCTCAGGGAATATGGGTAATAAATCTGAATTATCATCCTTGAGTGTTTGTAGATTAAGGATATTGTGTACAAGTTAGTCATGGTAAAAGCTGACTTAGGTTTGAAATACCAGCAGCAGCAGCAACAACAACAACAACAACAACAACAACAAAGAATGGGTAGCCCAACCAAGTGTTGGTCACATCACTGTAATTCTTCAGGGATTCGGGTACAGCTGAAGACTTGCCTTCTTCACTGATGTGGATGCAATACACCAGCAGCCAGACAGCTTCCAGGATCCCTCCTGCTGACCAGTCCATGAAGAAATAGCTATCTGCCAAACAAGCTGTTTGTTTTATTTCAAAGCCCCAGTGGGCCCAGCCCTTCCTGCCTAGCAGCTGCGGCAGGCTTCGTTCCTGCTCAGTGCCTGGCCTGGGAAGAGATTGCTCATTGGCCCAGGAGAGTGGTTCTCTGTAATTGGCTTGTGAGGAATGCTATGTGAGAGGATTTGGCCTTTTTTTTTTAATTGTTTGTTTTATTAAAGTTTGTTTATTAAAGTGAATATCTGGTCACAATAGAAACATGTTTTTTGAAGCCTGTGTATTGCCAAGAGAGCAGGATAGAGCACTATCAGGTTATTGCTTCCCCAGAATCAGTAGTGCTCAGGCAGCTCTGCAGATCCTCGTGGGCAGTGTCCCAGCACCTTCTTTCTTCCTTCTTCCAGCTGAACTCTGATGGGTCTGCTGTAGTCATCACTTCCTGCATCTCTACTGGGGGGACAGGGATGTGGGAGTTGCTCCACCTGTGGCATTTCTGATAAACAGAGGTTAGATCTGTACTGCAGATTGCAGGGGTGCCAAAGCTAGTTTTGAACAAGCAAATCGAAATGCCTTTGGCAGTCTGGCTGATGAAGTAGAGGGGTCTGGATATGCTCATTTATACCACTAAAAATTATGATTGTTTACCCTTGGAAGGTAAATTAATCTGAGATGGTAAATTCATGCAGAAAGCCAAGTCTGCTTCTAGTACCCAAGGCAGTTTTGCACCATGCACATATCCAATCAGTTCTGTTCATTAATTAAAAGTTTTGAAACTGCCACTAAATTAAAAATGTTTGTCATATTGAGTTCCTATACTATTCTCTCATCAGTTGACAGGAGAATATGATGCCTGAAGCTGTCACAAAAAGTGTGGGCAACAGCCCTAGTAGCCCTTTCTAGAAAGTGTGTGCCTTACATATATATGGTTACATAAACTGGCATGTCAGCTTGCCTCTCTGGGCCATGAGATGGTTCATCTTGTAAACCCGGGAAGATGAATTTTAAACCCAAGATAATCTTGTTCAGAATTTACGGCTTTTGGAACTGGAGCATCTCATCACTATATGATGATATGTTTGTATGTTGTAGTTTCTCTGCATGGAACATAACAGATACTCTCAGGCCTTCTCAGCAAACCATTCAGGATGAGGGAGTTGTCTAGATGAGGGAATGGCGTGGGAACACTGTTACAGACCAGTGAGTCAAAGGCTGGAATTCCCTCTATAAACCAGTAATCTGTCTGGTGAATTAACGTGCTCAGAGAGCTGCAGTGGTTTGGGTTTGTTGACACACTTCTCAGTGAGACTGGTGTTGTTCAAGTTTTCTGGCTAGGACTGACTTTGGACAGCCGAGTGAGACAAATGTTCCTAGGGAGAAGCATGAACTGAAGGCTTGAGGTTAAAGCAAAATATCCTTTGGAAGAGAATAGCAAGAGTGGTGATTTTTAAATCCTGCCTGTGAGATCAGTGTTAAAAGCTTTGAGCAATGTGGTGAGGTCTGTGTCTAGTGTGTGTAGGTGCTCGTAGTCACAGCAGGGATTTCTGCTTGGTTTGTGACTTGGCTCAATCTTCAAAGGGACACACTCTGAACTGCTCTTTCTTCTGTAGCTATCTGTGTTCTACTCTTGTTGGACACCCAGACTTGGCACTCCACTGTGATCCAGTAGCTCATCTGGATAAACTGAAATTTTATGAGGGGAAGCTTAAGAATGGGCTTCTCTACTGAGGAGAATTCATCAGTGCCCCGTTGCTCATTGTCCTGGGTGCTACAGGTTGATGTGCTGCAGGAGCTTTCTTGAAGGGCTCTTCCACTGGCAATCCTCAGACCACAGATGGAGGTCCCCACCAGCAGCCAGGGGCTGCACAGCACCCAGATGTTTCCTCTTCAGCTATTTATGTTGCCAGTGGGAAGAGAACTTCTCACCTCTTCTGTGGCAGACCGTTTTGGGGACAGTAAGGATTTTGGAGATCAACAGGATGGGTTGCTAAGAGATTCTGAGTTGGCTGATTGTCACCACATCAACTGACCCAGAATGGCCGTGGCTGAGACTGCTGGATGTCACCACCTGCTCTTTGCCATCCATGCGTTTCTGGCTTGCCTTCTCCTATCTTGCTTCCAGTCTGCCTGCTTCAAAGGGAGAAAAGCTAGCTGAAGAGACCTGCACTACTGGTTATTTGATGTAGATTTTGCTAAAATGGACTGACACATACATACAGTTCTGGCTGGTGGTAGCTGTGCATGAATAAACATAATTACCCGTGGCTGTGATGTGGTATCTAGCTACTGTAGATGCAAAGCATGAATTTAATAACTGTGTATGGTGAAATGGTTATAAATGCACGACTGTGCAGTGTAGACAGGGCCTGATATATCACTCATTTGTACATTTGTAATTAATTGTAGGAACAAGATTGTTCTTTGCATGTGTTCTTTCTTTGCTGCCAAGCACGACAGACAGCTATAACGATCTTATACCTTAAGCTTGTATTAAAATATTGTTGGTAACCTAGCAAAGAAATTTCTTAATTAAGTTTGCAACACAAAATCCCATCATGCTTTTTAAGACTTATTTTTTTTTTGCTAGGGCTCCTTAATGACTTTTACCTCTGAGTATAATCAACAACAAAATTTCTGATATTTAAGAAACATTTTCTGCATATTTTTTCCATCTGGATATAATGGAGCATAATTTAAGACTATGGGCAGAAGCGGGGGTAAATGATGCATGTAATGATTGTTTTAACATTTACAAGAAAATAATTTATTTAAATTGGATTAAGCCTTAATATTATCACACTTTTCTACCTGATTTAACATGGAGGGGAGGGTGGGGGAAAGGGAAGAAAACGATTTCATGGTGAAGTGTTTTAAGTATTTAGTATTTTCTTTGCTTTTTGATCATCCAGGCATCCTGCCCCACAGCCATGTAAATTTTCTTACTTACAAATGTTCATTGCCATCTTTTACATTCCACTGCTGACAGTGAAGAGGTCATGCTAAATCAGACCGATGGAGAAAGTGGACATCATCTTTACCCTGAATGCCCAGATTAATTCTACCAGAACAGAGGTGGTGGGGTAACAGCAAAGAATAATTTGCTTCTATGTTTTACTGCTTTTAAGAACTCTATTCATCATATTGCTAACTCTGGTATACATATTCTGAGTGAGACAAAGAAATAAGTACCTGCTTAGGTAGGACATGAGACCTTAGGGGTCTGTGGCTTTTTTCTGTCCCCAGCGGTTTTCCTACCAGCCTAATTATTTCTGCTGAGAATGGGTCTCCAAGTCCAAGTCCAAACTTTATCATCTTCATCTAATTCTTTTCCCCGCTCCAGGAGAGAGGAATCAAGTGGGATAAATTCTGTATCTGTATGCTATCCCAGCTTTGAGTCTACTGATTGAAGTGTTTTGTTTATAATAGATGCTGTTTTGATGAGGGAGAAAAAATCCCCTACAGTCAAAGGAGCTCCATTAGTGGCAGAACCAGCAAAGCCTGGTTTTCTGTAGGTTGGTGCCTCATGGTTTCATAGTGAATTACTATTGTGTCTTTTTTCCTACAATGGGGTCATTTGTTAGGTCTCTCTCCCATGTGGATTCTTTAATGCTTCATAAGGTTTAAATTCATGTTACAGCTTTTTTTTTCTTCCAGCTATGA
The DNA here is from genome assembly GCA_013398075.1 of Notiomystis cincta. Classification (NCBI taxonomy): domain Eukaryota; kingdom Metazoa; phylum Chordata; class Aves; order Passeriformes; family Notiomystidae; genus Notiomystis; species Notiomystis cincta. Next base: position 336,984 of record VZRX01000326.1, on the reverse strand, counting down.
CACTTTCAGAATTGCTTTCTTCCCATAACTATTTATTTTTTACAAAGAATGTGGAAATTTGAGTGTTCTGTGTATCTACTGCATTTTGTTAAAATAGAAAAAAAAAAGTGCCTGGAAACTCAGTGTGTGGCTTTACAAACTTCGGTGTCATAGCAAGCCAAGCAATAATGGTAGTAGTATCTTGTTAAGTACATTGCCCAGTTTGGGTCTGTATTTAAGTTCATATCTTCTGGGAGACGTAAGTTTGGCTTTCTAGTTAGTCCTGCTCATCCAGTAGAGCTACTGTCATCAATGGAAGATGTTCTGGCTTTATGAAGCATCAAATAATTATTATGTAAATTCCTATTAAAATGACAGATTTCACTCCAGTCCCATTTTCATTAGAGTCAAATGTAAGTTCTTCATCATCTTCAAAAAGAAGTTGCTTTCTTTTACAAATGTAAAATAATACAGTTTGGGGCAGTATTATTGTCACCAGCATACTATTAATCACTTATATGTAAACCAGAAAATATTTCTTCCCAAATCCAGTTTCAGTACACAAAGCTGGGTGTGAAACTGACATATTTGTGAAATTTCATATTTGTAAACGGAACAATTTTTCTTCAGTTTGTATTGTGGTGGTATAATACACATGGAATTCCATGATATCTTTTTTTTAATGTTACTTTTTTTTGGTAAGAGATTCACTTTTAAAACTTAAAAGTACACTTCAGATAAATGGAAGGTTAAATTCTACTTCTACTGATGCACACATTCTTTGTATGTGCATAAGCTTCTGTTTACCTGGGAAGTATAATATCAGTAGAGTACGTCTCACTTTAAAGTTTATTAATTTCTTTCTTCTCCTTTCTTTGAGGTGTCAGTACTGAGAAAGATGAATCATTTATTAGTGGGAGGCCTGACACATGATGAAATCACTATCTGACGCTTCAATGACTTCCAGTGTTGTCTGTGAACATTCAGCAAAGTGCAGATGATGTGATGTTGCAGTTCTGTGGGTCGTGTTTTCTCCCTTTTTTTCATAAATGGGTGAAATGCTTTATCATCACATAGTGTGTGAGAACTTCCCCATTTGGGATGAATAGCCTTTCCTTATTATGCAGAGTGATTCATAATCTGATGTAGGAAAAAATAGAACACATCTGCAACTGGAAGAGAAGATTTTTATATTCCTCCTGAGAACCACTGAAAAAGCAGAACTCGATCTGTGGGGTTTTTTTCGAGGGGAGGGGTGTGGGGGAGAGCACAGATAACATTCTTGGCTGAGTGTTGCTACAGTTTGGAGTCCTTCTGTTAAGACAGAGTAAATGTAAATCTCCATTGTGTTACAAATGAACTGCACCTAAGGGACAGTCCTCTGCTGGCCACAGGATTACCTCCAGAACAGGGCAGTGATCTCAACCCAAAGACATTTAGGGTGTAAGTTGGCAGCTGACAATCAAGCAATTGGCAATAAACAAGTGGGTTTTGACAATAAGCTGAACAGTTTTATTTACTTAAAAAGTAAGTAAATTTTAATTCTAATACCTTCAGTCCAGTAAACAGTTCTGCAGCCATGTAGGTTAGAATTTTTGCCTTACTGAACTTACCTTGTTTCCCTTCCCTGTATAAATGTTTTCTACTCACTTCCCTCCCCATCCCCCCCGGAAAGTGTTGCAGTTTCAGACTAAAGATATTTTCCTGCAAAATGCAATTTGATTTGAAATCTGAGCAATGTTAATCCTGCTCCTTTCCCAAGGTACATCACTCACCCATTCAGATGCAGTGCTGTAAATAAAATGTCACAGGCTGGGAAGTTGTATTCCTTCCAACCCTTTCCAGTACAAAAAGCTGGCATCTAAAAGGTGGCTTCAGGGTTTTCTTCTAACTTGACTTGTTCCTCCCTTTGTTTCCTCAGAAGCTCATGGTTTTTTCCCAGTCCATCCGCTCTCATTCCTTGAAGTTAGGGGCTTTTTGTCTCTTGATGACTTTGTATCATCCTCATAGCTCTGCTGTCTGGGCATCTTCTGTTCCTACTTATCACCAGGATACTTTGCAGAAGGCACTCTTCACAGATGTATGTGGGTACAGCAGACCTAAATATTCATCAAACTAAGGTGGTGAGGGAAGACCATGAAAGAGTTGGCAATTAAACTCACCTTTCAAGTAAAGACACAATTTATTTTGTGGGATATTCTCCCTCTCTAGTGGCTAATTTTTGTATCCTTGATTTTGCCCTCCAGAGTTTTGGCTCTAAACTGTTCTACAGCTAGTACTGTAAAGAAGCAGGTGACCTTTGGAGATAGTAAAGCAGTCTTAATTATGCGTTTGTTGTTTGCTATTGCATGTTACCAGTATGCACACATCAGATGTAACTATGTGTGCAAAAAGTCAGGAGTTGGAAAGCACTTTGCTTACTGCTTTACCACTCAGGATCTGATAAAAAAAGATGGTAAACATCAGAAAGGGGAAGAAATTATATAAATTTCCAATCCAGAGAGACTTTGGTGTGTCTCTACCATCTTTCCCTGGCATTCAAATCATCTGTCACATTAGGTGTGGATCCTGGTGGTTCATTACAGCTGCCCAGAGTGCCCTGGCTGGTGGGATCTTAGAAGGTCAGCTTTGACCTTGCGATGAGCTTCTCCTGACTTAACACAGAGGACTGCTCAAAAGTGCCTGTCCTGCCACAGGAATGCAGGAACTCTCTGTGGGCTTCATGGATCCCACAAAAGCATTTCTACAAAACCCTATGTGCAGGTATGTCTGAGGAAAGGGCTGCTGATAGCAAGGGGAGGCTGCCCACCCCTTCTGATCTGATGAGGAAGCTCTTTTTGGGACCAGTCACACACTTGGGCCGGGCAGAAAGAGCTAGAGCATCACAAGCAGTTTAAAGAGCAGGCATTGGGTGGCTCTGCCTGGAGTGCGGCTCCAAGATGGTCCAAGCTGATCCAAACCAGAGCAGTTGCAGTCTGGCTTTGAATCATGTATATCCCCACCCCTTGTATTGCACCAGCACTGGGGCTTGTTTGACTCCACAGGGAGCTGAATTAACAGGGCGGTGCTAAGATGTTTTTGAAGTTAGTTCTGTCTTCTCTGAACCAGTTCAGTGTGAGACCGGACAAGCATCTTTGCTGGCACAGGAAAGGGCAGCAGCTGGGGAAGGAGGGACTGTGGAAGCCCCAGTTTACGTCGGATTAGACTGTCATGGAACCACGGCTACATTTGGAGAAGGCACATAGCATCTCTGGGTGATTTGAGGGGACAATACTTGCAGGCAGGAGGAAGGGCATTTCAATAGTAATCTTTCCCAGTAGGACAGCTGATCCGGAGAGAGTATTTGTCTACAGTAGAAAATAAATTACAGAACTCTCCAAGCACATTGAAAAGGCCTAGAAGTTTGTTGTCAGTGTTCTGTAAAACAAGTTAATTCAACATAGGCTTAAAAGATGTCTGTTTTGCTCCCATCCCTCTCCCTGGCAGCCCTCTCCATGCTCTTTTTGCCAGGCATAACATATCTTCCTGCCCTGGCCCTCTTAGGTCATGGTATGACAGGCACCCTGCCAAACAAGGCTGATCTTATAAGCTGCTACTGCCCTGGTTGTTGCTGGGACTGTTTGTATGATTTTTAATTCACTTCTCTGCTGCTCTCATTTTTTCTCCAGCTGGAGCTTGAAGTGGGAGTGTGCTTAGTTAGCTGTGAACTACACTGCTGCAAATTCATGGTCTATTAGCACCTCTTCAAAGCTCCCCTTTCTGTTCTCTGAAGAATTAGAACACAGCTATTAAAAAAACCCAAAAAACAAAAAACCAAAAAACAGCAAAAAAAAAAAAGGCAAAAAACCCCCAAAACCCCAGACAAAAAAAACCAAAACACTCAAGGCTATTGCACAGTGTCATTGTTTAAGGCTTTGTTTTGAAAATGATTGCTAAGATAGGTTTGTTTGTGTGCTTCCTTGCTTTCTCTATAATGTATTTAGAGTTGAAAACAACAGCATCAGTAATAAGATGCTGATGAACCCAAGGTAGATGTGACAGCTTAATGCGGATAGTGGGCCTAGAATTTGTCAAAGCAGGCGAAATAACCCCACCTTGGGCAATTTTCAAAAGAAATACACTACAGTACTTGTCAGGTCTACATAAACATACTACCTTCTGGCATAAGAATATCACTTTGTATAAGGCAGTCACACCATAAAAGAAAAGGGAGAGGCAGGGCAAAGACCCTGATCTTGCAGAGTCTTACAACAAAATGAGATCTCAGAAAGATGCTAAAACAGAAATCAGCCTTCTTTAGGGATAACTACATTTATCTCTAAACTATCCACATGTTTCATTTGTATTTGCATTGTGATAAAAGAAACCATGCTGTAATATTTATCAGTGTATTTTGGAGAATATATCTACTGTCATCAGCAGGAATACAAAATTAGGCTAGAAATAGACTCTTTCTCATTAACAGATTACTAAAAATTTCAGAATTACTGCCACAGTTGGGATACACACTTTGGCAGAAATATCTTGCAGTGTGAAACAATTAGAGAATTTCAGAATCAAAATCTCCAGTTACTATGCAGTATCATTGTAGGTATAATTTTTGTATTAAATATTTATATTAATTCTTTTTCAAAGTACATAAAAGGATCTCATAATTTATCTTTCATTGGAACAAGTAACAAAGGAGTGGTAGAGAGCAGCTGAATTGTGCTAAGATGTTGACCCATATATGTATGTATATTTTTTCTTTGCTAGGATGTGAAAAAGAAAACAATTACTTTCAAAATATATCCTTACGAAAACAGTATGACAGCTTTCACCACAACCTTTATGTGTTTGTAATACCAATTTACACACACATTTGTATACAGAAATATGAAAATCACATCTTGGAAATCCAAGGGGGCAGATGGAATCAAAAGTGTTGAAATGATAGCCAAAGCATGCAGTGAACTGTAAACCACAGTTTGTTTACCTCCGCAGTTTTAGGTGGCATTCTTTCTTTACTGTTTCACTGATAGGTTCCAGGAACATGGGTGCATGGGTGTACTTAGATCGTGAGTGCACCACCTCTGTCATTTACACTGTAGGAGTCTGGGTTTTATACCACAGGAAGCAGAATCATCTATTGAAGTGAGAGAATAAAGTAAGAACACCTCGTGTTCCCCTAGATTTTGTATGTTGATTCTAAGAACATGTTAATTTAACTTGATTGAAGCCTCCTGGAAGAGCAGCCACCCATACAGCCAACCCTCCCAAGGAAACCATGAGTTAAGATGAGGCATTCATTTGTTACCTTAGAGTTGTTAGCACAATGGCAGTGCTTGACCATGAGCACCTTGCCTTTGTGTCCCCCTGAACCTTTGGGACTGTTAGCCAGAGGGGTAAAAGCCCAGAAAGTCACAAAGACAATGGAATTTAGCAGGATTGGAAATGTTTCTTTTCACAACATGAAATTACTGGTGTAATTTCCAATTGTTGCAGTCAATGGAACTTTTCTTTTGAAAAGGTTGTGCATCAGCATATGCTGTAATGACTACGAAAAAGGAAAAGCTTGACTTTGGGAAAGGTTTTCAGTTTGTGCTGGGGAAAAGCACACTCTGGAATAACTTTGTCTATTGTTACATTCTGTAGCGAAGCAACTGCTATAAATGGAATGATTTCCACACCTGGCATGCCTCATAATTTTAATAAATGAAATGTAGCCTCCAGTTGCCCACCTGGCAAGATAATATAGAGCCAGAAGAACCAGGAAAACTGTCATCCTTAGTCTCTGTCCAGAATGTTTTGTTGGGAAATCATTCTATTAGAAAATTTCTGTCAGTGCTTCTGGTTGCAGAATCCGGAAACAGGACCACAAGCTGACCAGTCAAATTTTCTTCCTTCTTCTTTTCATGGATATACCTGCTTGTATACCTTTTCCCTTGCTTCTAATCAATTTCTGGGGTGTAATGCCATAGTGTGGTGTACACAAGCATGTAGAGAGTGAATTCTCTTAGTAAGAGAAATTCGCATTACTTTTGTTCACTTCCAAAGAAGGTCTTTTTTTTCCTTAATAGCTTCTTAAATTTGGAATCTGAAACTCGTGGTACAGAGGCTCATGTTACAAACAGGTATTCTCCAGCGTGTTCCCTTCTTACCACATTAGGTCTCTGCCTTCTTTACCATCAGCTAGAAATTTCTAACGGGTCAATAATCCCTGAAAGAGACTATCTATTAAAATGAGGGCGGACTACCATGAAATACTGGCTTTTCTCTGTAAAATAAAATCAAATACGGATCTTTCTAAACGAAGTAACTTCCAGTTGCCAAAGAGGAATACTTCCATCTCTACCACAATGTTGAAACATGCCATTAAAACAGAGACATGGTTGATATCCCCAGAAAATATTTATACTGATAGAAATAGGTGAGAGTCAGTCTTTCAGTTTAGGTTGTGCAAACTTTTGTTGTTTATAAGTACACTGTTTATTCCAGAAGGGGTCAGAGAAAATCTACCCTCTGCTACTTTCTCTATGTGGGCAAAAGTCACTTCTGAGAACCCTTGAGAATGCTTAGGTTCAATAGTACATAGCATAAGGCAACAAGGAAGGTCAGCATGATAAATAAGTTTCTTCACTAGCCAAAGTTTGGTAAAATTGTCCAGATGGCCTTAGACAGCAGACTCTTCTGTGCCTCAGAGAGGAACAAGGGTTTGTGGGTTGTGCCAGTCTAAAGAGAGACCTAATTCACTGGTGATCCCAAGAGAATATGACTGCTGTCTTAAACAAGTTCTTCTGTGTGTGTGTGTGTGTGTGTGTTTGCATTTTCATTGGCCAATGAAAGAACATACAATAGTTTGGGTTGAAAGGGGCCTTCAAGGATCATGTAGTCCAATCCCCCTGCAATAAGCAGGGACATCTTCAACTGGATCAGGTTGCTCAGCTCCCCATCCAACCTGGCTTCCAGTGTTCCCAGAGAAGGGGCATCCACCACCTCTTTAGGCAACTTGTTCCAGAGTTTCACTATGCTCATTGTAAAAAAAATTCTTCCTTATTCCTAATCTAAGTCTTTCAGTTTGAAAACATCACCTGACGTGTTGCAATAGGCCATGCTAAAAAAGATTTTTCCCATTCTTTTCTATAGGCCTCTTTTAGGTACTGAAAGACCACAGTAATGTCTCTCTGGAGCCTTTTCTTTTCCTGCCTAAACAATACCAGCTCTTTCAGCTTTTCCTCATAGGAAGTGTTCCAACTGTTCATCATCTTTTTGGTCCTCCTCAATGTTGCACCCTCTTTTTGATGAGGGCAGTGGAATTATATATTTATTGAAAAAGATAATCTGTGATCAGATTTACTGGTACCAGTGTCTATGTGAGCATGGCAGTTCATTCATTAACAACAGTTGTGGAAAATGAGGAGATACCCGAGAGATTCTTGTTCTAAACAGCAAAGTCTTATACAGGGGAAGAAAATAAATGACTGGATGCAAAGCCTAAGCACAAAGCCACTCTTGTTGCATTAAATTAAGTGGATTTTCATTTAATGTCTTCGATCTAGCTATTGCTGGGCTCCAGACAAAATCAGGGAGGATTTGGATTGTTGATCAAGTCAAGGATAAAGTGACAAAGAAAACGGGCACTAGTTTAAGTGCCATAGTTCAAATAATTGTCAAAGAAATGCCTTTTGTCTAAAACCTTCTGCCATGGTAATTAGCATCTGTCTGTCCTTTGCTATTTGAAATGTTTTGTCACGATAGTTGTTTGTGGTCACGTGATGATTATAGCCATGATCCAGGAGCGTTGTGTTGGTATCAAGAAAAAGTGCAAAGTTATTTGACCTCTCTTGAATCAAACTACTCCGGAAAATCGGGATGCTTTTTAAGCGTCTAAGATACTATTTCTTTTTAATGTATGACAACAGCATTTCTAACATAAGTTACTTCCATAAGGCATCAACATTTGCACAGCCTTATTGACATATACAAGGCTTCTTTTAATTCTCAGTCCCAATATCTTTAATGCATTTTCCTTGGGGAAAAAGTCTACTCCAGGACAAAATGAATTTACCTCACAAACAATAAAATAGCTCAACCTAGTACCTGGCCAACGTAAGTCTATTTAGCAATTTACAGTCCGTTGAATATTGGGCTGTAAATTTACTAAAAACCAGGAAGTGATTGGCTTGTAAACCTTAATAAAACAGTAAAGCCTGGCTTTCTGTTAATGCAGATTTAAAATTCTGGCTAGCTAAACTTAGGGCATACCTAAATGGTTAAACTAATTGACACAGCTATTATGGGAGAAACTATTTTACAAAACAGTATCTTGTACGGATATTTTATTTCAGAACAGAGAATATGTTTAAATCCTGTAAACAGATACTCTGTTTTATGAAGTGAGTGGTGATTCCAGAATAAATGCACTTTCAAAGAAACTGTAGGAGAACTTGGTAATGCCAGTCAGAGAAAGCTTAAACAGAGTCCAGGCTAACTTTCAGTAATGTAAATCAGGTTAAAAACAAAGCCTCAAAGGAACACCAAAACAGATATAGTAAAAAGTTGTCTTTATCTCGCACAATTTTTAGCAAGATAAGCCTCTTCCTGTTAGTGTTTCATGGGAGTTTCCTACGTTTTTCAAAGGAAGAATATCCCTTTAAATGCTTGCTATTGATTTGCATTCAGAAGCCCAATTGATTGCTTTTGTGGGACTTCCCTATGTGAATCAATGAGAGTATCAAGTTAATAAATAATTCACTTAACAAAACTGCATTAAGATAATGCTAAAGGTTTGCAAAAATCCTGTAAAGGAAAGCTTTCTCACATTCCTTACTAACTGCTGAAAGTGAATGGAGCTTCAGAAATGTTGCAGCATCATCCTCAAAAAAAAGCTACCCACTCCTTTCCTGTTAACTTCTCAGTGAGGTAGCTGAGTAGGTGTTAATAGATTTTTTTTTTCCCCTTTTAGTTTCATGATTGGAAGATTGAGGCTGGAAGTGGTCTCTGATAGTCATCTTGTCTAAAATACCTCTTCAAGCAGGGTCACCTAGAGCAGATTGCCCAGGATTATGTCCAGATGGCTTTTAATCTTCTTTGCCCCGGAGATAGATACACATAACTTGGCACTGATCTGCTAGCAAGAAAACTTTAACACATCAATATTGGAAGCTTATGTCCACTGCTCCCATTTTAATAGAGGAGCCTTTGAGCATTGCACAGATTTCTGGAGTGTGGTTTTTCATAACACTCTTCTGTCCTCGCAGGTTACGGCTCCTACAGGTCCTGGCAGATGCTATCACAGCCGAGTACAGCTTTGGGGCTGTACATTCACACTGATAATAGTTTCTTATTTTGCTTACTGATTGTCTCTCCGTTCATAGACTGCAGAAGAAAAGGAGTTGGGGAGTTAAACTGGATGCATTTTGCCTCATAACCAAAATTTCCTCGGGGATTAATTTGAATAGTGAAGCCCTTAACTTGTGTATTCCTGTTAGTATTTTGTGACTTTTGGAGAGATAAACACTTTTCTGCAGACTAAACACTTCTAAACAATAAGCCATCATTTCTATAATCCTAAATAAGATTTTCCAGATTAACTAGTTTTAAGTTTTATGTCTGAAATTTGTATGCAGATGGTTAAGAATTTAGCCTTCTATAGCCTGATAAACGTATTTTTAAAATTTATTTAAGCTTTTCAGAAATAGAAAAAGATAAAATACTGCTAACCTATGTAGGAGACTTTGCTCTTTCACTCTACTCTTGGACAATCGTCTAAATGACACATAAATGACTATCTCCTCAGGACCTTTAGCAAGGCTCAGTGCTTTGTATTTGAGTTACAAGAAGCCTTTAGTGACTTCTATGAAGTCATAGAGTGGAGCCAAAGATATATAGTTATACATTCAGAAGACTCTATTAAAGGCCTTTCCATCTTTGCTATGAATTTACAATTTGAGAATTTCCAAGAGAGTATATTTTCTGAGACAAATTTCATTGCCTTAGGATAATTTTCATTTTTTTTTCTTTAATGTGATTTGTCATGCTAGAATCCAGACATTTTCCATGTGGGTTTACTCAGTGCATTCTGTAGCCTGCAAGGAATTAGTTTTAATTAATATGACTGGCAAATGCATTGTTGAAATAGTCTTTGTGGCAGGCACGCCTTTGTATTAAGAGTTGGGTTAAACAGCCCCTTTATCAAAGCTATTAGCACCTAATATCACTGTCTGATTAAAGATCATTCTGTGGATTAGCCAGTCCCAATGCTTCCACAGACCCCCAGACAGGTGCTGAAAAAAGAAACTATGTGAAGTAAATTGGCACTCCTGTTGCATTGTTCATGGCTTTGTCTTGGCTGCAGGAAAGGAAAAAGTTATTGGGCTCTTCGGTTTTGTAGGGTTTTGTTTGTTTGTTTGTTTGTTTTTTGGTGTGTCTTAAGCTTTGGGTTAACTGATACAGTCCCCAAAGATTTACTCTGCAAAGAAGGCCAGATCAGCACTAAGGCCTTTGTCCTGTAGTTGACCTGACCTTCCTATCTCATGTAGGAATACTCCACCTCTCCTGCCACGTGAGGATAGGTGTGCTTTTACACCAAATACATTATATTTTTGTTGGTTTTTTGGTTTGTTTTTTCTTTTTACTTTGGAAGCATCATGTAATGTAGGCAGACTATCCTGTGTCTGTAAAAATGCATTTATTTTAAATTCGTACACTGAACGGGACTCGAGGCAAACTGGAAATGCGTAACTTAAGAAGGCAGGAAATCCCACAAGAGTTCACAGAGCATAGCTTAGCTGACAGTTCACTTTTTAATGGGTGAAATGAAGCCTTGACATTAATAAGCACAGGCCCCCTGACTTCAGTGGAATTTTGCATCCTTATACAAGTCAGATTTCAGGCTCAATTGTGTCAGATAGCAATTTATAGTATCTTTCATGTCCCCCTGAAAAGCTATGTGTCCTACGTAGCCTGGGGACTGTTTCTGACAACAAGGCTGAAGAGCAGAAAATAGTGGGCTGATGACAGACAAGACCCCAAAGTTTTTGTGTGCCTTGAAACATGAGCAGTGTGTCTTGTCCCTGTTGATTTCTGTTAATTTTGAAAGGGCCAAGAGTTTAATATAAGTAGCTGGAATGTGAACTAGCCCATATCTAGGGCTAGCATTACTGTAAGAACTATCTGAGTGCTTTTAGTAGGATAAGGAATTTTCTTGAGCTTCTAGGAAAGAAAGAGAATAAAATGAGCATTATTTATTGTTGATGTGTTACTCCTTTTTTTGCTGTTCTCTTTGGAGAGGGTGTCAAAGGGACATGCTAGTGTCAAGTGGATTTGAACATGTGCTGCTGCACATTGCTTAAAAATGTGGGCTAAAAAAATACCTCAGACTATCTGCTTAGATGGAGGCGAGTGTCTAAGAGGCCTAGGGACCTTGATAAAAAAAAAAGGAGATAGTTCAGTCTTGCTTGAAATAGACTGCCTCTTAGGTTAGAAGGTGGTGACATGCAAAGGGTGCTTTAGAGACGCAGCAAAACATTATGAGACAAAACCCTTCTCCTCCCCACTGCCAAACCCCTGAAGCATCACACTTGGTAAAAGTTGCATTAGATTTATCAATAGACCTTTCTTTCTTTACTCAACTGTGCTGCAGTTCCTTTTGGGAAAAATTGGGTTTTCATCAAAGACACAGAAGACTATGAAATTGGAAGCAGATGTGAAGTTGGATTGGATAGCTATATAGCTGTTTCTTTTGTGGAAGCACTTTTGAACAAACCCAGCCTTATGTGCTCCTTGCTGTCTTGCCCCATGTAACTCACTTGCCTGCTTTTTACATTTTCCAGGGAATCCAGAGGTGCAGTGTAACTAACTGATCTAAGTGTAAACTTCTTCCCTATCATGTAATTTATCTCTTGATTTTCCAGTGGTTCCCGTATTCTTTGGAAGATATGTTTAAACAATTACATCAATATTTTGCATTGTTAACAAAATACAAAACAATATGGGCAGTGCTCCTCACATAGAGGCTGAATTTACTCCTGGTTACTGGCACTTCTGCTGGCCTGGATGAAGTTTACAGCTGGCCCCTTAGGGTACCTTAATTTATTGGCGTGCTTTAATTTGTTGAAAACAGATCTCTTCTGCTTCAAGAAAGCTGTCTGCTGGCATATTGAATGTGTTATTAATGTAATTGATGAACAGAGAAGAGTACAATTTTAAAGATTATTACCCTTTTTCTGGGTACTTTTATATTCACTGACTGGGGCACCACATGCATTGTGCTGCAATGAAAAGAGGAGCCAAACAGCAGGATTTATGATGTTGTTTATCCACTGCTGATGCTTCCTCATTTTTGATTTACAGCAGAACTGAGCCCGGGCCCAGTGAGGTATGGTTTCAAATCCACAGCTTGCCCAGAATTCACGAGGGCTTACCCAGCTTGATCCAAGACTTTATAATGCTTAGCTGTACATTTACTATCTGCCCTCTGTGGACATGCAGTTTCCTAGGAGGTAATTTTTTCCCATCGCAGGGATAGCACCTGATGAAGAGAGCCCCAGGTGCTATTGCATTTGCTCCCAAGGGCAGCCTGGCAGCTGTTCCTTGGCTGCACTGATAATTTGATGCTGAAATGTTCTACTTTTGCAGGACAGAGAGAACAGCCCAGGGCCTGGAGGACTGGTCTGTGTTACTCAACATTAGCACAGGGCAGGTTGTCTGCTTTGGAGGCCCGAGAATGGACATTTTGGTTTATCCTTCACCCACTTTGGCCTCCCACTACACAGCTATGCACGCTTTCACTTCCTTGCTCTTCACCCCTTACTGGCCTGTACGTGTTCTCTGCCAGCTATCCTCCACTCACCAAAGACCTGCTCAACTCCCTCCTCGATCTGCCTGCCCTCCATGTGCTGCCTACCCCTTCTGTGTCTTTTATGAGGTCCTCTTCTTCCACAGGTCAGCCTTCACTTTGGCTCACTTTGATGCCAAGCAGAGGTGATGAGACAGGAAAAGTAGCAGGCACTGCCGAATCTGAACATCTTTCCTGCTAATCTTGGAGCAGCACTGCAGTGATTTTAAACAAGACAAATAATTAACATGCCTTCCCGTTGGAGATCAAAGTGAGGATTCAGACCCTGAGATTTAACTACGGAAAATCACAGACAGGAGAGTGAAGTGGCAAGTTTTTGATAAAAAAGTTACTTAAAATATTCCTTATGCAAAGACAAATCAATATTTTCCTGGAGAAGACACATGTGAAGTGTGTATATTTTGTGAAAAGTAATTGTGTCAAACTAGGAGATTAGAATTCAGCCATTACAAGAGATATGATTCAACCCATGAATGAAGCTGCTTGTGCAAGGGTGAGCCCATCACTGGCAAGTGCACGGTTCATACCAATTTCCCAACTGTGAGGTCACTCCTTGAATCTGCACAGCTCACCACACGTAATACACTCCCCCAAATTCTGTAAAACAGATCAGGATTCAGCTTCTGTTCTCAACCCTGCCTGCAGTTTCCGTCTCATAAAACAGATGAAAATTGGGGTGTAGTTGTACTTTTCCAGAAATATGGGGTTACCATGAGTCTCTGGCTGTTTTCTGAATGATTAACAATGAATCACTGTTTTTTTACAAGTCTCAATGCATTCACCATATGCCAGGTGTCGCAAGAACATGAGAACATCTACCAATTTGAAACTGGCTAAACAGCTTCACACTGGCATCTCTAGTTTGTAGTAGGAGTCTTGAGAAGGAACGACTTGAGTTTAGCATTCCTAGTATGGATCAGATACTCTCATCTTCTTGAGCATAATTATCCACCCCCGCCATCTCATCCTTTCTATATTTCCCAGTAGGAGGATCAAAAGAAAGTTAGTTAACTGCAGCATTCATCAGATAATCCAAAGGAGACATTAATCAGAAGGACAGTATTTCCAAATAGCTAAATCAGGGGTTAATTCCATACTTATTTATCTGATTTTCCTGTGATAGTGAGCATGGCATTTCTCAGCTTAAATCCTAGTAAAAAGACTCCATGCTTGAGGAGAGTGATTCTGGAAGGGGAAAAAGATAAAGGAAGGAAATGTACATCTTCTTTAGGACACTTGCTGCCTACTGATAAGTTTTAATGGGAATTATTATTCTTGTCATTAAGATAATACTTGGTGAGTTGCTGAAAAAACAGTAAGCAGAAATGAGCCTAATTTTTTATGTATATATGTAGTTACGTAAGAAAGGTACTGAGGCTTACTTCCTTACTTCCTGTATAATTATTAAATTTGTTTTCTATTCCTCATATCATCTCCATCTTTCTTTTGTCCCAGATGACCACCAATAGGTCACTAGGGAACAGTCTTCATCAGGGCATTTCCACCTGTTCTGCTCTGACAGTATCAGGGCTATCAGTGGGTACATACAAAACGCAAACAGGCCTCGTAGGGGAGAATCACCACAGAAAGAAGTCAGTCTGTGAGCAGTGTGACTAATGGTTTCTGCTGGTGTCCCTTCCCCTTCAGGGCGCACCACCTTGGCCATTCTCCATCTCTTTAAAGACACATCGTTGTGTAAAGAGCAGCGTGCTCATGTTGAGCTCAGCCCCTGTAAGTGCCCGCTACTAACTGAGCTCTGCCTGTTTTTCCCTCAGTGCAATCACTGATTTGAGTTGGCCAACAGCTCAGAAAGTTTTCACTGAGGGAGGCTGGGGGAGAGGGAGGGAGTGGGAAGAGGTAAACAGATGGAAGGAGGCAGATAACACAATGATTTAAGCTTCTTTATGTATAAAACTAAGTGGAAGATGGCTGATGGTGATTACTATTAACGAAAGTTTATCCAGAATGCAGCATTGAGATGTCAAGGTGCAGTGACAACAGCGATGCACTCAGGATCTGTGACAGTGGTCTTTTCCTCCCACTTCCCCACTTTAATTACAATTCTAGTAACTTTCAGTATCTATTTGTTAAAAATCGCAATTGCTGGCCATGCTGGACTCACCATTCAAATTCTATTTAACTCCTTGCAAGAGGTTGAGATTGATGTGTGTTGAATCCTAGCTCCCTTTCTGCATTTTTACAATTGTGGGCATCTTATGCAAGCATGGAAATGCTTCTTTCTCACAGACTTCCACAGGCTATTCACCCTGTCTGGGAGATAGTCATAGTAAGAAATGGCATAATAGTTGTACTCTGTTAGCCAGCTTCTGGACATCTTGCAGCTGACAGTTTTATCTTCAGAAATACACCATCTTTTTTTAGGTAGAAATGGTAAGGATATGCCCTGTTTTGTATGTGGTATCTAGATGCTCAAGATGGGTTGGAGATACACACATCTGAGCCTATTGCCATTCAAGGAGATGGATGCTGAAAGTTGTGGCAGGGATTAGGTGTCTAGAAAAGAAATGGTTCCTCGTTACCCCTGAGTACCTTAGCCCAGAATTACATTTTGTTTGCAATTTGTTGTAATTTTTGTTGAAATCTAAGTTGTGATATACTGTACAGCAGAATGGAAGATAGTGAGTAAATAGGGAGAAATTTAATTCTGAAAGAGGGTAAAATTTTAAATTGGACTGATAAATCCTATTCTAGGCAACTGAGCAACTGACAGTCACTTCAAGTCAACTGGACCTGCAGATGCTGCTCCTAAAGGAAGGTTGGCCAATGGAAGTTACTGTTGTGAAAATAACCTTAAGCATCTAAGTTTGAAAATGTTTAATAACATTTTTATCCTTTAGCCAGATATTGTTTTCCAATATATTGATCATAGATTCAGGAGTTTTGCAAAGGTTTTTCAAGAACTGAACATTTATTTAACCGAACATTTATTTAAGTTCTAGGAAGCAGATTCTGGATGGTGTGGCAGAGATGTGTAGAGGCATGTCAAATGAAATACTGTATGTTTGCAAGTCAAACGCCTAGTGCCCTTTAGCTCACATAATAAAGTTGCTATCCAAGTGTCTCTTCTTAAGAGAACTCAGCATTTAAATGTCCATTTAAAAATTGATTTGGTTGAATAATGCTGTTCATCTTGTCTGGGGCCCAACATGTCCTAGAGGAGAGTAAAAGGAGTGTTTCCCTTCTAAGTGTTGTCAAACCAGAAAGAATGATTGTTCCTCAGTTTTGCATATGTCAGCGTAATAGAAGCTTAGTCATGCAAATCCTTATTACTTGGCAGTTCTGCAGCAGGGAAAAACAGAGCATTACCATATTTTATCAGTGTTTGTAGTTAAAAGCCTTTCATTGTGCTTTTTAGGAACAGATGTCAAGACAATCTTGAAAACGTAAATACGTGCTGAAAAATATTTTTCTGATTTAAAAAAGGGGGAAAACACCCCCTAGTTAGTTGAATTTGTTCGTTTTCATTTCCATAAAAAGACATGGGCTGTTTATATGCTTCCTTCCACTTCCACAGGGGGAAATAAAACAATTATTCAGTTAATTGCAGATTTTATTTTACTATTATTTAGTGATTCTGCTAAGTGTAGTATACTACAGAATTTCAAATCATCAAGGATTTCTTAGCCCTTTATGGGACTACAATACGTTGTCGTATGTTGAGTAAATGAGCTGTGATAGAGCAATGATTTACTCATGTAGTCCATAGACACACATAAAAACCAAGCTTGAGAAAAGCTGGCTCTAGAAACACTGGCAGGAGTAAGACAAAGGGGAATGCAGATGTCAGTCACATTTTAAGGAGCTCTTTACAATGACACAGAGCCAAGTTTATTAGGGACAAGGCTTTTTTAATTCTTGTCTTTTCCTTTATGGAATGGTGTCAACTATGAGAAGACACATCTGGAAATTACTGCTGGCCATATCAGGACAGATGAAGCCGTGAGTCACCAGGGTAAGAACTGGCTGGGTCACAGTCATGTATTTCTTCCAAGCTAGCTAGATGTAGTTTATTTGCAAGTGAGGTTTTCCTTTCTGGCTTCCTTATGCAATAATAATTCATCAGCTTACTGGTTCCTATGTAGGAGTGTCAAGAAGGGAGTTTACTCATTTGTGCTTTAGACGCTCATTTGTGCCTCTGTGCTGTATTCAGGTACTCTACTGAGGCTGTGAACAGTGATTGCATGGTAAAAATCATCTGATGCCTGTTTGTTTCAGATCATTGGAACAATGAATTAGACCTCTTAGCACAGCCTAGGTCTTTTGTGTGAGAGTGCAGAGAGTTGTGCTGCCAGCCTCGTCTGGATTACCAGAAGACTCATTTTAGGAGATATCAGTTACAGGTGAAGCTGTGAATTCCACGTATAGTTAAGCTTGCTTGATACTTTTCATCACAAGACCCTGTTTTCAGTTGCTTATAGATTTGTCAAACATGTATTATTTGGTCTGAAAATGTACAGACTGGGAGACTGCATCTGGAGAAATATCTAAAGCTTCTGAAAAAATGTATGTTTTTTTTTTTTTCCTGAGAACAAGTTTAAGAGAAATGTGTTGCTTTTTTGCTTGTATAACCAATGATTTGGGGAAAGAATTCAGTACTTGGGAGGTAGAAGCAATATGTCCCAATGTTGTCAGGGTCCAGGCTTTCCAAATGTCCTAGCGTACATGCAAGAAGAATTTGAGAACTGTTAAAACATAGAAGGGATGTGGTAGAAAGTTATTCAGTTGTGGAGATTTAAGGGAAACTACTTAATAACTGTATATTTTCCAGGTTGTCATGTATGATCTTTTCACCTGTGAAAATGAAGGGAAGCTCATCCGATTCACAGAATCATATATGGGTGATGTCTTGCTTGCAAAACGCTCGAGGTAGTACAAGGATGGCATGATAGAAAAGTCAACAGACATTCAGAAGTCTGCCTTTGTAGCAAGTCTTGAGAACAGCTCAGTAAATATCTGTATTTCTGGTGTTTCATGGAGAGCAGTAAGAATAAAACAAAATCCCCTGAACCGATGTAATAATTAGCATCTAGTCTGTTCACTGAATGCGGAAATGGCTTTGAGAAAAAATAGTTATGTCATCCATAGTCCTGCATGCAATGTGTATGCCAACGGGCCTGAAATGCAATTGTCTGGGAAATCTTGTAAGGTTGTAAGTTTTGAGTGATTGACTTTGTATCTGTAATGTTCTTTTAATATTGTTATTGGTGTATTTGCTACTTGGTATTATCTGTAACTCGAGCAGTAGAGGAGGTAGACAAAAGCATGAAAATAAAGTAATTCTACACTGAAGGGAAGAATCAGAAAATTCATTTTTTAAAGCCTTGGATAACTTCTGTTTTGTTTGCAAAATATTATTTTTTCTTGGAAAAAGGTGTTAGACATAGCAATTTCACTTGGATATGGACACCATCACATAAATAGTGTGCTGTGAATGATATTTTCTGCAGCTTAATCAATATCCTGCTGGGAATAAAAAAACAGAAAAAAAAATCTCTCAAAAAATAGTTGTAAATTCAATGCATTACTTAATTGGTGATATATTGGAATTTACTCATAGATACATATTACTTTTAAAAGAGTGAAAAATAAATCTTGCTTTTAACTAACATCATAACTATTCACATACCAATATTAATTATCTGTTGATGAAATTCTTGAATGATGCATTTTTTTTAACTAGCCAAAGAATAGCAAGTCTATATTCTCAACAACAGTTATCACACACAAATACATAGCAGTTTTCACTCACATTTAAAAGAACACTGCAAAAGTTTCACTCTTTTGTAGGTGAGAAAATAGTGGAGAAAGGTAAGGAGTTTGTTTAGAGCATCATAGCATATCTAACCTCCTGTATTCTGCCCATAGCCTGGTGCCTCCCAATATCACTGCATCAGAGCTGCATTTTGTGCATCCTGAGATGGTGTATCCTTACATGTGTCAAACAGGTCTGCAAGATGCCCTTGCACAGTGAAGTAACACAGATTTTGATTGTTGTTTGGAAGAGCACAGACTTGTAAAAGTGATTTGAAAGCCAACCAAAGCAGAAGGATAGAGGAGAAATAGGACTGTGGCTGGCTAGCACATTTTACACAATTGTCAGTGTTTAATTAGGAGGCACTTAAGGTAACATATACAAGCATGGCATCGGGGATTTGATCTCTGGTGTTACACAAAAAGGTGAGAAAAGCTTCTGCCCTGACAAGAAGTTGTGAGAACTTGCAGTCTTGTGAACACTGGAAGTTTAAAGGTACAGACAGGCACGAACTCTTTCAGCAACTGTGCTTGTTACCTTAAACTGTCTAAATAGTAGTGCCATTCACTTAAACTTCAAGTGGCTGTGGGAGTGTTTCTGTAAGCAAGCTCTGCCAACAAATGTGAGGGGGCAGTAACCTCTGCGAAGAAGTCATCATCAACAGCTGGGGCTCTAACCTTCCCCTAGCATGTCTGTATACAGCAGGGAACATCTGTCCAAAGCCTAACTTCCAATATTTACAGAACAAAGGTATAGTTTGTTTAACAAAATTGCTTGTATTAGCTAAATAATGGGACGTGCTTTGATTCTGCTGGTGCTAGAACCACCCAACTTTTACTTTCCTTGTCAATTAGCATTAATTTATTCTGAAAGATCAAGATTTGGATTTTCAGTTTCTTTATTTAAGTAAAGAAAATAGAGCTTAGGTCATGTAAGATTCTCTTAGCTTAGGAAAAAAAAACCCTTTTATGTTACTTGTTTGAGCTTTTTTTCATCAAACTGTGTAAGGATCAAGACTGTGTGTGCATAATATTTAGTGATAAAATTCTCCCAAAATATGTCACAATTTACTTGGTATCATTTCACTGTGCCAAGCAGATGAGAGTATTCACTGCTCCCATTAAGTGTTTGAGGTTTAAACACATGCTCTTGAAAAATGAGCAGTGGTAGAGAAAGTTGCTTCCTACACTTCAAGTCTTACTGGGTACTGATACCCATTTATTTCTTTACTCACAAAATGGCATAATGAACTTCAGCTAGGCAGATTGCTCCATCTGCATGCACCATCCAGAACATGCACAGTGCCATAAGAAACTTCAATGTATTATGGTACTTTATGTCACTAATTTGAATTTAAATGCTGTGTTATACTTATTTTCATAAATAAATAGCAAATGTAAGATTCTCTTAGCTTAGGATGATCCCTGAAAATAAGTTCCTTCCCCTCCCCCCTTGTTTTTTTTTTTCCTTTTCCTTGAGAGTTGTTCTATCTGTATTTGTGTCTGTGAAAGTACAGCACCTGCCAAAGGAGGATAAGGTCAAGCTGAGTGTTGATTCCTTCACTTACTCCTGGGCATTTCTTGGTTAAATCATACATTTGTTAGCCATAGAATAAGTCTGCATTGAACAACCCTTGAAATAGCCCGAACCTTGAGTAAGAGCATTTTATTATACAAAAGGAGACAGGCAGAAGAGCTCTTGTAAATATGTTGTCTACTGCCAGAATACAAATATGTAATTTGTCAGTATGTTTTTCTGAATGAGAGGAACAAAAGTTACTTTAAACTTCTCTCTTTTTTCCTCCTCACTTTGAGGTTATGGCTGTAATGAAATACCCCAAATGTAATTTATTCCTCTCTGCTCTGCTTTCAGTATGAGTCTCCAAAGCAACAAGCAACACCTTTTTTGGAAAAAGGATGGCTGAAAACTCTTCTGAGTACTGCAAATGGTGAAATAAGAATGACAGTAGAAGAAATAGCGTAAATGGTTTCTACTGAGAAAGCTCCCGTGGAACTGCTGAGTGAGGATCGCTGACGCTCACTCTCATAATTATGAAACTTAGTGAAGATCTGTCGGGAGATCTCTAATTAGACAGTGCACCCAACCCCAAAAGATAACATTTCCTATGTGCTCTGCCATGGGGTGTTACCTTAGAGAAGCTGGTGTGTTGTTCTCCCAGTGACATGGCCAAGAAAAGGTACAGACAGGTAAAAAAGCACATGGAAATCTTTCGGGATGAGTCTGGGTTTGTGTGTTCTATTCAATTCTAGGTTATTCAGCACTGTTGCAAAGAACAAAGGTTTTGTGCTATCTGGAAAGCTGAGAGGTAGGTATATACCCAGTAGATGGGGTTTTCATCACAGTTTCCATTTGCCTTGATTGTGCCATTTGGAAGATGATAAAATTAACACTTTATCCTTACTGCTGTGCTTTGCATACATCACAGAAATGAGAATGAAAAATACCCTTCACTATATGTAACTTACTGTTTTAAACATCTCCTTTTGCACTTGGGGCAGAAAGTTATGTTGTTGTATAGAAGAATTCTCTATTTACTTTGCATGTAGCTGTTCTTTTAAAAGATTTCTTTTTATAGAGGAAAGTGTTAGTGGCTGCCATCATATGGTTCTTACATCTATAGAAAGTCTGGGTTCTGGGTAAAGATGCTAAATGTGCTAAACAGTTTTCCTTCAGGCTAAATGATAGAAATATTTAAACATGTTTTTAGCTGCTTGTAGGAAAGCAATAATCAAGCACAGCAAAAGCTGAGCAGAATTCAGCCACTCAATCTGAGCGATCTGTTCCAAATGCAGCAGAAGAAACGTCAGGTAAGAAGCTGCGAGCGTGGCTTAGGAGCGAGGGGGGAGTCAAGGCCCTTTGGCTCTTGTGACTCACTGGCCAGGGAGGCTTGGGCATTCTGAGCAACAAAAATGGCTGTTGTTGTTTGTTTGTTTTTTACTTTGTGTGGTTATATACTTCGCAAACAGCATTGCACAAAACACAGCTGCAATGAACACCTGTTCATGTCATCAGCTGCTTCCTTCTCAAGGATGTAGCCCATGGCAAGAGCTGGGCTACAAACAGCCTGGCAGGATACAGGCCTGACACCAGGTCATGGCAAACCTTTTCAAGTGACAAAATGTTCTGCTTCTGAAAAGATTTGAGATGCAATTGCCAGAGAAGCAACACTAATAACTTTATTATCCTTGGCACAGGAGTGAAAATTACAGAGGCCTCTCTTCACTCTTTAAAGAAGAGGTTGAAAAGCTTTGATGAAAGTGCATTTGTTACTCAGGAAAAGGAGCAGATAGCTTGGAGATCAGGTATATGGAGAATGGAGCAGCGTTTACTCTTGTAAAGACTGCCCAACTAGACAACACATCCCTTTGCATTGCTGCAATTCTTTCCAGGTATTTACTTGAGAAGTAGTTTGTGGAGTACTAAAACCCGATGACTGCAAACAGGAACTATTGAAAACTATTTTGCTGGGTGATCCAGCAAAATTCAGGATGGGTGCACTCAAAAGACCATAGCTGCTTGTAAGCTTGGACCAGTAATTACTCATGAGGAAGTTAAGAGGGAAAAAAATGAGAACATGGGTACTAATAATATTATTAAAACACACCTAGAGAAAACTGAGCTATTTTATAATTATTTTATTAATAATACCATTTATTTTATTATTATTACAGCTGGGATAATAGCTGGGGTTTCCAGAGATGTCAGTGGGAGCTGTGCATGATTCTGAGGTGTGATGTTAATATCTTACATTAAAAATGCGACAGTGAACATTGTGAATATGGACATAAAACTCAGTGGCAAGCTGTAACCTGTCTGCACCAAAGTCAGTGAGGAAAAGGCATGTTGTACCCTGTATTATTTGTAAAGTAGAACATGATTGAACAATTAAAGGCTTGTGTCATAGTGGATACATGTAGGGAAAGCACTGCAACCTTGATAGTCTCTTCACACACTAAACGCAATGAGCTACTTTTCGTGTGTGTTGTGTGTATGTGTCTTGCTGTGCTAGCAGCCCCATTGAAATTATGGAATAAAATGAGTGGGCATGGTATAGTCTGGCTTTTAGTAATTGCAAAACACTCCAGGATCTTCAGAAGAAGGATGCTCAAGAACTGTGAAACAGCTTTTATTAGGCCTGGGGGATGGAGTGGTGAGGGGATGGAGAATGATACCCTGGGCCCTGGTTCAGAAAGTGCTTGTTTAAATCTATCACATCTGAGTGGGGCACTTGGAGGTGTGTTTAATGCCAAGTGTGTGAAACCTAGCTGAGTAAGTTAAGCATCAGCTGAGTCAGGTGTATGCTTGTGTGCAGCTTGCCCTCTTCTCGGCTCTATTACTCTGCAGCCTGGGAGACTTAACTGCGAACAGAGAAAACTTGGCAACGGAGCTGGTTTCTTACCCTGATAAGTTATAACAGACACATGGGTGATACTGCCTGTTAATTTAGAAGGCATTTAACACTTAATCATGGTTGTCTAGTACAAGCCAGGAAGGACACTACTTTCTGCAGCCTCTAATTGGGTGCCATCAGTAATATAAGCCTAAAATTGTCCCAGTCAGCAACTGTATTGCCTAATCAGCATGAGCGTGTGCCCATTGGGGATCAGACATAGATAAGCGGGAGAGAGGAAGAGAGAGATCTGAACATATCTACAAGATGAGTGGCATGTCAGGAGCACAGAGGATGTCTAGATTTATGTGCTTTTTGGCAGCACTAGTGAGCTATTAATCATTTCTCATGAATAGGGCTCTTGTAAATCAGAGGTAGGAAACACTTTTCGTGGATAATCATGGCAAAAATGTCAGCTTTGCTAGTTGGTCATATGCTGATAGGATGCTTAGCACTGGAGCAGACTCAATCTCACGCATAAAATCAAAATAGTGCTCCCTTTACATGATGAGTGAAAAGGAGGGAGACAGCAGAGAGGTGAACTTCCATCAGTATTTGAAAAGCAGAAGGCTAATGTGTGATAACAGAAAGGGAGACCTATAGTTTTTTTAAGGTGCAGCTTTACTGAGGGAGCCAGGGCTGAGTTCTAGTCAGCATCTGGGTATAGCACAACACATTTAATAAGGCACACTTTGCATCATTTTAACAGCTGGCTGATCAGTTCATGGTTTTCCTTTACTTTTATTGCCCTGCAATTTACTGTATATGGCCCTTACGTGCAAATACCTCATTAGTCACAGGGTTGCATATTTCATGAAGCATACTGAATGTGCTGTCAGAATTAAATATTGTCAGGATAACAAGCAAGGGTGGGGTTTTTTATCTTTATCACTGAAGGCAACGTTCAGGGTGAATAGAAAAGCTGGAAAGCAAAACACGGAAGATCTCCCTTCAAATTGTGCAAGGCAACTGGCTCTGGTGTATGAAACCCGTTGCTCAAGGACTGACATTTAAAGAGATCTTGGAAGTGAGTCCCATGTGAGGCAGGTGGGTGAGAAAGCCTCACCCAGGACTTTCCAGTGCATTATTTACTGTAACCAGTTGGAGCTGAAAGTAGTGGATAAATTGGGATTAATGCAAAATAGTTCTTAGGTTAAAAATAATGGTGTCTTCAACATGCTTTTGGCTTAAGAAATTTCCTAAAGTTCATTTCCCTAAGTGAGCATCCCCCTGCCCTTTCCCAGTTTGATCCACTGGCCTCCAGTCCTATCCTGTTTCTCTATAAATTACCAACATGCAGAAATGGAAATGACACTTAACTGTTGTCCAGGTTAATGCTGGTCCCAACCATGCTGGGGAATAGTTTTGGGCACAGCCTTGGATAGCATCTGTAAGGGTTCTGCCCCACACAGGTGTTGTGATGAAGGCTGCCAGGTGATCGTCCTGCACTGCCAGTCCAAACATGCTGAACTAACGACCTATGGGAGGCTTTTAACTGCATTTCCTGGGAGCTGTGGGAAGAAAGTCCAGGCTTTTGAAACTCCCTGGGAAACATCCATAAATTCCTGTGAATCACAGCCATTTTAAAATTCCCTTTCAAATTAGAAGTATGGGTTTTGTTCAGAAGAAAAAAAAAAGAAAAAAAAAGTGTTTTGAAAAGCACTCACAAATTAGCTTGTAGACAAAAGTATCCTGACAGTGACTGACAGGTGCCAGTGTTTTTCTATATTTGAGCCAGCTGAAGAGAAATTGGGTCAGAGCTGGGCTTGTGATGGGGATGTGTTGGCTCTACAGGCAATTCTGCATTTGGTAGTTGGTGTGTTTTAATGGTGCAGACCCATTCCAAGATTTCCTGTCTTTTAACTCAAACATCAGTTGAATCATACTGGACTATTTCCTTCCACATGGCTAGAATATTGGCTTGTGGGTTTGGGGGGATTTCATTATTACTTTAATTCTTGCCATTTTCAGGATTGTGAAGCTTAGGGTAACCCCATTATAGCTATGGGGATAAATTTGTCCTCAGATAACTTTTATCCACCAGAAGAGGAGACTTCACCCTTGGTTTCTCAGGCAGTCCTAATTTGCTATTGCTTGGCAGTGGGGAACCAGCAGAGAGTGAGAAAATCCCCTCTCCTTCTCCCTCTTATTCAAAAGTCAACACGTCCTGTCCACAGTTCTTCAGATTCACAGTGTTCCTGTGTAATATGCAGTTCAGGACAATTGAAAAAAACATAAACCAGAGAACATACTTCTTCCAAACAGGCATTGTTTTACAGTATCATTTTTCCTTTCTAGGTTTTCGGTCATTCTTCTCCTTCCCACTCTCTGCCGCCTCTAAAACTTTCCCAATAAGTGTTACTTAATTCATTGTTGTGAAATGGGTTATCTGTTTAATATTCCCAGGCCTCAGTATCCATCTCAGAAGTTCTGTAGTTTCTGTTATCACTGTGTCAGGAGTGAAATTGAAACACCAATGAATTTCTGGAGATGTTGAGAAAGGAGTGGAGTGGGAGTCAAGCTGCTACATATATAAAATATAAATAATGTACTATACATAGTACATTATGTATATAAAAATATACCCATCCTGACCTATTTTCTTTTTTTTTTTCTCTTAGATGCAGGCTAACACGTTTCAGCTATCCCTTTCTCTTACTAATTTAACAAAGTTCATGCTTTTCAGATGTGCGTCCATGAAGCAGATTGCTCCCTGTTGCCACAATCCAGTCCTGCTTCTCCTTCTTCTGCTTCTGCCTTCACAGTCCTACCTTCCTTGCACACTGTCATCCCTCTAGCTTGTTGTATGAGGCTCTGTCGAAGGGTTTGCTTTTGCTGAGTTCAGGGAGTTGAAGTGGTGCTGGGCTGTCACAGGGCGAGCAGCATGAGGAGGCTGGGAGAAGAGGCTAGGGGAAGGACAGGACTAGGGGGAGGGATGGAGAAACAGAGCTGGCTGTTTAATTGTAATGAGTCTGTGTGAAGCTGGCTGAAAGGATCTGCCACAGGGATATGGGGAGGAGGCCAAGCCCGTGTGTCCGTCAGTCACCGTGGGCTGCTGCCGCAGCGCCCCGACCCACCGGGCACGGTGGGGCAGAGTCCATCCTCACACTGGGGCCCCTCCGTGGGGAGTGGTGCCCCACCATGGCAAAGGCCTTGGATCTGCACGGGAATCGAGCACCAAGCCCTTACATTTTGGAGCAGTGCTCGGCACGGTCCTGATTAGCCATGAAAGCAAAAGCCACCGCTGCTTTTCGTTTCAATTTCACGCGCCTCGGGAACATGTGTGCGTCTGCGTTCTCAGACCCATTACCTTCAGAAAATATCACTCCACAGCACTTTTAAAACTGCTTCAGATACTTCTAATGACTTGTAGCTTGGGTGCCAAATAGAATAGGTAGAGCAGGATATTTTTCATCAAGTTCTTGTTAAAAAGAATGTAAAAAACATTAATTGATACAAGTCATAAAGATTTGGGCCTCCAGTTATTCCTAGAGCCCTTAGGGTGAAATTAACCCTCAAGTAGCGGCTCTTTTAAGGCTTTTACAGCATGCCAGTCCCATGGGGGGGGTCTGAATAAAGATGTATTATGGAGCAATTTTGCTGTATAATTTTCAAGTTCAGTATCTACCTGTATCTTTTCAGTGTTTAGCTGACTTATGATCCTGCAGTACATATATTGATCCCTAATCTTAGACAGATTGAGAGTTCTAATATAAAGCCACATTAATAAATTTGTCAACTTGATAAAAACCTGACCCACAATAAAGCAATACTTAATGTTGAGTATATATAGTCTATAAATGTTTATTATCTACTTATTATAGAGGAACCTGAGATTAGTCTGGTAGCTATATGCGATAAAGTATAAATTATACATATATACACATCAAATTATGTATTATATATGTGAATATCTATTATTTGTAGCCATTGTTAGCAAAAGTCAGAGGAGAGAATAGGGTCGTGAATTCCACCAATTTTACTTTGTCACACACTGAATAATGCTCCCAGTCCAAACTAAAGAAAATATTGCCATGAATTAATATGACATTTCTTACTGAAGAATGTAACTTCAGAACAAGAGTAGCTGCTTGTGCTTTCTTATAATGCTCCCTGTGACTCGATGCAACTTTTCCTCTGTATGTTTTCTTTAATTTTTATGTTTTATGTGAAAGCTGAACACACTGAATTTGTTTGTAATTTGGAATTTAAAGCAAGGCTCTTTGTTAAAAGCCCAGAGGAAGTTTCCATATGACTTATGGGCCATTTGGGCTCAATTGAATTTAATGGGTTTCAGCTGCACCTCCACAATGGCTTTGAAGGAAGTGAAGGGAGATCTATAGGTCTTAATTGCTCAAGACTGGCTTGTTTCTCTTGAATAGGCTGTTTGCAAGAAGCAGGTTGGGAGTATTAAAGTATATATCCTCAAAGGGACGAAGGAACTGCCGTTTGAGGAAGGGGCTAGGATGAAAGTAGCTTTAAGAGTTACTCGGGAGCTGAACTAGGAAATTCAAACTGGTCCATGATAAGTTTTTGTTTGTTTGCTTAAAAATAATCAAATAATTGGAGGGCATGGCTAAGCCAAACTTCCTTTATAGCCCTTTCAAGAAAGGAATGGAGATCTTGGAACTGACAAGATAAATTAGGCTGAGACCAAAAGAGAAACCCAAACAGATAGTCCCCTTGGCCTCCCTCATGCTGGTTGACAGACATGAGTGTTTGAGTCAGCAGGTGAACCATGACTTCTAAGAGCAGTGGTTTGTTTATGCTTCCACTGTACAAAGGTTTTCAGTGGAACAGAGCAAACCTAACTGGGCAAATTTCCATTCCAATTTCACATTTCCTTCTGCATGTGCAGCGCCAACTGGCCTTATAGATTGTTGTTACTAAGTTTGTTAGGATTACCCCGGGCTTCGCATTAGGAGGTGTCTGACCCATAAGAATCTCTTATGACCCTGTTTTCCAGGCAGGCAGGAGAACATGTGAAATGCAAAGTTAGGAATATAAAGGAACTACTGTCTTACTCAAGATAAGCCAAGAGACCACATTACAGGAAGTTAACCTTTGGTGTACTCTGTCATTTTGGCCAGCATCATAGAGGCAAGTAGGAAGGGGACATTCTCCTGAGGTACCCGGCAGATGAATGCCAGATGGTACTGTCATAATACACAAAAAATAGCTAAATACCTACCAGTTGTGTTCAGTACAAAAGGAACATTTTTCTTTTTCTGAATCCTGCAGGGCAGAACTCAGACAAGCATCTTAATGCAAACATCGCAGTAACTGAAATGTGAAGCTGGAAATCCAGAGAATTCTCCAAAAGCTATAAGTAGCTTTTTAGGCTTCATTCATGTTGGGCCTAATGGATCCTCAAAGAGCAGAATGGTTTATCAAAGACAAGCATTTTAAGTACCTCATGTTTATGTGGTAGGTAAATGGGCATTTCTTACATCTGAATATGCAGAGAAAAATATCAGGCCACCAGCAGCAGCAGCACAGTGCTGCAGCAGTGCCTAGCTGGGGGGAGAAGTGTTTTCTTTTCCCATGTTAAAATATGTTCAGTTTAATTTCCATGCAAAATTATAAGAATAAAAATATGCTGCCCTTTAGGGCTATGGCATTTTGCTAAATACCATGCATTGCTACAAACCTTAGATGTGAAGGGCCACATGCAAACATTTACATAGAAGAACTTTATGGATGTGTAACTGGGTCTCAGTCCTGCAGGAAAAAGTATTTCTGACAGCCTGGCTCTTTCAAGCTATGACATTTATTGCCTGCAGATAGAGGCTGAGTAGGTAGGTGTGATGTTGTGATAGAAACTGAATGGTTAGCTCTGCATTTCATTTCTTGTCCTTAAATCCTCTTCACCTGGCTTTATATAGCCTGTTTTTCCTAATATGTGAGTTTGCTGTTAGCAATGCACTTACATACGCATACCTCAGTCGTTATTGTCTGGCACTCTGGCCTATTCAAGATTAGAGAAGTCTTCCTCTAAGCTTCCCAGAAATGCTGCTAAAGTTTTTCTGTTAATTTTCTTTGGTGGTTGCATCTTCTTTCATTAACTAGGGTAGCTGGTGTTGAAAACCAAACAGAAGGTAATGACAGACCACAGCAAGCTGTCTGTTGCTGCAGATGGAGGATACCTCTAGGATTTGGGTCAGAAAACACTTGGCAAGCATCCCTCTGAATTCTTCTTGTCACATGTTGAAGAAGCCTGCTTAGTGGCAGGGGTGAAGAAGGAAGCTGAAATCTTAAAATGGCTGCAATACGATTTTTTTTGTTTTATTTTTGTTCAGCATCAGAGCTATTTACAGTGTATCTTGCCAATTTATTCACACTGTTGCTGTCATGGGTTTTTCCTGATTCTCTGCTATCAAGACACCCCCCCTCCCCCCCCCAATGATCCCATTTAAGTTTGCAGTGGCAGGAAAAATGGGAGTTACTTATGCCCCATTTTAGAACGGGCCCTTGCTGAGGTACTGCAAGAAGCCATTTCTTTTCTTTAAACATAGTTCAGCTTCACACAGGCGCTCACACACACTCAGATGGTTTTCACGTGAAATTCCTCACCTAATCCAGATAGCTCTCAGCCTTGACTGTGGAACTGTGAAGGGGCTCTCCCGCCGCCCTCTCCGTGCGGGGCTGGGGCCAGGGCAGGCCGTGCTCACAAGGTGTGCTCGCCTTTGCCTGCTGCACCTTCCAAAAGGTCCGAACCCTGCCTTGGGAGGAGCAGCAGAGTGGAATCTGAGGGAAGCCTTCATCTCTTTGGAGACTCTAGCACACACTCAGCTGGCTTGGGCAGAGTAAATTTGAAGTTTGCAAGCCAGCAATGAGAGTTGGTGTATTTAGAGATGGCAGTCGGGTGGATATGCGTGGCCTGGAGGGGAAGAAGGAGTGAATTGCACCACTAAACTGTCTGTGCCCTTCTCTTTACTCTGTCCCTGCAAACTAGCACGCTGTATTGTTTATAGCTCTTCAGCACAGCCTTTTAGACAAATTTTCAACAAATGCCTCTTTCTTTTCCTCTTTTAAGGCACGAATAAGTTGTGTAAGGTTCTGGAGAGATGGAATGTGGCAGAGCTGTTGGACGTACTGCATTGCAGTACAGCCTCTTCTGTCCAGGCAGTCTCTCTTCCCTAGGAAGGATTGGAAACTGCCAAGGCACCAACACCTCCCTTTCCCAAGAAATAGTCCCTTGGTACAACTGAAGCTGCTATGGCTGTAAGCAGGGAAAGAGGATGCTGCAGGCATGAGGCTGGCCTGGAAGGAATGGCTGTAGAGGTGGGAAAACATCCACATTTTGTTCCAGGTCCTGGAGATGCTGAGATTATATTCCCTTGACTCTGTCACATTGCTTTATCTTTATGGAGTCCTACAAATCCAATTTATCAATCACAATGCTGTATACCAGCAGCTTTGTTTTGTATTTTATGAGTAGGAATTATTTTGCAGATATATCTCCTTTGTCTGCATATCATCTGGAGAAGTCCTTAGTGTGTATATACATGTAGACCAGTCTTATTTATTTGTATTGCCATACTGGTTGTGTTGTTCATTGGTCCACAGACTTATATTAGGCTCTATAGAGATACAAAATCATAACACTTCAGAGAGACACATTTAAACAGATCATATCCATTTATTTTGTTAGAGAGAGAAGGAAGGTTTTTTTCATATTTTCAATAATGCATATTTTTTTTGTGGCTCAAAACCATGCAAAAGGAGAAAAAAAACCCGCAATAAACATAAAAAAATGAAAAGTCACAAAGAGTTTTGCCCAGGAAGCTCACAAATTGAATTTAAACTGAGATGGTAAAATAGATTAACAAACAGAAGAGAGGCAGTAGACTAAGAAAGGACAAGGGTTACAGAAATAAGATTTTTGCAGTCCATGTAGTATGCCCTATTACACTTCTCTATGCCCTGCTCTGTCCCCAGATACAGAGGAATGGCCAGAGATTAGCTCTCAGGGCAGGGGACTGTCTCTGTGCTGTTTGTATTTATGGTGCCTAGCTCAACAGGACCCTAATCCCCATTTGGGGTCCCAGAGTCCTGTAGCAATACAAATAACACGTACAAAATAGCAGCAATAAGATCCCTTGGCCCAGCTCCTTTCTCAGTGCTGTATCCAAGCCTAACCTAAGAAAAGGGAAGGATTATACAGCTTGTAGGGATGTGGCCATTACTTTGGGTGTTTGTTCTTACTTTTGGAAGTTTGCTCCTCCCTTTCAGAAAGGATGTTTTGACCTGAAACTAAATTTGATATTAACACTGCCCTACTCCTTGTTTGATACTTAGTGATATCTGAAATGTTTGGCTCTGTAAAGGTAGGAATACCAGAAAAGAGGACCATATAATATCTGGGCATAATTTGGATCCCAACTCCTGACAAGGAAGTGGGAACACAACAGATTTTTTTTGTTTTTTATAAGATGACAGTAGTTCTCAAGAATAATTTTCCAGAAACTCTGATGCTTGCAAAAGAGGCATCAGAAAATGCTGACCAAAGGTTTTGTTTCTGATGGCTGAGGTGAAGCCCAGGTTTGAAACTGCTGTTGTCTGGCCTGCTGAATCCCAGTAGGTCCAGGTCTGTTATGGCCCAGCAGAGTTTGCCAAGGTCAAGGAGGTCAGTAACCTCATGGGCTATGAAATGTATGGTCTGCTCCATCAGGATTAGTGTGTGCACCTGGCCCAAATTCGCTGTTCTCTGAAATTAAGAATAACCTGGAAAAGTCAAACTGTGTTTAGAGCTTCGTTTTACACATGGTCTGAGCCAGCATTCATGCCTCAGACATACATCTAACATATTCTGGCTGAACTCTGAGGTGTTAAAGTTTAGCTGGAAAAGAGCTTAAATGCTGCTGCTTCACTGGTTTGGGCCCCACAGTGGCCATCGTTCTCCTCTCCTTTACCTGTTATTTCATCCTTTAAGTCCAGCTCCCTCCAGAAACATGAGCTCTCATGCAGTTCGTAATTCTTACATGTCCAAGTAATGAGGATTTGGATCAAGTAGACATGGTCAGAATTTGTCTAATTAACTTCCTGTCACTATAGCCAAGTCAGAAATTTAAGGTACAGTAACTCATTTTATACTCACTCTAGTCACTCCATCTGGCACTGAATATAGATTGGAAAAATTCTTTGCTTAAGCAAGATGTGTTGTAATATTGCTATGCTATGTTAAAGTGCTCTTTAAAAATAAATTATATTCTCATGAGTGTGAGAGACAAGTATCCCCTACCACAGCCAGATCTGATGCAAGCAAGTCTTCTCCTTACCCAGGACTGCTAAATTCTTCCATGAAGAGAAAAACCAGCCAAAGAGTTGTTTCCTAGTCTTTTTTTTTTTTTGTAACCTCTAAAGTATTTGGTGTCGAGTCTTCAGAAAGTCTACATAAAGCATAAACTGTGGGTAGAAAAACACATTAGGAACCACATCAGTTCATCAGGGCTGTGCATGCACATCTCCCAGTGCTAAACCAAGCCTATGAATCAAAAAAGGGTCCCAAATATTTAGGGAAGAAATATTCACTCCACTTGTAAGTACTCTTTTTCTTCTGGGTTTTCCTCTCAGCTTCCAAAAGCTGCCCCTTCAATGCCACTTGTGAATGGAGAAAATTATTCACTTTCAAATTCTCTCCTGGGGACTGAGGGCTCATATCTCTCCCTCTTGCACTGATACTGTAATTTCACACTTTTTTTTTTGCCAGCAGTTGAGTCTTTCCTCGTTATATATGACATGTATGTTTCATTTTCATTAGGGCTTTTATACTTTGAGAGGCCTGATGAGCAGGGGAAGGGAAGTAGCTGGGTGGAAGCACTGCCACCTGAAGGGAAGCAGTCACAGGAGGTGGTGGGCTCTCCAAATAGTCTCAAATAGTGCCACTTTTGTACTCTGGACTACTGCCCTCCCTCAAGTGATGCAGGGTTTTGCTGCGACTGGAGCCTCCAGTGAGGCCACAGCCTTTACAACTGCTATTGCAAAGCAATAAGGACACACAGAGGGAAAACTGCTCAAAACAAACAAACAAACAAACAAACAAANGCTGCGACTGGAGCCTCCAGTGAGGCCACAGCCTTTACAACTGCTATTGCAAAGCAATAAGGACACACAGAGGGAAAACTGCTCAAAACAAACAAACAAACAAACAAACAAACAAACAAACAAACAAACAAATTGTGGACTGTGGTACTGGTTGGATGGAAACTAAGCTGACCAGCACAGGGGTCAGGCTCTCTGATGGCTTACCATTTGCAGCAGCTAGGAGCTGGTACATTGTATCTGCATAATGTCATGTCCCAGCTGCGGTTAATTGCCACCCAAGTATCAAAACTTTCTGCACAGATCATCATCAAAGAAAAGCTCACACATTATTAGTCTTGTCTTTCACCAGAAGGAGGGCAAGACTTGGAACCCTGTGTGGGAGAGAGGACAGGAATGCTGCTCTCTGCATTTTGTGAATTGACTTAACATGGCTGAACATTTAACGTGTTGAAGAATAGTTTGACAGCTACACGGAGGGTACTTCTTTCCATGCCTGCTGCTGGGGTGAGCTCTCAGGCACTTGTGTCATATCTACTGGGTTGTGCAATCTGGATCTGATATCTGGGCATTGCTCTAGGACCTCAACTTTTGTGCTTTAATTGCTTATGGAACCAGCCATACATAGGAAGAAAACTGCATTTAAAGTTTGTCTGTAAAGATATTTTCTTTTTATTAAAAACCACCCCAGACCTATAAGGTTGTTACATAGCAAAATTCAGCATGCACAGCTCAGGTGTTGAATACCCAAAGGATACTTCCCTCTAGATGTCTTACCCATAACAGAGCAGCATCAGAAGTATTAAATGGATTCTCTGAGCACAACAAATACTGGTAGCTGTAAGTAATGTCCTATAAACTCCGTGTTTCCTGAAATGCAGCCCACACTGTGGCAATGCAATCAAACTTCCTTCATATGAAACCTTCATGCACTCTCCCAAGTCCTTTCTTTCTTCATTCCCACCTTCTTGCCCCTTGGCATTCATTCACACTGACATTATTAGAGTTGTCTCTGAAGCTGGCCCAAGGAGTCCTACATATTATTTACATCACAACAGAGCCTAGGGGCATCAGACAAGGCTGGGGGTCTGTTGTGCCAGCTACTATTCAGCCTTTAAGCACCAAGATAGTCCCTGGCCCAAAGAGATTTCTATCTTGAATTTTAACGGGTAGACCAGAGGGAAATGATTGTTTCCGGGATGCTTCAGACTCTAAATTCAAGTTGCAGTCTTGAGGAAAACCTCCTCCATTCTTGCAGGAGTAACAGCACAAAGCTGCCAAATTGAGATACCCTGAGATCATCACTATCTGGTGGTGCAGAAACCACAGCAGTCAGCCAGTGGCCTGTAACACACACCAGACGGAAATAGTTAAAATGGAGATTTCACAAATTTATTGTGAGTCCAGCCTAATGTTCATATTCAGAGCATGTGTGTATTTCCACCTCAAAAGAAGAGAAAACAATTCCTGCAAGTCCCTCAGAATAAACCAGATTTTTAAACGTTTTTCACTGGGAAAAAAAACCCAAACAAACCAACAAACCAAAACCCAACCTAAAAACCTTTAAACCATTTAAGGCCACCTTAGAAAGTCAGCCTGTAAGTATACAAAACACTGGAGACCATCATATGTTAATCTGAGCTTAACAAAACACATAGCATTACCAAGTGTAATTATACAGTCCAGCTATTAGTAGCTTTACCTCTGGCTGTTCTCCATCCTGCTTTCAAGCTACATCCTTTCCTTTCATCTTATTCTACACCACATGAAACAGGTGAACTGTTCCCTTTATATAGCTCAGGGCTCTAGTCACACGCCTCTCAAAGCCTGGTATCTTCATTTAATCAGTTAAAAGAATCGAAATAATCAGACATCTTTCATGAACTCCATGCCAAATTTTAATTCTGTTAAGCATTCAAAGCTTACCAAGTTAAAAAAAAAATCAAGAAAAAATTAATTAATTTTTCCTAGGAATATCTACTTTGAAAAGCTGCCCTGGAGGGTACATTTGTAGTTTAGAATATCTTTCACAAATCACCCATATATCACTGCTAGCAAGTTGCACAAAAAGACATCTCCAATGCTTTTTATTGTCAAGGCAACACTGTGGTTTCTGCATCCCATTTGTTCATGCATAGATAGTAACAGCATCCACTTTTTATCTGATCCATTTGAATTTTTATCTTGACTTTAACCACTGCTGATTTCTTACAGGAGAATACAAATTGTTTAGGGTTATCTTCACCAGTAACAACTCCTGACAGCAAAGAGATGGCGATACTAGCCCTAAAGTATGTATTTGTTACCTCAGCTTTGGATTAGATGACAGTGCCAAAGACTTAAACTGGGTAGAGCATTAATTTTCAGTTTTGGGGTCCTTGAGTGTGTGGGTGAGAACTATTTTTAAGGGGTCTGTGAAAGGTAACTCAGATAAGGCAGACTCATGACAATGGGCTTAAATTGTCTTGAAAGGAGCTCAAGTGCCCCTTGAAAATGCTGTGGGGATTGCAAACTGGAAAAGATTAGATCCCTGGGGCTATGCTATCTGCTCTGATTTAGGAGCTTGGGTCCTTGTTATCTGTTGTGCCATTCTTTCTCCAGTACAAGATTAACCCCACATTCTTGCATATGGGTCCTCTTTCCTCCTAGGCCATCTGACCCCAGAGAGTGCAGTATTGCCCCTTCAGGCATACAGCAGTTCTCCTTCTTTCCACCATATGCTTTTCTTTACAGCATCAAGTGATGTGTTGCTGGTGGGTAAGTGATTTCATGACACATCACAGGTCGCAGGATTAGCCCTCTGGGAAACTGCAACAGTACCTTGAAGATAAGTCAAATATTTCCTGACCTTCCTATACTCCCGTGAACAAACCCAGGAAGACATCTTACTGAGTTTGTTTCAAGATATGTGCTGGTTTTAGCAGTGGAGGAGCATCAAGATATTTGTTAGTATGAAAATAAATAAAATGTCTGTGTGAGTTTGGTTGTTAAGACAAAGAGCTGTATTTTCCAAACAGAGATGTACGTGGGGATAGTTTTGCTGTGAGTCCATCTGCTCATGGAGTCACCCTCCTGACATGGAGGTCACAGTTGTGTTCATTTGCTAAAGACCTCCGAAGAGCAGCTGATCCAGCCTCTTGCTCCAGACAGGGTAGCCTTTAAAGTTAGGTCACATTACTCAGGTCTGTGTCAGTCCAGCTTTGGAAATTCCACCCTCCAGACAAACTTTGCAAAGGTGAAAATTTTTACTTTCATGGTATTTTTTCTCCCCTTATATCTCAACAAGATTTTTCTGGTGGCAGCTTGTGCCTGTCACCTCTCGCTGTGCACCTCCAAGCAGAGCCTGGCCCTGCCTTCCCCATACTCTCTCCCTTGGGAGTTGCAGACTGCAGGATGATCCCCCTTCATCCATCTCTTCTTCAGGCTGAACAGGCTTAGCTCTCTCTGCCTTTCCTTCTCTGCCCTGTGCTCCAGCCCCCTCATCATCTTCATGCCTCTCCACTGGACTCTCTCCATGCCTGCCTTGTACCAAGGAGCCAAGGTGGGCCACAGTATTCCCAAGTCAAGCTCATAAGCACTGAATATGTAGGAATAATCACTTCCCCCAGCCTGCTGTCTACGTGCTTTCTGAACAGCCCCGTGTTCGGGGTTGAGTCACAAGGAGGAGGTGGAGGTAAGCATGAGTTAAGGATGGATATGCTGTAGGGCACTGAGGTAACACACTCCCATCACAAGTAGGGTGGTATGGTTTCGGCAAACAGGGTGTCTGCTCACAGCTTTGCGCCCCACCCTGCTGCTCAGACAGACAAATGCTGGTGAATCACTGTAATTCAAAAAGAGTGTAGTTTGCTTTCAATTGCCACAGCTGTGAGCTGCAGCACTCAGATGATTCACAAAGGGTTCAGCCTTCCAGGCCCAGGGGCTGGGGAGGCCACTGGTTGCAATGCCAGCCATTGCAACCTCATCCGTATTTGAGGGGTCTCACATGCACTGAGGCAGTTGGCAGGATTTGAATTGAAACCACAGTGGTTATTCCTTGCTGTCCTTCTCTTCTGTTCCTCTACATTCACTATGGGATCTGCCAGGGAGGTGTTAACTGTTTTGTTTGCTATTTTGTTATTGGATTTGGCTGGAGAACTGTTGTGGAGAATTGTTTGGAGGGGAGGTCTCATTGTATTCCTAGTTCAACTTAGGAAATATGGCAAGGTCACCAAAGAGTGGGCAAATTTCTTTGTCAAGCCATAGACAGATTTCATATGGGCCATGAGAAGAACTCCAACCTTAACATTACCACCACCAACAATCTTACAAGAGCACTGAACTATTTGGCAAAGAAAACTGGCGGTTTTGTAACCAAAATCCAGTTTTGCAGGAGAGTTAGCTTTGTGCCTTTTTTTGGATACTGTTTTGCTGTTGTGAAAAGCAATACATATGGAGGCCCATTAGAGCCTAAGGCTATTGTTGATGCAGTCTTGACTCATTCTTGGCACTCCTTTACCTTCCTTTGATAGCTCAGCTGGTAGAGCGGAGGACTGTAGGCTGTCTCTGAAAAGTAATCCTTAGGTCTCTGGTTCAACTCCAGCTCAAAGGAAAGATTTTTGAGGTTTGTTTTCAGTTTTGTCTTTCACTTTTCCCCCGGAGTTTACATCCTCTTCCAACCACTCTATACCCTGTGAGAAATTTAGTCTATTTTCCTTGTCTGCTTCAGATGGTTCTTAAAGCTGCGGTGCTGTGACCATTGTGACCCCTCTGTGAACCGTTCACTGAGGAGCTGGACTCAGCCATCCCTGTGTGCCCCTTCCAACTCAGAGTATTCAGTGAAATTTGTGAAATCTACCTAATCAGTTGATGCCCATCATAAGAGCTTCTGTTCCCACAGGGGCTCAAAATCTTCCCCAGGCCCTTGAGAGTTGGAGCAGACACATGGTTGGAGCAGAGCTTGCAAAGTCTCATTACCTGGGTCGGGTGTGGAAAATGGGGGCAGGCCCAATTATTGAGGCACCCTTGTTGCTGGTTTCATCCCTTTTCCTATCTCATTCTTTCATCTTGAAGTTCTGAGACTTTGAGCGGGGCAGTAGTGGGGGGCTGAGAGAGCTGGGGAAGAAAATATGTTTTTGTGAAGACAGGAAGGGAACACCAAGATCATTCAGGTCCTGATACCTGTGTGAGACAGTGACTACATGCAACAATGCATTGGCCTCCTGAAAGGGTTGTGAATACCACTGGGCATGCTGTCCTGAGGTATATAATTTCCAAGCACTGTCCATTTCAGAAGAATTGTAAAGGTTGGGGTAGTACAAAGGAAATGGATAAGAAAAAACCCAAAGAAAGGACACCAAAGTTCAGGTTAAGAAGGTGTTTTAAGGATTCATTCATACAGAAACCAACATCAGAAACTTTCAGAGAATAGAAAACAGGGCACTGCGACCTGTTAAAATTTTGTTTCACACAGGAAACTGACTCACTTTCAAAAGACACAATGAGTTCTGAGACGTCTGCAAGAAGCTTTATTAAAGAAAAGATTAGAGGGTTTTATATGTTTACATTAGACGAGATGACATTAGGGATCTAAATCCCAAAGCTCATGCAAAGCTTCTCATGCAAAGCATCTCCTCATGCAATGTGCAGTGCTAAGCTGAACAAAGGTAGAAGGAGGTGGCAATTTTGTTCAGTTGCCTACCTTTCATTGTTCTTAGTAAAAAAATATTTGCTAGTAGTTGGAGTCAAATACATAAAGAAACCAGCTAGAATTAATAATCAAGTGATTGTAAGTAATTCCAATATTTTAAAAGATTTTTTTTTGTTTTGCTAATTAGCGTCAGATCAATGACCATCGATCATAGTACAACACTGGTTTTCTTTGTCCTTCCAAATCCAGCTGCATTAATTCCCCTTCAGCCTGCAAAGCAGTATAGACTTACAGCCTCATAATCATAATGAGTTTTCAGCACAGGAGGGCACGGGACAGTTCTGCCTCTCCTCCCAACAACAAAACTGGCTCACGAGGCCCTGGGGGTGGGGTGGGCAGGTCATTCATTTATTCCTTCAGGGTTTCTCCCACAGCGGGATGGGGTTGTAAAAGCAGGAGTGAGAGAGGCAGGCAGATTCCTTTGCAGTCCTGATAGGACTCCTCGGGAGGAGGATGCACAGCAGCATCATCTTCAATGGGAATCTAGCAGTCAGATTATATGAGGAGGCAGAGAGAGGTGATGCCTCACAAGCCTGGGTGATGCCACAGGAGGAGCTCAGGTATATTTGTAACTGACCTGGATTAGAAGTCTGTCCCAAGGCACCTGGGACAAATTCCCTCCTTACAATGTGCCTTTTATGGTCTCGGTGAGCAAAGTAGCAACCTTTCCATGATTCATGCCTTTAATTGCTACAATAAGCCTGGAAGCTGACAATGATTATGACATGTAAATATCCTTGTATTTGTGTCAGGGAAGAGACCAGTGCTTTCCCTGAGACTGGGAATGGCGGTGACTGATGGGCACGCTGGCTGCCTCACAGCTGTTTTGTTGATGCGCAGATCTTTCCCGACTTAATAGTTCAGTCTGGGTTGCACAAGGTATGATTGAAACAAGAATGAAGGGAGAAAGGGTTAGTTAGAAGTAGGTTTTCATTGCAAGTGGTGTTCCTTGTGTGGCTGAAGAGTACAAGTTGTCCCGGTATGGATTCACTGTCATATTGCTGCACACCAGTGGATAGCTGGGGCCTGTGGAGAATACTGCTTGATGTGGTTAGCTTCTGTTATCCTATGGCTGTTCCATTGCCTGCTATTTCAGCTGACATGACTACCCCCATACTGATGCAGTGACAGCACTGACTCTGTCTTTCTCTCCAATAACATTCACACAAGGTAATCTTATAAAGTAAGTTCCAGCAATTGTAGCCATCAAGCCAGAAATGTGGATTTAAATAAAGTCCTGGTGTTTTTCTCACACTTGTGTGGTGGGAAGCATTTTTAAATGGTATTGTCTTTTTTGATTAGGGGCTTTAACTTTTCCTTTAATCTTGAACAAGCTTTCCCTCATGGCCAAATGCCTCCAATGAATTGGATATAGTGAAGGTCGCTGTGTCCTTGTCTGAGGAATGGCACTCCACAGGCCAAACCTCTGAAACAAAGATGTAACCAGCTGGGCTCATGATAGACCAGCAGTAGTACACTCCTATTAGACAAGATAATGTTTGTTATCAGTGGGACGAGTGGGGCTTTCCTTCCCTTTCCTAAACACTTTTTTTTCCGGTCTTCTTGTCTCACCTCTTGTCCCTAATCAAACCTTTAACCTATCACCTAGTTTAGAAGCAGCACACTGCTTAGTGAAGAAATGGAAGCTCACACAGTTGGCACAAACATGTTGCAAAATATCTGTACTTTCTCCCCCAAGGAAAGAGCAGTGCTTGCATTCCCACAGGACAGCTTGGTGAGTTGGATTCAGTCTGGACCCACAATTTTTATGTGGTTGTTTTGCACCTTTGCTAAGCAGCATTCCATGGTTTGTCACTGGTCTGTGCTCATCCTGAAAGTAGCTTTTTGTTAAAAATTAAAAGTGCAGTTTTGGCACTTGCATAACTCCAAGTTCTCAATTGTGCTTGCATTGAATGACTTTGTGTATCTTGAGCTTTGTTTTGATTTTTCCAATACAAATTAATCCCATCTTTGCTCTAGACACCTGTTTTCACCTGGTAGCACCAAAGCTGTATTGGCAGGGATCGCTTATTCAAGCACAATGTGAAACAACTGAGCAAAGTAGGGTCTGCCTAAGGAAATCCGACTAACCTTAGAGAAACCTCAGAAGATGCTG
Source organism: Notiomystis cincta (assembly GCA_013398075.1). Taxonomy (NCBI): domain Eukaryota; kingdom Metazoa; phylum Chordata; class Aves; order Passeriformes; family Notiomystidae; genus Notiomystis; species Notiomystis cincta. The sequence goes on along the minus strand of VZRX01000326.1, from coordinate 296,134 downwards.
GGTAATCTCCAAATTTTGGATGTGAGCTGCATGGTCTGGTATCAGGTTTCAGCCCAGAAATGTAGAGCTGTATCAGTGATAGCACTGAGGCCTTAACTCTGTACTGAGCCCACTGCTTTCCTTTGAGCACTGTAACGTCTTTCTGCTGTCCTTGTTCTCTTGTAGCCACCGACACCTGTTGCCTCGGGTCATGCAGATTTAAATAAAGCTCTCTGTACATGGCAATGTCTTTGTAAAGTTTTTTATTATGGCAAGGAAAACATGGTCCTGATTCCCGTCTGGAATAATAATATAAATCAATAGCAACAACTGCACAGTTCCCTTACAGCTCTAGAGGTAGAATCATGGCAATTAAAATAATGTGCAATTAAGGAGAGCTTGAAAAAGCTTTTAAATCCAGGAAGCAAGTCAAGATGCTTTGCTGATGATTTGCTAGTTTGTAGAAATTGCAAGTGGTTGCAAATTGGTTTGCTTTTACCATGAAATAAAACTATCCTCCAGTGTGTGTTTAGCTGAATGTATGAAAAGTGTCTCAGCATGGCTGGAAATGACCAACAGTAGTTGCTGCCTTTACTTGCATCCACCAGACCAGATAGATTTACAGCAAACTAAGCAACTGTTTGCACATTTCTTCAGGCCTTCTTAACCACCCTCTAACAACCAATTTTTCTTTTTCCTATTGTCGTTGTTATAATCAGGCCTTGATAAGAATTGCTGCCAGAGACACCCAATCAGTCCCATGCTATCATCTGGATATGATTAGAGTCCTCAGGACAGATTGAAGCCATTTGATAGCATTGATTACTTCCTTATTTCAGGTTGTGCCATTTCACCATTTACTGTTTTAAAATTCTTGCCTCATTTAAGAGGGTACATTTTTTTTTACATTGTAAATAACAAAATCTATTTTGTTGTGTGAGTCCAAATAAGCTTTGAAGTTTGTGGCTTTGTAATTTGAAAGTCATCTGGAGAGTGTATGCTTTCTTGTCATCTTTAATCAATGCACTATAATCAATTATCATATCAAAGTGTTCAATTACTCCTTAGTGCATAGGTGCTGTAGCTATTTGGCCTAATTTCCTAGAAGATCCTCAGCATTCTCACTGCAGCACTGGCGTTACTTACCTGACTATTTAAAGTTGTCTGCTGTGAAAATGAAGTTGGTACTACCTGAACATCAGCCTTCTCACAGAAAGCAGTGCCAGATGCTTCTTCAGCACTGCAAACCAATTCTGGCTGTCCAGTTTGTGAGCTGGGTGTACTGTGTTGCTGCCAATTCCTAAGAAGAGAGTCTTTGTCTGTGTATCTCTGCTTTTATGCTAAGAATCTGGCTCCCTTTTTTTCTCTTTTTTTTTTTTTCTGAATGTGGAGAGGTTTCAACATTCCCTTTTCCTGCAATATACTACCCTTCCATTTCTCAGGAATTATGGGAGGAAAGTAACTGATGACTGTTGGGTCCATAAGTTTCATGCTTATTTGAAGACTGAGGAAAAGAAACTGATTGGTTTGTTAATATTTTTTTTTCATGATTGCTGTCCCCCAAGCCTTATAGAAACTTGAAAAGATCTGTATTTGTGAATTAAGGATCTCTCCAAACTCAGAGTTGAGATGTTGGTCCTCCATATTGCCTTTTTTTTTTTGAGTACGTGGAACTAAAAAATATACTGATAATTTTATGTCAGTATAAGGCTTTTTGGGGGGATCACTATGTTTTGAACTCCACACAAACTTTAGTGTGTCCATCCTTACATCCCTGTGACATGAAGAGGTACCTATGTTCTGTTTTCACATAGCAATGTTAGTCCCTAGAATTGCTTCAGTTGAATGATGGGTCCTAAACAGCTGTAGTAGAGCAGGAAAAGTCACCTGAACTTTCCAAGGCTTTGCCTGCTTTGTGTCCTGACCGCCCTTCCTTGTTTCTCAAGTTCCTAGTTTTTGGTAAACCATGGACTTAACTCTCCAAGAAACCAGCAAGAACTTTTCCCATGATTTTAGTTTGCAACACGTTTGCAGACAAAATGATCTCCTTGGTTCCTTCTCCCAGAAAACTATGGAACTACCAGTGAATGAAACTCTAGGAATATATGCTGTATTAAATCTTGGAGCATTGACACAACCAGTTTTCCAGCGCTGACTCCATGCCAGGAGAGCAGAGTGGTGTGTGGTGGAAGGGAATGCTCCTGCTGTCATCTAATGGGGAAGGAGGAGAGTAGTGTCAACAAAGAAGGGTTGCTGGTGCAGGAGCCCTGCTTGGAGGTCCGTCCGTCCATCCATCCATCCATCCATCCATCCATCCATCCATCCATCCATCCATCCATCCATCCATCCATCCATCCATCCATCCATCCATCCATCCATCCATCCATCCATCCTCTGAGGCATGCTGTTGCTCTCCTGCAGGAAGCCACGTTTATGTGGATGGCCCAGTGCTCACTCCTTGGTGAGAAATGAAACAGCACATGTACCCAGGAAAGGACAGTGAAAAAAGCAGAGAGGACACAAGGCTGTGTCCTCAGCCTGAAGGAAGGAGAGCATGAGTGGCTTTGTGGTGAGAAAATCTGTAAAAACATAGCCATTATCCCCATCTCATCTTACCTTTTGAGAAATAATCAAACTTGTGATGAACCTTGTGACCTGTCAGAGCTCTCAGTTGAACTGCAGCTGAAACGATTCACTGTAAAAGGATATAGGCTGCTTCTTATTGTTGATTTTTAACCATGAGAGTTCCTAGGGGAAATAGGATATAGTAATAACATTTAATGGTCTTCTGATGAGCATCTGGTACTGGGTGTTTTTTCTTTTAAATTGCATTAAAATTAAAACTGCATTATTGCAGAGTCCTCATTTCCTGTTAGGAGGCGAATTATGATGCTCTATTGATTGGCAAAGCTGTTTCTCATCCTGCATATGTGTGGTTAGTGGACAGAACTTCTCTCAGAGACACAGACATGCCCTACCACCCCCCTCAGTTCTGGAAGTTTTTCCCTCTAAATTATTCATAGTGAAACCGCTGATTCTCACAGTTTAAAACAGAGGAGAGAAGGTATAAAATACTCTCATGTATGCCTTTGTATTAATTTATGTGCTATCACATTGAATAAAAGGAAATAGCACGTTAAGCATGTTCAAGAAGCCACATGATGAGTATAATTGATGCATTCAGCCTATAGAACTATGCATATAATAGTCCATTGTAGTTATGGGATGGGCCAGCCAATATTTTTGCCTTGGAGATCATTACTTAAGCAGATGACTCTTGACCCTTTTCTTTTAGTGCTTCAAGAAGTTTGCCAGAAAGTACCCCTTTGTGCCAATCAGCCTTTAATATCTCCCTCTGAGCAGCCTCAATTTTTCATTTAACTTACTTCTGAATGTTAATCTGCTTTTTATCCCAAGGATCTTTATGAGAAATAAATTGGAGCCTTTTCAGAAATGCAGTTGTAAAAGCTTCTTCCTTACTAGTTGAAAGCTTGCCACAGTGTAGCAGCAATGTGTGTGTTGTAAAATGATGTAAAATTTAACAAAAAGAGAAACCAAAAATAAAAAGGCAATGGTGCTATGCTGGAGAGACATGCTGGGTGTTTCTGTGTGGAAACTCTCTGACCTGTGTATTCCACAGAAGCATAGGAAATGGCAGCTGATAGGAGACCAAAGAAACTTACATTTGGAAAGACAAAGATCTACTTTGACTTAACTTTGCAGTTCCCCTTGGTCCTCATCCCCCCCAAGGTGGCCAATGGGCAGAATAAAGAGAAAAGCACACAGCCTAAATGGCAAACCACATTAGAGTAGATGGCTTAAATAGGTTCTGACTCAGGAAAGGAAGAGTGCTCCCTGAGATCCTGAAGAGTGGTGTAGTTCAAGAAACTGGGTGGTTCCTTTTCAGCCTCGTTGGGGGGAAAAGGGAAGAAGATAGCAGCCAAGAGAGCTGGCTCCAGTGAGGAGATGATGCATGCTGCCCTTGGGGGCAGCTCTTGTGTGAATAGTACTGGGTAGCCAGCTCTTCCCTGTGTATGCAGAGACTGGAAAGAAAACCTGTGTTTTAACGTGACTTGTATTTCTCTTTCAGGGTTTTTTTTTCTCATCAACTACCTGCTTTCAAGGGGAATGCCAGTAGACCTCTGGAATGAATTATAAGGAAATCCCATATCCTCCTGTAAAATAACAAAAAAGCCTAACATCAAGGGGAATGATAAGGCATCCTTGGTGATTTGGGAACAAATGGAACTTAGAGCCCTTTCCTCACACCACAGTAATTACTGGTGAAAAAAACCCTGAAATATGGCTTTTCTGAAGTCAAGGTACCAACAGGTTCCTTCCCATTTGTTTTCTTTATGATGAGGCCTTTCTCTCCTCAGTGCACATGATGATACCCACTTTATTAAAAAATCCTACAAAATTGATGTCTGCTTTTTCTTTGCTAGGAAAGTCAGACCTTGGCAAATAATTACTTCTTGTTCTTACTCCTAAGATATGTATGACTTATTATTTATAGAGACTTGTAGTAAAAATGGGAATTATTTTCTTGACCCAGTAAGTTACAGCTTAAACCAATAAAATAACAAAGGAGGAGTGTGTAAGAAGAGCACATAAGAAAAGTTTTTGTTTAAAGACTCACATGCACGGCTAATAGATGTAGCTGGAGAAAAGAGATAAAATACCTCAGATTAATAACTATGACTTTCTGCTGGCTTATTACTTTCTAAAAGCTTTCCCCTCTGTGGACACAGAGCTGTATAAAAGATGAAGTAGTTGCACTCCACATTTTAGTCATCCCAATAATGATGGCAACATCTCTGTTAACAAACTCGTGTTCTCCAAGGAAAGCGATCCTCTGTCTAGTATTTCCAAGGGAAAAATTAATCGGGTTCACTTCTCTGTGTTGCCTCTATACTTACTCCTCCATTCTGTGCTTCTCACTGCTTGGCCTTTGTTGAATTACTCATGTAAAGCAACAAAATGCTGCTTCAAGTGTATAAATCTTGGTCCTCCTATTTCCCATGAACAAGTGCTGCTGAGAAAGTGAAGAAGAAACCTGTCAGGATGCCATAACAAGCACTGTATATCAGAAACCTACTGGACAGAAAGCTCAGCTCAAACACTAACTTCGATTTTGCAAAGCAGGAAACGTTGCTTAAATTCATATAGTAAATATTTATTTGTGTGTCACGGGGAGCTCCCATGTAAGCTTGGATTAGCTGGAAATGAGGACAGGGCCCAAAGTTTTCTCCCTCATTTCTATGAAAGCAACTGTGTGCAGTATTTTTCAAGGAAGTCCCTCAGCTTTTGAGCTAGGCAGAAATACATTGCAGTTGACCTCAATACTTCAGCAACTAAAGAGGAAGACTTTTAGGCTGATATTTAAAATTTAGGAAATATCCCAGAAGGATGGAGAGAGAGAGAGATGGGCAAAGAGAGAGAGAGAGATGGGAGAGAAGCAGCAAAGGGAAAAGGTCACACATATGGGAAAGGAGAAGAGAGACACGGATAAGAGTAGTGTTTATGTCACAAGGGTGAAATCACAATGTGCAAGTACAGGTTGAAAGAAAAGNAGAGGAAGACTTTTAGGCTGATATTTAAAATTTAGGAAATATCCCAGAAGGATGGAGAGAGAGAGAGATGGGCAAAGAGAGAGAGAGAGATGGGAGAGAAGCAGCAAAGGGAAAAGGTCACACATATGGGAAAGGAGAAGAGAGACACGGATAAGAGTAGTGTTTATGTCACAAGGGTGAAATCACAATGTGCAAGTACAGGTTGAAAGAAGCCCATGGATTTTTATTTTTTTTTTAACTCTAAAGAAGCTCAAAACTAGTATAAAGTGCATCAATTTTATGTCTTTCTTGCACTTTTTATCAGTTCTGTTCCAGAAATTAGCGTTGCATTTGGCACCAGCAGAAAGACAAGAATCCAGGGAGTCACAGAGACATTCTTAGCCCTGAAGTTTCCTAAGGATGAGGGCTGAGGAGCTCAAACAAAGTAGGGGGAATCTTGCCATTAATCACTTGGGTAGATACAGAGGAATGTGCTACCATTCACCTATGGCTTTTTCCAGGGCCATGCATCACAACACTCCTCCCACATATTTTGCAAGTGTACAGTCCAAGCTTTCCCAGCAATAACCTGGCGTGGGGTTGCGTTGTTCCCCCTCTTCCCCTTCCACATGCTTGGCAGCTCTGCCAAGACCTTGAGCCTGGAAGGTAAATGCCTCATGGGTGGTGGTGGATTGCTTCAGCCAGCAAGCCTGGCAATCTTCTGCTTTTATGAACACTAAGCTCACCTTGGATATTGAAAGAAAGAAATGCATTAGCTGGGAAGCGTGTTGGGTTTCTTCCAAGGCACACTAGTATGTTGCTGTGCACACCAGCATGGAAACAATTTGCAGGCTGGAGAGCCAGTAAACTCTCTCTCAAGGAGCTGTGCCACATGCTCTTCTCTCCCTTCACCTCCAGAGTCATTCCTTATTCAATCTCTTTTGCTTCAGTTTCACCATCTGAACTTAAACGTGGCCTTCTAACATGAAGAATCTGGGTGAGTAGAGCCACGTTAGCTGTAAAATCCCTAGCCAATCTTATTTTTTGGCATGAAGATGGATGTTACAGCATTGTTTTTATTATTCATCAAAAGGAAACTTTTCAAAGTAAATACATCAAATACCACATAACATAAGCTCTTCCCAACCACTGCTTCCTCTACTTTTTTCTCTTCCTCTACCTCCTATTTTTATAAGTAATCAAGTTGTTACTCTAGAGTCAATTCCAGGTCATCTTTCATTTGCTCAAAATATATCCTTATTGGCAAGCTATTTTCCCATTATTCAGGAACACACATATTGTTTTACTTACAGCTGTGTGCTGTATTTTATGTTCTCATATAAATGTTATGCCTGGATTATCATAACTAGAGCAAACTGGTTTTAGGGTTTGTTGTTCTTCTTATTTTTAGGTTCCTTCCCCTGCATCCAAAACAGGAGAGAAATATTATTGTATCTATTTTTCACTTTTTTTTTTTCTTTTTCTTTTTTTTTTTTTTTTTTTTTTTTTTTTTTTTTTTTGTGGTGTATCATTTTTCCCCTTTTTCTCTCTCAGAAA
>VZRX01000326.1:255164-288976 GCA_013398075.1 Notiomystis cincta | reverse complement strand
TTTTTTTTTTTTAGTTTTTGAGGTGACTCAGCTTTCCCCATTTCTCTCTGCAGAAGATAGATTTCCTTCCTTGGCTGTGTAAATTTCCCTAGTCTGGGGGATGATGATAGCTGAGGTTTGGGAAAGATTAACAGATAAGCAGCGTTCCTTCTATCCCATGAGAGCTGGGAACGAAGACAAGGCAGGGACATATTCCAGAAATTCATTACCTGCTGTGTAAAAAACCTAGTTTTTCTTCTCTATTTTAAACTGTTGCTGGTTTCAATGAGTGTCTCTGTTTCTGGTGTAGTGGAATCTGGTGAAATCTGGAGAATTCTGCATTTGTTCAATATTTTCTTGATTTGGGGAGCTGATAAAATGAAAGCTCATATTTATATCTTGAGGGCCCAGCAAGGCAAACCACTCAAGTCCCATTGTTTTCAGGATGTTCTTAAATATTTGCTGAAGTGATTAACTTACTTGATGCAAAAGAATGCATTTCTAGCAACATATATGTATCGGTACTATTAAACTTATCATGTATTTCATGCCTGTATGTGCTATTGCTTGATGCATTATAGAGACATACAGTAGGCAGAGGAGATGGATTTTCTTTTGTGTGGATGAAAAAGAAAAACCAGAATTTTCGCCTTATTTTTAGGATGTCTGAGATAGTGGAAGACCCCTGAAGGAAAATGTGCTGCAGCCTTGTTGTTTGGGTTTTTGGTTTTTTTTTTGCATAGTCTTCTAATGCAGAAAGTCAAGGCTCTTCCCCCCCTGCCCCCACGAGGGTGAGACCACATGCAGCTCTTAAGCTACTCAGTTTATTCATACTATGTGCTTGTTAATTTGTGAGTGACTTCAAGGCACTAGGAGCATTAAAGGAAGTCTCCTCCTGGAGGTTTTTAAAAGAGACTCTCCTGGATTTTTTGAAGTCGAGATATTTGTAGTTTGCATGGGCTTGTTTTTTTCTGAGTAAATATGTGCTAAATGCTAATGCTTGCTTTATAACTGAGTGTCTTATAGTAGGTATGATGTTTAACTGGCATCCAAGATTCATTTTATCCACGTTAGGTGAACTGTTAAAAAAATTCTGGTCTCTTTCATTATTTTAACCTCCAAAGAAGAAATCCCCTATAGGATAAATGTTTAAACATTGAGGCAAATGGACGAACAAACAAACCAACCTTTTATCATTGCTGGTGGGAAAAGTGCTCCTTATACTTTGCACGACTCACAAGGAACAGCTGGCACAGTTCTGGTCACGAGTGATTTTTTGGTTATCTGATATTTTCAGGAGGAGAGAGAAAAGCTTGTAGCTGAATGGTTTCTCTGGCAGCTTCCTGGCTTGAACTTCAGGATGAATGTCAAGTGAAAATGCCAGTGAATGGCACTGACCAGGACATGTTTGTGTGACACTTCTCTTCTCCAGACTAATTTAGTTATGCCCTGCTCCGCAGCAGTTCACAAGTTGCCCTTGAAATAGTCGGGGATCCCAGAGGGACCAGGTTTGCTCTTTGCCCACCTTGGCTTATTCACCTTCCTCACTGCTCTGGGAGCCTTCTCTGCCGTGCCAATTACAGCTGTGATCGGGGCTGTCTTTAGTGGATATTGATATCTAAACAAACAAACCAAGAGTCTGGTCTTGATTGCTGATGTCTTTGCAATTTGGTTTCCTGTGGTGTGTTTGTACAGATGTCATGGCTGGTATTCCCTTGCTTTTCAATAATCACGACCATATTGGGGGGCGGGAGGACAGGACTGATTTGCTGTGAGTTTGCTGCAGGAGCTCACACCCAGCCCCTGTGGCTGTGCTTCTGTTTAAGCCTTGCTGCCTAAACCCCCTGCTTGGGATGGTGGCTTCTCTTTCCACTTGTCCCTCCTCAGAAGGGATTTGTAATCCCTCACTCTCAGCCTAGAAGAGCTGTGATTACAGCGACTATTGTCATGTGGTCACATCTTGTCTGCAGATTTAATGAGTGCCTAGGGGCACACAGAAAACACCTCAAAGGACAAGGACAATGGAGAGCCTGAATAAACGACCACCATCTCAGTGGATCCTTTGTACAGGATACATGTCCTGGATACCCCTCCTTTCCTGCAGACAGTGTTCTTTGTATCCTGCTGAGCACTTGCTACTGCGTTTGTCCAGAGCTGGTGCAGTACAGCCCAGCCATGGCCGCTCTGATCTGCACTGGAGGAGCAATGAACAAGCAACTCCAAGTGAAAGGAACTGGAAGGAGAGATTTGGGCTCTTTGCTCACCCAGCTGTGTGCTTGATCACAGACAATAATTTCAGTCACACCTTGATTCCTGTTAGACCGAGCTGTGCTATCTATGTAAAATAAGTTGCTTTACAGTCAAATGGTACTACGAGTTCTTCTATCAATCCATCATTTCTGCCCCAAGCAATACCCTCACTCTTATTTCAAGATCTTTTCCCCCACATGTCTGACATGTTCAGGGGTGGAGTCAGGAGCATTTAAATCCTCTGACTTTTTGTGGCCAGCAGGACTGGAGGAGCAGTCTGCTCCAAGTAGAACTTCCCCTCAGACTACTTGCAGCCATATCCAAATGGCAGTGGGGAAGAAAGAGAGGCTGATTGTATGCTCTCCAATTTTCTCTATTAGGAAGATCAAAAGAATTGCTGCCTTTACTGGCAAATCTCAAGGATGAATTGTGGCAGCCAGACTAGTACTGGTCTGTGTTGAACTGTAGTCACCCAGAATAAATCAGCACTAATTGCAGTCTAGGGCTGCAATTCCAGAGGGGCTGCTTAAGCACCACACAGTGACGCCCCCCACCACTGCCTGGTTGTTAAAGCTGGGGGCAAAACTCCCAAGGACATCAAGAGACACAGGGCTGAGGCTGTACCCTTATGTGCTTTAAAGCCAGCTACCTTGCTGCCTCTCTGAGGAAGCAAGACTGATAAATTGATGTGGTGAGCATTGTGATGCCACCTTTGGCAGTGTGTAGCTGCCCCAGCATTGTGGGATCCAGAGGGAAGGTGATACCTTGGCTTTCTGTCCGCAGGAGAGCTGCACAATGTTGCTCTGGTGGCCTTGGAGAAGAGAGGTGGCTGCAGGTTCAGGTTCTCATTCTTTCCCAGATTTACCCATGGCAAGATCTGCCACCCACTGTGATAGGGGCTATCTCCTGGCCCCATGGTCGGCTGTGGCACCATCCAGACCGACTATTTCTACCGCGGCCGAGTAAAGTATTGTTCTTTCTTTGCTCCCTCATGTGATGATTCTTCTTCTTCTTCTTCTGTCTCCAGAGGCAGTGGTTGCTGCCAGATGGGTGATCGTCTGTTCTCCTGGCTTAGTGACTTTTGTCACAAGAGTGCAGATAGATCAGCAAAATATTTCCACTATGCAGAAATATTTCTATTATATAAAATTTTATTTTAATTTTCTTCTCACTGAAACGATATTTGAAATGCAGTTTTAAACATGAATGAAATATGTATTTTATAAATTTCATATTTCCCTTATAAAGGACATACAAGAAAAGGAATTCAAGTCAGTTTTGAAGCCAAATTAACCTGAAGATGTGAGTGCTGGACAATTTCTAAGAACATTTTTTAGCTGCTATAAAGGGAATAACTCTTTATTCAATAAAAAAAGGCAAAGATTGGGAACAACACTGGTGCAAAGGCACAAACGTAGCCCTCCTTCCTGCCACTTGTCCCTGGGAAACCTGCTAACAAGAGCTGCAGGTATGAATGGAACTGACATGGCTGTGGTGGGAACATGGCTTGAGCCATGGGAGGTGGTGAGGCCTGGGGAGAGCAAGCCCAAATGCTCTTTCCCCTGCACACACCAGTCCCACGAGGCTCAGGGGGAAAGACATCCCCTGCATTAAATTAAGGGGCCAGAAAGCTGAGCAAGCACAGGGTGAGCAGGGGTACAGGGGGGCTTAGCTGGAGATGAGTGTTCTCTGCTGGGGCTGTGCTGCCTCTTTCCAAGACCTGTCTACGACCAGGTGATGCCTTCTGCACCATAGGGGATGGCAGCACATGCCCAAGCCTTGCCCTTGCGAGGTGAAGGCTGGACACCAGGTCCCATTTGTTCAGTTATTAAGAGAAATTAAAAGTAACCCTTGATCGACTGTTAAATGTGGTGCTGAGAAGCTGACACCCATCACTCCCACACTTCAGGGCAATTTATAAATACTGGGTAACTAATCCTTCCTATGTGGCTGGGGGAAGGAGCAGGGATTTTTCACCTCTTCTCTCCCACCTCCATTTTGTACAGATTTGATGTGAGATCCTGTGGTTATTTTCTCCAGGGTATAGTGGCCAAGAGTGGGCCTGGCTGTGTCCGTGTGATGGGATGGGGCAACACGGCCAAGCAGGACACAGGTGAGGACCACAGCCTTGGCTCAGGAGAGAGATTTATAAGTAGCACACCACATTGCTCTTCTTTTTATAAACAATCGGAAATGTCTTGATGCCAGATGCTCAGCTGGTGTAAATCAGCAGAGCACCACAGATTTATACCAGCTGGAGTGCTGGCCCCCGTGCCCCAGTGGGAAGGGGATGGGGGAAAGAGAGAGAGGCTGTTCCTGCTAACCGCTCCACCGACCTTCCTTCTGGGTAAATATCTCCATATGTTAACAAATGCTAATTAAAACCAAAAGCACAGAGGAGCTCTCAGGATGTGCGTGTAACAGGAGCACCCCAGGATCCTGCACTGCTGTAATCTTTCTCCTCCCACTGGATCTCACCTTTTATTTGGTGTTGCACCTCCCTGACTGATATTTAACCTTGTTCCTAGTGCTCTTTGTTGGAGTTTTGCCATGAATATATTATTGCTCTGATGGGTGTAGGACTGGTGTCTATAGACACCTGGGGGCAAGCCCAGATGTTTCACTGGTCAAGGGGGAAAATATGTTTTGTTGCAGCATGCCTTGCAGTCATGTAAGTAACTGTGCTCATCAATCAGGAACTTTAGGGGAAGGGAGTCTGGAAATGTCGTGTCTGGTGTCTGTTTTGGCTTCCAGATGACCACCACCTCTGTGGACTGGGATAACTCTGAGCATGATAATTTCTAGGGGACAGAGGTGTCATGGTTAAAAAACAAAAAGAAAGAAAAAAGCATGATTATCTGTGATACTCTAAAGATAATAATAAATAAATATAAGTTTGCCTTGAGGTGAAGTGGAATTTTTAGAAGGGGGTTTTTAAAATATCTGTTTGTACAAGGGCTAGAGTATCTCCAGGGGACGCTGTGCATTGGAGTTGTCGTGCTGGTATTAGAGTGACATTTCCAAAGTGATGGATAGGATTTAGTATCTGATTACTGTGCTGCCAATAATGGCAGTTGCACTGTTGTAAGGTGTAGGGATAACTATGTTACATATTCTCCACGTGTCACATAGCCAAAACTTTTGGGGGAAAATTGAAGTATACATGGTGAGTTTCTGGAGACACCCTAGCATTTCACAAGGGGGTCCATGCATTGATTAGCAAATCACTGATGTGCTCTCTTTTACTCAAAAGCCTAAGCATTTATTAGGGTTTTTTAATTGTCATTGTTTGCACTTGATAGTGGTGGCTTATGTGTTTGTATTAGAAGCAGACCTAGGAAACTTGCGACAACTCATGCTGGCGGTGTAGCAGGGGTACGAGTGCCCAAACATAATGTATGTCTTTATTTCTCAGTAAGAGCATCTTCCCACTGTCTCTAAGTCAGTGGCAAAAATCTTGTTCATTTCTTGTGAGTCACAGGTGGGTACAAAGTACTGTTTCCCCGCCCCATCAAGTCAGCCTAATATTTTTGCAGTAGTAGAAAGGCAATATATGCAAGAAAATAGGTGTGACTTTAAAGCAGCAGTCTAACATTTGGGCGGTGCAAAAAATGAATATAGTCTAGCTACCCCAAAGAATGGGAAGAGAGAAGATCCTGAATATACCTTGACTCACCCAGAAATGCCCAAAAGATGATACTCTAACTTCTCTGTGTTTTCTCATCAGTTTTTACAGCCTTTCAGTGTTGCTGAAGTATTTAGTTTGGATACATTTATGGAGATTGCCATCTATTACCCCAGGTCTAGCTAGCTTTTGTCTCAAGTGACACTTACTGTGAGTAAATTAGCACTGAAGCCAAATTTGTTTTGTTGTGATGCCTCTGCAGCAGGTACAGCTTTTGTAAACAGATGCTGCAAGAGAGGTAGGTTTTTTGCATCACTCTAGATCTCTTGAGAACTAAAGTGTTCAGGTGAATAACTGGTTGAGAGACAAAAGAAATACCATTAACTGAGAAGTATTCTCCCACTGTCTCTTCTTAGAAATTCATTATTTATAGCCTCTGTCACTTTTCTAGAAAATTTTGGCTGAAAGTATACCACAGTAATTCCTTTTCTTTATGCTTAGGTGAAATCCATTTCATCCAGTCCACATGTAACTCAAGTGGCTAACAGGTACTGCACAACCAACTTTTGAATTCTTACATTCGTAGGTGAGTGTCAGCCGAATTTTAAAAATATATTTTGTTTGCTTTTCATGCCCTTCCTCCAAATATTTGGTAGTGATGTTTCATTTTTGAAAATAATATAAGCCTGATCTACAGCTCTGCCAAAAATCTTCCAGGGGCTGAAAGACCTGTTGAAGATGCACACTTGCTGGTGCTCCCTTACTCTCCTGCAGGAGCAGCATAGTCCGGTTTCTTTTGTCTAACATTCAGTCTGTTGCTGAAGGGCTGTCTAGTCTCCTTCATCATCTGCTGCTACATTTTCCATAATATGAGTGTTCCTTGTTAAATCTCTGTGAAATACAGTGGCCTATGAATAGTGTAGCCTAACTTTTTGGGCCTGTTGTATATAGTGTCTCTGCAGCTGTCGGCCGGATGGTTCATTAGCACACACCTAGTACTTCCTTAGGCTGGCTAAAACCTACAGGAATTGTATTGCACTCTACAACATCTCATTTGGCCTTGGACACTAATTTTTCCCATCATGTTTTTTTCAGTAGTGTGTCACAGGGCTGCAGATCATCCCTCTGCTGGGATCAGTGAAATCTGTGGGTATATTATTCCATGCCCCAGCCCTACCATTTCCACCCAGACTCCCGTGAACGTCAGCATCTTTGTAAGGTGGATTGGGGTCTGACAGTAGGCAGGTTGCACCTTGTTTCATATTTTGTCCAGTTTTGTTGGCCTCATGTTCCCAGAGCTGAGGACTGACATTGCCCATCCAGCTGAAACACATTATTGTTTTTTGCTGTAGTTGCCTTGAAGGCCTGGGAAGAAGCAATGTTGGCAAGGGGGAAGCATTCACATCACAGATACTGTCAGGGTCTACAAGTCTAAGCACCTAGGACTTAAAAAACACATCTGCTGACACAAAGGAAGTGATGCCAACATCAAACCAGTCATGGGCACCATGCTAGCTTTGGGCTGGCACTGAGCACACCACCCAGTGATCTCTGGTATGGGGGTAGAAATCGCCACAAAACTCTGTGCTCTCTCTTACTACAAGGTGTTATCTTGGCAGGAGATAAGCAATCTCCAAGACACACCATGAGCTGTGCAGCAGCACAGCCTGTTAGGCCTCCTGTCAGCCTTGATGCTGCATCAATGTTCAAATACTGATGAGTTAACATATGCGTTCTCTTCATTCTGTGTCTCTCCAGCTTGTGTGCAAGATCTTGTTTCGGGATCCTACCTCCTCCTGATCACTTGAACTACCACAATGCTGGCACAAGTGGTGAAGAAAGGGGATTATTGGAAGCAAATAGCATAAACCTAATCTATGGACAAAATCTTCTTACTACATTGAGCTGTGATTGATAGAAATGGGCAGCAAATGCTGATGTAGTCTTTGTCAACAAAATTTTGGTGGACAAGTGGTAATGGACTTCACCCTAGGCTTGCATCCTAAGCCAATTGCTGTGTAGATAAAAGCAGCCCTTTCAAGCTGTTCCATTGGGGTTTAAAAGCAAAACTGAGAAGGCTTCACTAGGGAACTTGATCTCTTGTAGTGTTTATTCTCACAAACCAAGAGCAGAAATTAATATCTCTTTCAGATGGTGAGAATCTCTTTCAGATGGTGAGAATAAACAGTCTTGTAGACATGCAGAGGAAATGGAAATGACACACAAATTTTAATTAACCTACTTTTCCTTGGCTTTGCTGCATGGTGCCAAAATATAGCTATATGGATCCTTCGGTTACATACCTTGGCATCGTCCTGAGTTTCTGGCTTTAGTTGAAAACAGGTGGTTTCACATGTTTCTGTGTGTTTTTTGTGGGTTGATTACCAGAAAGGTGTCTGAGCCCTTGGTGCTTTTGCTCCATCTGCATACACCCTGATATTTTGAAGATATCCCTATTTTTAAACACAACCAGAAGATCAAGAAATCTCTAAATGATGTTATTTATTGTGGTGATGTTGATCATTGCTCTGATTAGTCTCAAGCACTACTTAGTCTTCCCTGGATGCTTCATGTATGCTGATATAAAACAATATGGCAGAAAATCTGATGTCATCTGCAGCTGCCACGTGGTATTACAAAGGAGAAGGCATTAACCCTTTCTAGAAAAATCTCTCCTGTGAAGGGCAGATGTCTTCTTGGTTGAAAGGCTTACTCAGCCTAATTATTCACATCTGTACCTGCTTGCCAACCCCACTTCTCACTGAGGTAAACTGGCACTGCTCCATGGAAGTTGGAGAAGTAGTAATTCTCACTGCTGGCAGCAGATAATTTTGACCCTTTTTCTTGGACTGTGCTTTATTTTATCAACTTCATGTCCTCCAACATCTGATCCCATAAAGGTGTTGAGCCACAGCAATGGGGTTTCTATAAATACATTTCTCCCATACGGAGATTGACAGCATTCAAGTTGCAAAGTGTTTCGGAGCCATGTGGGAGGAGGGAGGAACAAGGTGAAGGGGGAGGCAGGGTGTCTTATTTCCCCTCTCACCTCCTTCATCTCAAGCCCTGATGTCCTCCAGGATGTGTTTCTAGTGTTAATGGCAGAGGTGCTCCAAAGCGGCAGTAAATGTGGGCCCCAGATGTGCTAATTCAGTCTGGGCCAGGCAGGGGAAATGTATGTATTATCTCACTCACCAGGATGTAGCTCTGACAGCTCCAGTTTAGGCTAAATCTCTGCTCCTGTATTTCTGCCCTCAGCCCCCTTCACTGGTCCTGGCTGGGCATCCTTCCTCCGGCTCTTTGACATGGACACATCTGGCCCCTTGCAGCTCTGAGCTGGGGGAGCATCTGTGACTCTTCTGCCCCCTGAGCCCTCCAAGCAGCCTTGAGCCAGGTCTGACCACTGCTGCTGCATGGAGAGGAGGCCAGGAGAGCTATAATGTGAAGTAAGAGAGTGCACTGGTGTAGGCAGCCTTTAGGAGAGTCCTGCATTTAACCTGCTTGGAAAGTTGTGCACTTCGAAGCAAAAAATTGCTTCCCCTTCCCATGTAGACAGATGGCCTCATGGATGACCAGAGGTACCAAAAATGTCACTGTTTGAAAGGTAGATATAAATAATGTGTACTGCTGTCATGGGAGATGAGGAGGTTGCCCTTTCTTTTGTTCCATAAAACACAGTCCTTGTGATCTGCAGCATGCGCTACCGTACTATTGATTTACTGCTTGATTATAATGACATTTCATAACACAAGTGTTATTAAAGACTTGTTAATCTTCCTTAAGGATCATATTCCTCAAAATGTTTGAGCAAAATGCTTTGCGTTTATCTTTAAGTACCTATTTAAATAAACTCAAATGACTTGCTGTATCAAGGCTTTAATTACCAGTCACTCTCCTTAGTGCAGAGCTTGTGGCTTCTTTCACATCCTTACAGGATTTCTGAGGTTTTACCCAAACTCTACTGGCCTTCCAGTATGTCTGTCACCCTTTCCCTTGTAAGTCTCTCTCAATCCCAATCAGAGAGGACAAATGCTTTCTGAAATATGCCTGAGTCCAAGCTAAGTGGATTTTGCTGAGGTGTGTAAGGGATGGCTGATTAACAGCCGTCCTTGTGAATTAGCACAGAAAATATTTTTCAGCATACGGGACATTGATGAATGAGTGCTGTGTACACCAGGCACGTTGTGTCAGTGTCTAGAGGTGGCAAGAATCTTATAATCCTGCTGTCCAGGGGAATTTGCCAACATCAAGAACATCCCCAGTCCAGAGCAGACATTACATCTTCAGCAGCATGGTCTACTAAATTTCTTGTGTTGCATTATTTTCCTGATGTGCACTGGGAGACTTGATTTTAAATGACAGTGCATCTTGAGATACTTCATGATGGTATGTAATTATTTTTGCTGTGACTATATGTGAATGCTTACTTGCAGAAGGAGGTGCAGAACTCAAGTTTTCTACCTGTAGTGCCCCACAACTGTGAGCAGCAGTGAGTCTTAACAGCCTTACGCAAAACTCTTTGATGTGACTGTAAAGTCTCCTACAACCCAGTGCCATAAGGCACTGAGGCCTTGGCTGTGCATTTAATCTTTGCAGTTTAACTTAGCTCGAAACCTGATTTTAGCTCAAGTATAAACAGCCTTGTAAGTGATCTTTTCTGTGAAATCTAGTTTAGATTAAGTTTGCAATAGCCCAGATGCTGGAGTAGAGGAACAGTCTGCCCAGAGATGCAGTGGAGTCACCACTCCTAGAGAAATTTAAGAGACATGTTGATGTGGTTCTTCAGGACATGGTTTAATGGTGGACTTGGCAGTTCTGGGTTAATGGTTGGATTTGATTTTAGAAGTCTTTTCCAACCTAAATGATTCTATCATTTTACAGAGCACATACCCTTTAACTGTGACTTTACCATTTTTAAGAACTGTAGAAAATTGCATGAGAAACTCCGAAAAAGGCTGAAACCCCTCCTCTCCTTGTAATGTTTGAAACGGGCTTTCTGTCTTTCTCAAAATGTTCACAAAGTCTTTTCATGTCAGGATCATATACTTCTTACAGAATATTAGTAGTAAAGTTAAGGAAAAGTAGCTGGTGAAAAGCATACATGCATTTCTTATTTTTGCATGGTTCTCTGTTTCTTATGGTGGTTAACAAGAAATGATTGGTTTTTCATGGTCCTTAGGCAGTTTGTGTGTCTGTTTTCCTCTGGAGAGGTGAGACAGTGGAAGAAGGAACAACTACCTCATGTCTACCAGGCTGAGACCCTGTATGCCAGCCACTGTCCTACGGAGACAGGCTGGAGCTGTGCAGTCTGGAGAAGAGAAGGGTTTGTGAAGACCACATAACAGCCTTGCAGTATTTGAAGTGGGTTTACAGGGAAGCCAAAGAGGGATTCTTTGTCAGGAGCTGTAGTGATAGGACAAGAAGTAATGGGTACAAATTGAAAGAGGTGAAATTTAGGTTAGAGATTAGAAAGAAATTCCTTACTGTGAGGATAGTGGGACACTGGAACAGGTTGTCTGGTGAGGTTGTGGATGTGGATGCCCCAACCCTGGCAGTGTTCAATGCCAGGCTGGATAAGGCCTTAAGCATCCTGGTCTAGTGGGAGGTGTCCTTGCCCATGGCAGAGGGGTTGGGACTAGATGATCTTTAAGGTCTCTTCTAATTCCTTAACATTCTATGATTCTGTTTATGATTCTGTTTGCTCTATATGTACACCTTTTTGTGGGAATTTCACAAGCTGTTTTGCGGTGTCTTGTTGCCTTCTTTGTTTCTGCCCATAACCAGATGTGGATTTTTTTTTAAATTATTTTTTATTTTAGTTACAGCGGTACATTGATTTTTATTTTTTTTTTCCAGTCAAGGAGG
Organism: Notiomystis cincta; assembly: GCA_013398075.1. Lineage (NCBI taxonomy): Eukaryota > Metazoa > Chordata > Aves > Passeriformes > Notiomystidae > Notiomystis > Notiomystis cincta. The sequence continues at coordinate 277,257 of VZRX01000326.1, read as the reverse complement.
GGAGGAGCTGGTTCTATAAAACCAGAACAAACCTGTCAGCTGTACATAAACAAGATTGTCTGAAACCTGGTGTTGGACTGATTTAACCTTCAGTGTGGAATTTCTCAGCTGAGTCAGGCTGGAGCAACTTTATGAACAGAAACCCTGCACTGCCTCAAACCTGCCATAGGCAAGTTTGATTGTGCAAAAGGTGCAGTGTGTGCCAGCAATGCCTCCTCAGTGGCTTAGAGCAAAGCAGCCCAATTAAATTTGGACTAGAATGGAAGAGGCCTGGAGAGGAGAGGAGAACCACGAGGAGGGCAAGAGACTATTCATGGTGCTGAAATGAAGTGCTGTAAATTGTGAAGCCAGAAGTGGGTACCAGAGAACCTGCAGGTGCAGGCAGTGGCAGCTCGCATTGCTGTGCTTTATTAGTACTCTTAACTCACCATTCATTTAGCAGGGCAGTCAGAATAGCCACAGGGGGTTTTCACTGCTTCTGGGTAGCAGAGGTATGAATATCTGTCATATTTAAGCTAAGGAGTTTTTCCTGTTACCTTCCACTGGTGGAAACTTCCTGATGAGCAAGTTCCCTCCTTTGCAAGTTTCAGGGTTTGGAAATCAAACACTCTCTTTCCTCTGAGTTTCTTTCTGTTTCACAGTGCCAACATTGAAATATTTTATTCCTCACCACAGGGTGGTTTTTTATGTTGTCATTGATGATTGTTTTCATTTTTGGTGTTTTCTTTTATGGTTTTGAGTCAGTTATCTTAAAAGAGGAAAATTTGACCATCTGGTTCTGGGAACACTCAGCATCTAAAAGTCGGGGCTGGTTTGCACATCATCCCAGGCCGGGTTAAAATAAACATGACCATCATTCTTGGAAAATAAGATGCACCAGGTGTTAAACAACCTCTGTGAGCTCCAGGAAGAGAGGATGAAGTTTATGCAGCACTTGAGAGAGATCTAGGGATTAATGGAGGGATGTTATAAAATGAGATTCCAGTTTCCTTTGTGTCTGATGCCTTATTTTGAAAGGGAAAGGGTGGAAGAAATAAAACCCAGTTAAGAACCCAAGGGATAACAGTAACCCTGAAAATCAAGGGCTTCTCATCAGAGGAGTTTGCTTTCTTTTTTTTTTAATGTAACTTTTTTCCCCAATATGTTGACTCTCTAGGTGTGGTATACAAAGCACCCTTCTGCCAAGGAATGAGGACGTTCTCAGAACTGGCCATGAATTGCCATACACAAGAACGTGTAATTAGGGAGAGCCATCAGAAAGACCTGCACAGCCCCTTTCTGCGGGGGTGCAGGGGCAGGAATGCTGTGCTTTCAGCCGGCATTGTTCCCCTCACCATTCAGCTTGGAGTGGTAGACTGTTAAAATTTCCCCCAGTCCCCAGCCTGCTGGTGCTGCTCATTCCTGCTCTATCAGGGGATGTAGTTTTGTTTCTACTTATTTTTTTAATCTATATTTTTTAAGGTAAATACATCTTCCAGAGTCTCTTGTGAACCTGCAGGCTCATGTACTTCATATTTTTTTCTTTCTTCCTTTCTCTCTTTCTTTCTTTCACAAACATTAACCCTTCTTTTTACCCTCTTTCTTTCCTTCCAAGTAGCCTTTACCCTGCTTGTATGGGCAGCTGACAAAGAGAATAAGTAATTTCTTAGCCTTTCAGTGTTGAACTGCTTCTGTTTTTGTGAGTGGCCTTTGCACCTGTTGTGATAAGCAGAGCTCCCTTCACAGCAGCACTGAAAGGGTGGCAATCTCTTCCCCCCCCCTCCTTTAAACTTACTCTTTCTTCCTGTGAATACCAATAATTAAGGAAAGCGCTTGAGTCTGCACTGGATTCTTTAGCCTGACAAAACCTAGTATTTATATAGATTAAAATGAACAGGGAATGAACCAGGGCACATTTCTCATCGAATTGGTGAGAACTGTCTGGTGCAGGCTTATTGTATGAACAAAACAGGATGACCATTTCACTTACCTAAATCTGGCTTTACCCCACCCAGCCTTGTCTGTCCTGTTTATACCTCCAAACCTCCTTGTGTGAACTTGCCCCATCGTGTGCGACAAAGCACACAAAACAATGTGTGCTGTTGAGAAAAAAACATAAATCACTGCTATTTAGCATTTTTTTTAAATGTGCTTCTCAGTGTGCTTTTTGATATGTCCCTTCTTGCTTTAATTTGTGAAATACTTGTAGCTGTGCAGCTTTATTTGCTGAAGTTTGGTCTCCTGGGGGCTTCACTCACATGCTTTGGGCCTCCCCTCTGCCTGTGGCTGGTGCGCCAGCTCCAAGCCAGGGGGACCCTTGGCACTTGAGGAAGTGTAACAAATATCTTCAGTGACCAACCCTCGGCACAGGTCTCAAAAAAGGGCACCGTGGACCAAAAAAGAGAGTGGAAAGGCTACCCAGCTGCTCACACAATACAAGAGAAGGCCTTGGCTGCTGTTCAAAGCTGTTCTGAGTGAGTGTTTCAATTTAATTCTAAATTAAAAGCAGCCAGTGTTGTACAGCACAGGGAAAAGATTATGTATTAATGCTTTTTCCCCCTGACATAATCCTAATGATCGCACTAAAATAAATAAAAGTTAAGCCTTCTTCCTCTCTTTCCCCTGTTGCTATATTATGCTGTGGCAAGCAGCCAGGTTTTCGTAGGTGAAAAGAAGACGAGAGAGATCCCAAAACTGCCAGACAGAGAGGGGAATTGTGTGCCACCAAGCTTCACTTTGACCTCCTCCCTCCTCCTTTGCCATTGACATACTTTGCTTCAGGCTCCCATTGAACAATAAGCAAGAGAAGAAGCCCTTTAGCAAAAAGTCTGAGTAAAATTATGGTCACCAACAGAAGAAAGCAGAGGGTGGTGAGGTGGTGACTTACTAATGTGTGCGTGGGGAGATGTGTCTGATGGCTCCTCCAGGAGCCCTGGTGCTTGCTCCTGTGGGAGCAGGGGAGTGATGCTGTGTGGCGCTCTTGTTGGAAAATGTCTGTCTTCTTAAGAGCCGGTGGTGATACGTGATATTTCTTGGGATGCTCTGTGGTCACATTTCAGTGGGCTGAGAGGATCTGGCCCCTTTGGTGGAGGCAAAATGCGATCGGAACACGGCAGGCTGCAGTGCAGGGCAGGCAGCCCTCTGGCAGTCATGCTCTGCTGGAGGGCGTTGTGGGCTGTGCCATATCAGCTCTCTGTCAGCTCCCATGGTACCTGGAGAGCAGTGAACACACCCATGCAGTGCAAATCCATGCTCCAGGTGCTGTGTCATTTAGGACATGTGTAGTGGTTTAAAAAAACAGTTGGGAATTAAACCCTAGATAAGTCACTCCCTCCTGCCTCCCTCCAGTGAGAGAGGGACAAAGACAGACTATGGGTTGAGGTAACAATTTGCTGAAAGCAAACAGCAATGGACTAAGAAATGCATAGCAACAATATCAGCAACAGAAGTACACAGAAAGATAAGGTGGTTTACACATAGAAGGTGTTCAACTCAGTCCCGTGTGGCTGCCAAAAAAAAACCAAGATGGCAGATGATTCTAATGCTCAGCAGCAACATGCTCAGGTTATTCCTGACACAAAGACAAGATGCCTGATAGAGTTAAGGAAGTATTTGGACAATCCTCTCGGGCACATGGTGTGACTCTTGGGGATGGGGCTGTGCAGGGCTGGGAGCTTGGGTCAATGATCCCTGTGGGTCCCTTCCAACTCAGCTTAACCTGTGATTCTGTGAAGATGGCAGGTGCTCTCTGTCACTGCTGTTCCTGTCCCCAGGTCTGAGACAACAAAAACAATGACAGATAACCCTGCAAAAGCTAAATCCTCCAGATACAACAGTGTTGTTGTTTAGCACTTGCTGAGTGTTTGACTGTGCTTCCTTGGTGTGTGCCTGCAGTATCCCAAATTCCTGTGACTCCCGCCCAACAGGCCGAGTCCCTCTCCTGATGGCCAGGTAGGAATAGCATGGAGGACTGCTCAGGCTGAGAGGTCCCCACTGAGAGGGCTGAGTGCTTGCTTGCATGCGGTGGATGAGGGATGCTGCTCTCTGTTTTGGCAGCACCAGAGGTGCTTCTGGTGGGGGCTCCTCAGCTGCTGTGAAGCTGGAACATCAGGCATCAATGCGCAGGTTAAGAGGACCTGAGCCAGCAGGGAAATGGGAAAGATTACAGTTAAAGTTGGTGCTTGCATTGTGTCCCTCCTGCTCCTCTTGCAGAGCTGTAAATTGAGAGGAGAATTTAACTTTTGTGGCTATTCACAAATTTCTTTTTTCTTGCCTTTTCCCGCTTTCCCGCTTGGTGTGTCAGGGCTCAACATCGAGTGCTTGTCCGTCTGTGCCTGCCCTGTCCTTTCCTCGGGAGATCTGATTGAATTTTTTGAATTGACAAATGTTTTGTTCAAATAGTAGCTGTGGCAGAAGTGCCTTTGGAAATGAAATATTCCACAAGTTCTCTTTACCAGCTCCAGACTCTCCTTGTTCCACACTGCAGCTCCATATAAATCTCACTCTCCATGTCTGAGCACCTCCTCCCTGCCACCTCTCAGCTCAACTGGCAGTGTCCTTCTAGAATAACTGGAATATACTGAAGTATGAAACATGCTGGGAAATTACATAGTAAGGTTGTGGCAAGAACAGAAAATTATATTTCCTAGCTCTTGATATTACCCTGTAAATAACAAACTTTCACTCTTTAAAACGTGTATCAATGGTGATCTTCATGAATTGCTCATGCATTTGCTGCCTATGGCTCAAAGAGAAATAAGTACTAGGTGCTGACCGTGGACACACCAGGTTAGAAGCGTTTTATTTCGGGAGAAACTTCCTGCTAGGCCAAATACAGGGCAAATGCTGCAAAGAAAACTGTGTGCACAGACATGCTTGCCTGAATGTGCGGGAAAGGAGTGTCCAACTGTGCAATTCTCTTTGGATGATCCAGACCTTAAAATAGAAACTTTATCCCAGAAAATTTAATGAGGATTCATAAAACCTGGGTTTGTATTTAGAAAACCTAGTGAACTTGCCTTCAGCTTGAAACAAGGAGATAGCATATAAACCCCAGAATATTTCTGCAGCTTGTACTAGAATGAGAAAATAAGGGCCAAAATGATACAAAAGAGGAAAAATGCTTGTATTGCAGATGAGGCTCTTCTGGGCAGGTCTGGGGACTGGTGGTTCTGCTTTCTGTCATGCAGGACTCTGTGATGTGCATTTGATTAAAGCTCAGTGAGCGTTTACACGCAGAGTCCTAAAAGCATATTTCTGAGGCTGCTGAGCCTTGATCAGTGTCAAGTGACTGCAGAATCAGGGTAACCACAAGCCCAGATTCCTGGGGAAGCTTCTAAAGGGGCCTGTCCACAGTGGCATAGTGAAGCATGGGAAGTTGACTGCTTTCGTTGAGAATGAAAAGATGACAGATGCTAATTCTGACAACAAAGACATGGACACATGCAAACAGATTTAGTTTGGTGGGGGAGGGATGGGAAGGAGAGAATAAATTCCATCCTTTCCTTCCTGCCCACCTTATCTTTAATTTAAGGCTGATGGATTGATTACCATTTGTTATGATAAGTCCATATGTGTACAGATCCAACAGTAGGATTAGGTTCCTCCTCCTTTGTTATTTGAAGTCAATTGCAGTTCATTAAATCTCCCTCATCAGTTCTACCACCTGCTCCTCTTCCTTCCCTGACCCAAAGTCACATGCCCATTTACCCTCTTCCCTTTGTTTTCTGTTTGTTTCTCTTTTAATTACATCTCTTGATCTTTTCCCCATCAATTATTTTGAGGAGAGAATTGTTCAGGAAACATCAATGCAAATGAAATTGTGGTTAAGAATTGAAACAAAGATGTTCAAGGGAGCATTGCTTTTCATTTTCTAAGCAGCTCTGGACTTGTGCTTGACATCCTGACATACCCTTTTCCCAGGGCATGAAGCAGGGTGTCTGCAGCACAGATACAGGGTCTGTCCTTCCTTATTCACCCCTGCCTGTGTTCAGTGAAGGCTTGTTCAGGGCTTGGTGGAAGTTTTCAGCTTCTCCTGTCATCCTGAAAAGTCTCACGCTTGGCAATGTCACACCACAGTGACATGCAGGTGGAAATCCCATGGCCATCAGCAAATTAAACATAGATGGAGACCCCGTTCTTTCCTTGGCTTTGCGTGCATGGCCAGGCAGCTGGGCAACAGGACAGAGGTGCTGGCAGGACAGCCCTTGCCCCTGCTTGTAGCTGAGTAAAATAGCTAGATGGATTTAATCAACAAGGTTTATGATTAATAGGTACTGCAGCCTCCTCTCAGGATCACAGCCAAGGTGAAGGCAGTGGTGGGTTGGCACCAGGCCGAGATGGGCTCAACAACCCCACCGCAGGTTGCACCGCAATGGGTTAGCAGTACAGGCCCAGGGGGATGGGAGTAGCCAGCAACAGCTGAGAAAAAGGAGTGGTAACATATTAAAAGCATTTGAGCACTTGTCTGACCAGGTGCCTGTACCTCTTTCCAAGCCAGTGTTTATAAACACACTGTTTTTTCACTCAAGTGGGGAGACAAGTCTTGATCTTGCTGCATGGAGCAGCTTACAGCCTGTGGTGTTGGGGGAATGGTGCAAAAACAAAGGCAGGCAGAAGAGAAAGTGCTTTTTCTGCTGTGGGTAGACAAGCCTCAGAACAGCCTTAAACTGAGCTCTGAAGTTTAACCAGCTGTTTGGCAGGCCCAGACTCATCCCTTTATTTCTTTTCCCCTGGACCACTAGAAATCCTCTTTCTCATACCCATCTCCTTGCTTTGCAAATGTCTGTGCTCCCTATTTGCAACAGAAAAACAGGCGCGCATGGGTTTGGATGTTGTTTAATCCCTAAATGGAGAAATAATCACAGAAACCAGGTGGCAACTTCCAAGTCTGATGCCCCTTCTCTGGGGTCAGGACATAAAGAAATCCATATGTTCATGTTCGTAGGTGCACATGGGCAAGTAAACCTTGCGTCTCATTAGCTGCTTGCTTCCGCTTCTCTTAAGTGCTATTCCTGATTTGTCAAAGGGCTGTAACCCATCCATGTGCTGGGGTCACTGGAGTGTCTTGATCTGTGTGTTTTTATCATGCTTTAAAAAGTTTTCTGAAAAGTTCACCTAGCATTGTAGTGCCATCAGAAGGGTTAATGCTACTTGAGGCATTTCAGATGCTGACAGGACTTAAACTAGGCAGCACAGAGAGGGATCAGGTGACTCTTAAATGGACAAAAGTCCAGCAACTGAGTTCATTTTGGACAAGCAGTCGTTGGCCTGCATGCTTCAGCTGAATTTTATTCAAACCTCATAAATGTGCACATAGCTGGAAAGCCAGGAAGGAGTCTGTTTTCCAGAGGCCTTGGTGTATGTTGCCTTTCCCCCATATGTCATGTGGGATCAGCTTTCTCCTGCCATTTCAGAGCTCTTGATTTTGTCCCTGATGGCAGCTTGGCAGAGCATGTCAGTCCAAGGGAAGCAGACTTGAAACCCAAACCTCCACTCTATCCAGAAGGGAAGGAAGGAGAGAAGGTGCAGGTCTGACAGCCTTGTTTTCCCACACCAACCAAAATACAGAGATGGGCAAGGTGGAAGGGGAGTAGAAGACATGGTTTTTCTAAACGGATCCTGGGAAAATAGTTGATGGTGAAGGAAAAGAGCCCAGCTGTTCTAGGATGATGGATTTCAAAAGGAGCATCCCCTTTCTGGGCTTAACTGATGGGCAGGGTAATTCTCCCTTGCTGTACATCTGGCAGGCTGGGACTGCCACATCAGATCATTTATAAGTGACTTTTGGTTCTTTTCCTTTCATTTTGAGTCTCAAGCCACATTTGTGATCGTTGCCATGACTGGAGTTTAGGTTGGACTGGCGATAGGATTCGCCTGCAGTGTGACCCCTGCTGTGGGAACAGGACCAGTAAAGGTCTTTGTACTCCTGTCCAGACACTAAAAGTCTCCTGCAGTTCGTGTACCAAAAAGGTTTCACCTCCTGTCTTGGCTTGCAATTCAGTGATGCTTAAAAGTTGCTCATCCAGTAGAGCTCCCCAAAAGCCAGGTTGGCTCTCCTTGTCCTGGCTGGGCTGGGCTGTGGTCAGGGTTAATCCGTCCCAGACACAGATTAGGCGACTAGGCAATACATTGCATAGTTACACATAGGTGTAACTATGCAACATATTGGCTTTCATACAAGGCTAATAATTTTGTAGACTTTAATTTAAAGGTCCTGTTTGTTTTCAGAAACTTGTACTTGGTTTCCTTTTTGACCAAAGATGGGAGAGAGGCTTTTTCAGGGGTCTATGAGGTAGTAAAATCAGGGTGTGTGCATAAAATGACCGGAGAGCCTTTCTGGTTGAGTTCAGAGCCTTCCTGCATTCCCTGCTGTGGGAAAACCAGAAAAATGTCTTCACTCAGCTGCAGAGGCATTGCAAAGTGCCGAGTTTTGTTAAGGGTTGTGTTTTACCTGGGATTCACAGTGGTCCAGATGCACTCCCTTTTGCTTATGTTTTGGTTATGGCTGCAATATTTTCTTTATGTCTCTCTTAAATGAATCCAAGCCTTCAAATACCAAGATCCACCATCACCTTTTCCCTCCTGCCTGACTGTTTTGGCTATTCTGGATAAGTAGCAATGTGTTGCACCAGGTACCAGGATGACAGTGCAGCTGGGACAAGTCTGCCTGTAGGCTGAAGATCTGAATCCAAACTTGAAAAGCTGGTTTCACAATGAAGTAAGGTCTTTAGCTCCCAGTCTAGCTTTGAGTCAGAATTGCTTCTTGCTGGAGCCAAGCAAAATGTCCCCATGAACATGTAAATATGTCAGTGGGGAACAGGACATTCCCAGCCTGTAAGATACTGGTGCATGAGCATTTTACATATGTATCAGTTTGAAGGAAGCGTATGACTGTGACATGTTTGGCAGATGATATCAAGAAAAAAACATTTGGGCAATCCCCCTCATGCCTGAAATCCACCACATTTTGTAGCGAGTGATGAATTCTTAAAAAAAATCTCCCCTTCAAACTCCTAATGAGTCTCAAGAAACCACACTGAGATATAGGCTGGCAAAAAAGCTGTATGTCTTTCAGTCTCTGACAAAACAAAAACTCTTACTTCTTTCCATCCCTGGCCAAGCATAACTGCCACAATGGTGTTCTTGTAGTTTCTTTAAATCCTAGGTGAAGGTTTCAGTGCACAAAATAAATGTGAAGGAGTTTTAAGGCTCTTTCACACATTCCCCTCCCGCACCATTATTAATTCCATCAAAATCCTAGAAGAGGAATACAGGAGGAGAAAAAAATTATTTTTGTAGCAGTAGGAACCCAGCCTTTGCTGCTTTGGGTACATGAGTAGAGGCACTGAGTATAATGAGGTTATTCATGTGCATAAAGGTTGTCGGATCAGACCCTATCTTTGTAAAATATTTAATTACATACCATCAGAATCATGTCAGCTATGAAAAAGCAATAAAAATACTAAAGTGTGTCAGTGAGCAGTAGTAGTAACTGTAGTGATAGAAATGCATTAAGCTTTTAGGCACAGCTCACATACACTGAAGACAGCAAGTCAATGCTGGTTAATAATTTGCAAACAATACATCAGCATCATAGTGCATGTACAAGCAAATCATTATGCCTGTTCTTCCAATTAGTACTCAAATTATGCTATGTGGCACCTTATTCCATGCTTTGGATGGGGAAGGGAAGCCACAAGCCCGTCATCTGCTGCTCCTCTCTCCAGTCATGCTCGGGCGTTGTCTTCCCTGCTACTAGGGTGAAGGTTTCATTGCTTTGCTTTGATTGATGGGCGAGAGGCTAAAGACAGGAGCAAGGCAACGCACTTGGGTTTGACCGCGCAGCCACACGCGTGACGAAGGGAAAGCACGTTGTCCCTAACGCTGCTGCCTGAGAGCAGCTGGCGAGAAGGCGCAACCACAGCTCTTCCAAGCCACATCCCGGGAAGATGTGAGTTACGGAGTGATACCAGGTTTTGTGCTGGCAGGCAAAGGTGAGAGCAAGAGTCAAGACGAGAGCAAGCAGGGCATCCTCATCCCACACACTCTGGGGGAGTAATCACACCTCTCCGGGGGGTTGCATCAGTGTTTGATACAGCACTTTCCAGAGTTGCATCAGCTTCTACCAGCTTTGTTTGCATTGCTGGTGGAGACTGGAGTATTAATAACTCGTTCCATGGGGAGGGTCAGGCAACCCACAGTGGAAAGCAGAAACTGAGGTGGGAAATACCCAGAACATCTTGGAGCAAATGTAAACCGTGGGGAGAGAGTGTGACAACAAGTGCAACTCTGTGCCCATCTGGGTAGCTGGCTTTGGCTGTGTGGGTGGGGTGAAGTGGGTGTGGAGCAGGTTGTGATTTTACTTGAGGTCTGTAAATACAGAGTGAGTAGGAACAGGTAGCTAGAATAGCACTTCCTGCCTCTGAGTCAGCGATGCTGCACATGGGAGAAGCTGGCAATCAGAGGTCATGATTGAGTTACATTTCCATAGCAGGTTTATTTTATGCTGCTCTTCTGCATAACCTGTGTTTTCACTCTGTGCAATTGGTCAAAAGCAAAATATGATTTTCTATGCATGTGTACACAAACACGTTGCACTGCAAGTTCCTTATTTGAATCTTTGTTCAGCACACCATGCTGGCCTTCAATTGCTTGCCTGCTCTTTTTTTTTTCTATTTTATTATTACTTCTTGTTCCCTTTTTCTCCCCCTTCAGCTGAGTGACTGTAATCTGTACCAAGTACATGCTGTAAATAACATGGATTGTATTTGGTGGACAGCAGGGTGCAGGACTCAAGAGGCATTTCAAGAACTAGCAAAAGTGCCATGGTCGGCTTTGCTGCTTTTAGGTTGGATCATCTCCTCCTCCTTGCCGTCCCTTCCCCCATGATTTTCTGATGCCTGCTTCTAAATGGATTTTTATCAGGGGGGAAAAGCAAAGTGGATGACAGCAGATGTGTTCCCTTAACAGGGTCTTTCCCTCAATGGCTCTGCTAATCATTATGTTTTGCTCCATAGGACTTTTTATTCATTTAACAGGTTTATTTCCAGATTACATATTTGTTTTTATACTGTTTCCTCATAAATACAGGCACTGTAGAAAAAGCTGGCCCCACCATATTTCATGCAGTATTTGTTTATAGTAAGTGGGCCTCACTGAACCTGCATATACAATAAATACCCTTTCAGGATTCCTAGGCAGGAGTTGAGGGAACAGATGGCAAAACAGACCCAGGATTCCCATTTACAAGGGGATCTTCAAATAACACAGGAGGAATGATAGCCATTAAAAAGCCTGCCTTCCAGTGCCTTAATTTTTGGCCAGAAAAATTGGATACATTAGCTACTTTTTATTACTGGGTTTTTTGGGGAGTTTTAGTAATATTTTTTTACATTCAATAACAGGCTTTCAAGGATTTGAAGTAAACCAAGGAACAAGCACCTCCTTTGTCAAGGTCATCTGTTTGATCCATCTTTTCCGTCACCCTTGTTCATAGCAAGTCAGACTTAAAAGCTAACTAGACAAGACTAAAAACCATGTCTCATATCCATGGTCTCTAAGAGGTGCTTGAAATATGATCCATGGTCCAGGGGAAAACTTTGCAAACAGCTGCTAAATCTCATGCCCCCGTGACAGGGCTGTGCCTCATGGATACCAGAGGATTGGGAGAAACATTTTGTACTGGAGATCTCTCTCATTCACTCTTTGGGGAGGGAGAGTAATTTGAATTTTCTTTTTGCTTTTAAGGATCAAGAGTGAGAATAAGAGAAGGCAGTTCATGTGTTGTTTTTCTGTGCTGTGAAAAGTTTGTATCTGAGTGTAGCCAGGGGAGAAAAAAGTACAAGAAAGCTGCAAGTTAGAGTATTTCTGCAGTACAGGACTCTTAATTATCCCAGGGATTAAAGTCTGCCTGGTTATTTGGCAGTGCCTCTTATACCTGCTAAGACACATAATCTGCCTGCTTGGCTCAGTGCTCCTCCCAAGTGAGTTTTGACCTCCCCTCTTTGCAGAGAAAGTGCCTCAGTAGGGGAAGTTTTGCATGGGTGTTTTGAGGGACTGGCAGGACACCTCACAGATCTCCCCATCCAGAGCCCCCACTTCCCACCAGCTCTTGGTCAAAGAAAGGTAGTAGCCAGTGTAGGTAGATACAACTGCTTGGCCTGGTTGCACAGCTGTCCTGCTCTCCACTAAAAACCTGCTCCTTGTGCAGAATCTTCATGCACTGCCCTCACCTGTGAGCAAACCAAGGAGGGCTGCATTGGGAAAGGTGTTTGCAGTCTACAATCAGTGGTTTTTTTTAAAAAAAAAAGCCTTGAAAAAACCAACAGGCCCGAGGTTAGATGGCTGTCAGATTAGTGCAGTGCTTTACCAGCTAATTAGGGTATTTCCAGTAACAAAGGATGGCAATCACACACCAGCATACCCACTGATGTCAGGATCCCTCTTCTGATAGGTAGAAGCCTGTTTCTTCCTCAAATTGCATCAGCCAAGTGCTTTGCAGCCAGGGGTTTTCCCTCAAAATCTCAAATCCTGTTCCAGCTAAATGTAGCCACCAGCCTCTTTCTTAGCTGTTTCTTCTTTTTTTTAAAAAAGTTTTGGTTGGAGGGAGGAGGTGGGAGAGGTGAAAGTGTACTCTCCGTACTAGGCTATTAAATTTCTGGATTCTGACTAGCCTGTTTGTAGGTGTGGTCTTGGGTCTTTACCAAAGCATAGAAATTTTGCTGATTTGCTGCTTGGTGGGGCATAATACATGCTGCTTTGGAAGGACAGAGTTCTATGCAAGGAAAAAAACAAGGTAAGAAGCTGTGATGCATGACTAAAGCTGCCCTAAGGCAATAAAAGCAGTGTTACCAGAGGCAACACTGCAAGTGAGCAGGAGAGCATAGCAGAGCAGGGTCTGGAGATGGGGATGTGGAATTCATTCACCCTGCTAGCCTGTGCCTTGGCAGCATCCTGGAAAACATGGATTCACAGAGCCCCCCGTGTTTCCACACACTGTCAGCAGAGCACTTGCTGTTTTGTGTCCAAATGGCTTCAACTAAAGTCTCTTCATAAGGGCAGAAAGTGCTCCAAGGGCAGAGACTGCAGCTTTCCTTAGTCATTGCCTTTATGTTCTGCTGGCAAAGGTGCTAATTCTGAAGTGGGAAATAATGGGCCTACCAGGGTAGGAGTGGGAAGAAAACCAAGGAGTAAATTGAGATATGTCCTTATGCCTAAACAAATCTGATGCCTCTCCTCCCCCCCCTTTCCCCCTTCCCCGCCTCCCAGCGATACTCAAACTCAATTTGCAGCAAGCATGCATTCTGTACAGCCAGACAATGCCAAGTTTTATCATCCTCTGCCTCCTGCCTGGGAGGCAGTGGTTGGCTGGTTGAATCCTGCAAGATTGCACAGGATGGCAGCAAGCACTGAATTCCACTCTGTAGGTCCCTGTCTGGGAAATGCACCTAAATGCACGCAAATATTGTTATATCAGCTGAGATCTCCCAGCACAAAACGGTGTGATTTACACTTCCCGGATCATTGGAATTTACTGCAGGGAGGTGACAGCCTGCTCTGAGCTGCTGTGGTTGCAGTTCCCATCAGTGGGGTTTATAAAGGTGGTTACCGTGGAGAGTGAAGTGGGCAAGGTATGAATAGATTCATGAAGGTCTCTATGGAATAAGGAAAGGTTTTTCCAGCCTGCTGTTACCTGATATAGCCAATTTGACACGGCCCCTCATCCTGGCAGATCTGAGCAGTGCTCAGCATTTGAAAATAGAAGTAGCAACAAACCTCTTCCTTCTCTTCCTGCTCAGTTCACAGGAAAAATATTTTGACTGGTTTGAAGGCTGGGATTTTAGGTTTTTTTCCATGTCTGTTTAGATAAGTGAATGAATGAGTGTGTGCGTGTGTGTGTTTATCAGAGAGAGAACAGAAGTTGCTGAAAGTTGAAGAAATTAGTTTTACATTTGCTTCATTCGAGGCTGAATTCTATTAATAATTTCACTAATTTAACACGAAATTTTTGCACTGGCTTCAATGAAACATGTACGTTTAACCTGGAAGTGCAAGGCTGTAGCCACTACTCTTAATGAAAACAGTATTTTCTTTTAATGTAGCAACCTTGCATTGGAAATTCAACATTGCTTCAAGATCAACACGCTGCTGAAGTTGCCAGGCCTGCACCTCACTGGCCACCAGCTGAAGTGACCGTGTGCTCCAGTTGGATTTGATAGATGGGATCTACCTGCAGCAGGCTGTCCTCATGCCAAACCCATCTGGATGGTCCATGGTTGGTGAAAACAGAGACTTGAAGACTTTGCATCATGAGGAGCAGTGTGCACTGGCTGTTGCCATGAAGTCTGGCTATTCTGAAGACTTAAAGCTGTATACATGAAGCAAGTTAGTACTAAATTGACTGCTGTACCTTTCATTAGATCTATTATCCACCTAGATGCTATTTTCACTTTGAAGTGGCATTTGCTCCATAATAAGTAATGTCTCAAAATGCTGTTAATTAAAGTTTCATCTGTTTAGAGGATTTTCTTCTTCTTCCTCTCCCTTTCCTCTTTTCTTTTCTTTTCAGAAGCTAGTAATTAGTCCAATAATGTGGAGACATTGTTACTGCAGCTCATTAAATTTGGCAATGCTCACTTGGACCTTTGAGAGCTGGTGATGTCAAGTTGACCTGAAATGCAAGGATTCCATCTGTCAGGAATTACTGATGAATTGGCAATTAAATATAAATATATATATATATATGTATTTAACTCATTACTTGTGCTGGATTGACAGTCCTGCAAGCGCTATCATTTTAAGTTCATTGACAGACTAATAAAGCTTCCCCTGGGCTCCCTTCCTCATGTGGAGGGACTGGCGGCAGAGATGAGAGGAGAGTCAGATCCTGGAGGGATTTAGGTTTTGTTCTGTCTGTAGAGTATACTGATGAGAGTGTCAGTCTGGGATGGGGCGAAGTGAATATCTGGGCTAAGAGACAACTGATGCCATGTGGATAACCAAACAGCCCTATGATTATACTGGTTCTCAGCGGTTATTGCCTCTTGTTGACCTGGTAGCATAGAAATGGATCTCTGTCTGTTTCCAAGCAGCATCCACTCATGGACAGGGGAATTTCTGTAGATGTGTAATTCTGAAATGTGTTCACCATTGCTTAAGACTATATTCTTTTCCAGTAGAAATTAGAGAGAAGTAGCCATCCCACATGTTTGGTGGGAAGTGGCATGCGGGATGTAGAGGAGGTGAGGAACACAGGTTCTCTCTGTCTGGGATTATGCTACCAGAGTAACACTGTCATTCAATGGTGATCACAGGATCACCAAATCATTTATGTTGGAAAAGACCTCTGAGGTCATCAAGACCAAATTTTGATCACCGCCTTGCCAACTAGACCATGGCACTATGTGCCAGTTGTTGCTTGAACACCTCCAGGGATGGTGACTCCACCACCTCCCTGGGCAGCCTCTTCCAATGTTTAGCAACCCTCTCCATGAAGAAAGTCCTCTTGATGTCCAGCCTCAGCCTCCCCTGGCACAGTGTGAGGCCATGTCCTCTGGTCCTGTCACTGCTTGCCTGGGAGAAATGCCAACCCCCACCTGGCTACAGCCTCCTTTCAGGAAGATGTAGAGAGTGATAAGGTCATCCCTGAGCTTCCTTTTTGCTATGCTAAACAACCCCAGCTCCCTCAGCCATTCCTGTGGTCCTGACCCTTCACCAGCTCCATTTCCATCCTCTGGACACTCTCCAGCACCTCAGTGGCTTTCTTGGAGTGGCCCAAAACTGAACACAGGATTGGAGATGTGCCTCACTAGTGTCCTGATCCACCTGGCTGCACTATTCTTGAATCATGCCCTTCATGTAGGCTGTTGAGATGAGTCATCCCACTCCTGGCTGAGTGAGTTGCTACTGCAGCAGGGAAGAGAGAAACTTGAGAACATGTTGATTCCCACAGGCATCAGGTCATTTTGGGATCTCAGTGTTAGTCCCCACACTTGCATCTTCAGCAAGCACCAGGCCTCAGTGCTGTGGAGCATGAACCCTACTTGCTGGCATGTATTGGCCTGAGGGCAAGGCCACCTGACGGCTCAACATCAAAAGATTCAGCCTGTACCAATAGCTTACATTCTAGCATCACTTGTAATTTATTATGGCAAGAGGACTCTGAGGAAAACAAACAAACAAAACCCCTAGACAGTGAAGGGAGAATAAAATAACTGAGAGCCCAGGTCCAAGGCTATCCAAGCTGCTCCTGAGACAGCTGGGAACACAAAGCCACGAAAGCGTAGGCTCTCTCTGCAGTGTCCTCTGCTTAGATGGTGTCCTCTTGCCACATCTTTTGCAGAATTGGTCATTTTATCCAGCAGCCAAACAGGGTCCTTCTGCCCCAGAGAGAGAGATCTCTGGATAGGCCACCCCTTAAATACAGAGCTGCAAGTTTTGCCAAAAGCAGTCTTTAAATCCTGTGTCTTCAGACCCCTGCTGTTTCATCAAAGCTCAGCTGAGTATCTGGGCCTAGATCCACCTTTAGAAAAGGGAATTACTGGACCCATGCATAGGGAGGCACAAACGGGGCAGATAAAATGGCTAAATATTTAATAATAAGGATTGTTCACACATTTCCAGCTTAATGTTACTGGCCAAGGAAAGCTGAATGTTTCACATCAGGTTAGCAGGATATTGCAATATTTTGGCTGCTTATCTGAAGTGGAATGAATGGAACTGCCAAAGCTTTTGAAGTTCACTCATGAGATAATATTTTATTAATTTTCTGAGCTGAGGGCACTTTAGCATCTCCTGTGAGTCTTCTGAATATAAAATGTATGAAGCTCTATAGGCAGGACTCTTTCAACATTCGCTCATTCTGTGTTTAAAGCACCAGCTTCCCATAAATTGAGAGCAGTCTCCTTGGTCTTCCGAGAGTTATCTTCTCTCCAATAAATTAGAAAGTATATCAATTTCCTACTCATGCCCTTTGAATCCAAAGCAGGGGCTACTTAAGTGCAAGAAAAGAGGCAGTCTATGTTTGCCTTGTTTGTCTGTCTGCTCCATAGAAAATGCAGTTTAAGTCAGAATGAGCCCCTATGCTTCAACTCCAGCCGTGAAAATAATTTTATTTCATGAAAGCACCCAGTCATTTAGACCTGCTCTGAGGTACTCTGGCCTTCAGCTAGAGTCCAGCCTGTAAAGCAGAGCAGAGGAGGGAGGTACAAGACCTGGCCGCTGCTGTGTGTGGCGCCGGCAGGACCAGCCAGCCCAGTCACATCCCAGCTCCAACGCCTGCTAAGCTGAGACTCGGCTCCTCCAGCTCAAACTCTGCAGCAAGACATCTGCCCACCTAGTTACATCACGCTGGAGAGGGAGACAGGCACCTGTGGGACGATTTTGATCTTTGGATTCATCCGTTCAACATGGAAAATTGCTAACTTATACAGTGGAGATGTTGAGCTCTCATCAGCTGTGGTTTCCTACCCTCAGTCACAGCTGGGTGAAAGCAAGGGAATTCAGGAGAGTGTGTGCCAGCCAGAAAACTTCTTGCTGTGTTAGACTCAGAAAATCCTCTCAAGTGTGCAGGGCTAGGCAGAGCTGCCAGCATGGACTTCTGCATCAAAAAGGACAGACAGTTCCTAGATCTAGTGTCTGGTGCTTTATAAATAGGTTTAGATGACAGGGAAAAGTAAAGAGAGTACCAAAAAAGAAATAAAATGACAGCCTTTGTCCAAAAATATGCTAGCTACATTGTTTCTTTTCCCTAAAAAAAGAAAGAAAGAAAAAAAGGGTTGCTTTTTCTGCATTAAGCTTGTCATAACTGGATGATTATAGTAACACCATGAGAAGAGCCAGCCAGGATGTGACACTTTAGTTTTCAAAATAGCTCTTCCTAAAATAAACTCTTTCCTCACAGACTGCTACTGTGATACTTATGGGAAAATGTGAACAGACCACTCGTTCTCCCATCTTTCCTTGGAGATTGAGGAACTTTCCATCAGTTTACGTGCTCTAAAATCCTGCCCTTCAGATGGGGAGGCCAAAACCACAGGAAAATGGGGGGAGTGTAATGTAATACCTTCCACCAATTTGCCTTAATGGCACTTTGGAAGCCTCCAGGTTTAATTAGATTTACTCTGTGCCCACAGAGGATAAACAGATATATCTGCCATTTCCTGCAAGACTGTGCTGTTTGCAGGGATTTGGTAATGCGAAGCAGGGCCTAGTGCACCCTGGTGCAGTGAGGCAGCACTGTGGCCTTGAGCACTGACATTGTGATACATCAAATCAAATGGCTGGAGCTGTGGGCATCTGTCCTCTTTGGGTGCCATAGAGGCTGCACTGTCCACCTGCACCACCCTGTGCAGCCCATCCTTTCTCCCATGCACAGCTTTTCCCTCTCTTGGCTCAGTGTGCTGACTCCCAAAATGCACATCAGACAGAATCAGCTGGGCTGGTAAAAACCTCCCCCTGGGAAGGAATCCTAGACTTTTTGGTCAGCATGGCTGCACCAGGAATAAGCTACAGCCCTATGGCTTCAGATGTATGAAGCTTGTGGTGACTTTCCATGTGTTCCATAAGGGGAACATCAGTCAAATGACTGATGTGCTGGGCCATGCACATGTGACACCTCACGTAGCACAGCTAGTATTGCTGAAACATTTATTTCCTTAGTTTAAATTTTTTGTAAATTTGCAGATGGTTTCCCCCATCTTGGCAGTAAAGGGGAAGCAGTGATAGCTGAGTTCCCGCACACACTGCATGGGAGTTTGGCTTGAGCAAGGAGAAAGATGTGAGTCGTCATGTAGTGGGAACATTCCAGTTCAGATCAGAAACCCATGCCATTTGCTCCTTTGTTTTCCAGTACTGTGAGCTCTCTGAATGAAACCAAGAGCAAGGTCGGGTCAGATTCTACCAATATTTACTTATTCTTCAACTAATGAAGTTTAGTGACTTGCGTAAATTATTATCCCAGCTACTCCCCTCAAGGTATCATGTTGAGGGAACACAAAGATCATTTTCCAATTCTCCCTTGCTGTCTTGGTAGGTGATTTCTTGCTCCACTACCCATCACATCCCTGCAAAATGAAATGTATTACCACTGCTGGTTTGTCACGTTTCCCTTCTCCTAGCAGGTATTGGGCAGGTTCATTGTTAGCAAAATGCTTAATAGTGAAACTGAGTAAGTGGGCATGTTGTAAGATGTAGCTTCTTGAAAGGAGAGGTAAAACAAAGCTGCTAATAAGAAGACTAAAATAATACAGAAGAGGTTTTAACTTGGGTTAGACTTGATTTCTCCTCACTGAAGCAAGTACAAGCGCTTTTGTTTTAATAGAGAAATAAATCAAATGATCTCTGAACTGGGGAAGTTCAGCTATCAAGGCACTTCCTCCAGACTGACTTATCCTGAGCTATATTGTGAAATCCATGGGAATGGACTGCACTCATATCATGCAGCAGAGCATCCCAAACAGGACACTTGTAATTTGGGGTAAATTCATAAGCTTCCGTATCTGATTAGATGGTATGGCTTTATGTTCTCACAAGTGCTTTGTCTTGTCAGGGCAGGAGAGAAGATTCCTCTGTTCTGTTCCACATCTCAGGAAAACAAGCCTAATTTTCCAGAGGTTTAGTACAGTCTAAATGTCCTGCATGTATGTGTATTACAGAAGGAAATGTTCATCTACACTCAAGTTTTTTGCTTGCTCTTTTTCCCTTCCTGACTCTCTGTGGAGCAGTCATGGTTGCAGCATTGAGCCTGGCATTTGGAAATCAGGCTCCATTGGCCATTTGCTCCTCTGCTTCCTATCTGGATATGCCAAAGTCCTCTGGATCCTTGTCTTCTCACAGGATGATGGCACACCTCTCTGCTATTCTGCATGATAAAGATGGCCTAGAGGAAAAATTCATGTTAATCCCAGGCTAACGGAAGTTAGGCATGGCATGGAATCTGCGGCAGGGAGATAGTTAACATCCCCTCCCTCTGCAGGGAGAGGTTGCAGCTGCCTATCCAGCCTGCCAAACTGAAAGGGGATCCAGCCCTCAGGGAAACATGTCTGGAGTTATTTAATCCCAAAAGGATTATAAAGAGAGTATGCTCTAGGGAATCTCTCAAGCCCTATCCCTGTTAAAGTAAAATAAAACCAAACCCCAAACCCAACAATCCCTTTCCCATTGATGGCTTGCAGCAAAAGATACCACTAAACTTTCACTGAAAAATGTGCCCCATTTGAGACAGTCAGTCCCTGCTCTTCTGGAAAACTTTGGCTTCCATGGTGCTATCATTTCCTGCCTCTCCTCCTACCTCTTTAATCTCCTTCAGCACATCCTTTGGAGGACCTTCTTATCTTCCTCCAACTTATGTATGGGTTTCATCGGCCGAGTCTTTTATCCCCACTTCTTCCTCTATTATATCTTATCCCTGGTTAATCTCAGCCATGCTCCCTACTTAGTCTGTTCATCTGTTCTCATTTTGACTTGTGTTTAGACTGTAAACTCCTTGAGATAGGGCCTGTCTTTTTATTTTATACTTTTACAATACCTCCAGGAACATGAAATTGCAGGCTGGACTAAGTCATCAAACAGAATTAAAACATTAAAGGAAAGCTAGTCTAAAAGGTTGAGTGGAAATATCTTCCTCATTTTCGGCAGCAGTCCAAGGCAGTGCAGCTTTCATTTGTGTAAACACACGAGCATTGCTATCCTGTGCAGCACAGCAGAATTGAGTAAATGACTGGTTCACCCTCTAGTAAGTCACCCATTGCCTTCCCAACAGCAAGCAACAATTTACTGGTGAGCAGGAAGAAGAGGTCCTGTTCCTTCAGGACCAGGAGGGTTTGGTTTCCCTGTCTGCATGGGAGATCAGAGCGGTTAAGATGGTGTCCATCTGCTGCTACGCCCACCATAGTTAGCTGGCATCATGCAAGGGATGTTTTTTAAGTAGCTGTGGCAGCAGGGGGCTCTTGTCCATTTTTTTCCTGCTTTCTTCTTTGAAGGCTCCTAAGAAGAGCTAAATGTTCTGCAAAAGAAGAACAATCCAGATATCTTGAATAGCGCACATTTTATATATCAGCGGGCTCTTGCCAGTACTTTTTTCTTGAGCCCATTGAAACCCTCAGTGAAGTTTCTTGTTCATGAGCAGATATCTATCTATTCCTGCCTGCTTTACATGGTCTCATTCAGAAGATAAAACACTGTTTCAATTTTGGGGTTTTTTTTTTAGGCAATTCCATCATTTTCTGCAACCTTTTCTTTAAAGAACTGTAGAAGCTAATGAATGCCTCATTAATTTGAAACAGGCATGTCCATGTAACCACTCATCTCTGATGGCCACAATTAACCCCTAATCAGCATGTGCTCACTTTGGCGTTTGACTCTTTGATTCTTGTGGTGATTCCCAAAGATGCAGGAAAGCGCTGGGATCTCCATGGAGCCCAGTCAAGCCATGCAGGTGTCTTCCTCCTCCCTCATGGGCAGAGCCTGGAGAGCCAACATGGCACACATCTGCCTGAGCTCTCCCACTTTTTAAGTACAGCTGACCCTGGATGGTAACCCAACCTTACCATTTCCTCCTCTACGTCTCAGATGTTTAAATGTAAGTAGTTTTCTTTGTGATCTTTGCCACTGATGAGGGAATTTGACCCTCTAGGCATCTCTGAAACTTTTCACACGACATATGTGAGGAAGTAGCAGATGATTTATTAACATCAAGTAAACCATTAATTCGCTCATTCAGTATGATTATCTGTTTCTAATAGTAATTGTGAATTACCCAATCACCTTATATTTTCATGAAGAAAGACAAATGATAAATGGATCAATAGATGAAAAGTACTTTTGGAGTGAGTGAGTGTGCTGGTTTGAAAACAAACCACTGGGAGACTCTAAGTCAGAAATACAATCTAATAGAAAAAGAAAATAAATAAATGAAATAGTATGAAAAAGAAACCACTGACAGAGTCAGAATACAACCTAGCACCCTGTCAGTCAGGGTGTTGGTACCGGTCCAGACGAAAGTGGTCATGTTGAAAATGGTGATCCTGAAGACAAGGTCTGGTCTCCACCGGAAGATCCAGCAGTAGCTCTTCTCCTCTGGGAATCCAGCAGGCAAGGGCTCCCCGAGGTGTTT
>VZRX01000326.1:237317-254065 GCA_013398075.1 Notiomystis cincta | reverse complement strand
AGTCCAGAGGGAGGAGACAAGGAACACCACCCCACCTGGTTTCAACAGCTCATGAAGAGGGTGATAGAATACAATGCAACCCAGGACAGTGAGGCATGACTGTATTTGTGCAGGAAACAGCTAGAGAAAGACATTGAGCTGAATGGGAAACACTGGACCAGAATCTGGTAGGGTATGGAGTTGTGGCTCTACTCCTTGCAAACTCTTAGCAAATTTGGCTGGACGCCTCGCAATGTTGTACTTCAGGGCCACTGCTGTTACTTACCTGTGGCAATAAAATAGTTTCCATACTAATGATAACAGTAGTGGCCAGTCACTAAAATTCTGAAATAGCTTGTATGGGTAATTTTTATAAGGCTTGTGTCCATTAGGACTGGAAGTATGCCATTTTTTCTTTGAAGTGCAACCTTGGAATTTCGGCAAGGCTCTTTTTCCCATTCTTTGTCTTTCTGATTTTCATTTTCCCCTTTCATAAAAAAAGGGGAAGAATTTTTCAGCAAAATAAGAATTAGACAATTAGCCAGAGTATGGGCTGATTTGGATATAACAGGTCTTCATAGGGGAATGTATGGAGATGTATGTATGGACTACTGGGAATTAGGAAATGAAGCTCCACCTTGCCCTTTATTTCCTGTTTTATTCTGTGCAAATTTTTCCTCACTCTGTTAAATGAAGCTATGAGTAGTGACTTTATTTTGCTGACCTGAGCCGTGTTGATTTTGTAAAAGTATTGATACCAGCCCGTGAAATGTCATGAAGAGCTCTGACAGTTTGTGGTACTGTGACACTGAAGCACAGATAGTTTTTTCATTGGCCCTCCCAGTCAAAGGGAAAGGGTTTGAAAGGGCCAGTTGAATCTGGTGAATCAACAAATGCTTACAGGAGTGGTGCCAGAGATTTGCCTCTTAGACCAGGGGGCTACTGGGGGCTGATAGGTCAGTGAAGGGGAGGGGCAATTTTGGCCACAGGTTTACCAAGCTGCTGTGGAGGGCTGTTCTTGGGCCAGGGGAACCTCAATCCATCCCATCTCTACTAGTTTGATACCAGTGCCAGCAATAGATGCACAGAGCCTGGAGAGGGATCACAGGTCAGAAGAAGAGCACCTGAAGACCAGCACAAAGGAATTCCAGAGAAATTGTCAAAGCAGCCAGAGACTGGGTTAGGAAAGCTAAAGTCTGGTAGAATTAAATCTGATCAGGGACTCTTTTTTAAGCTTTGCATGTGTTGCAATCCCTTCTCAAGACACCCACCTTTATGCCTTTGGTATTTAAATTTGAAAGCTGACATTAGATATCTCACATCTTCAGCAGCAGATCGAACTCAGAGGCAGGCATGTCTTGTTCTGTTTGGAAGTAACGAAAATGTTAGCAATTGTTAGAATAAATGGCAGTCTATTTGACCAGTTCATTCTGTGATAACTGGAGCAAGCCTCTATGAGAGCTCAACTTAAACTGATATATGTCTCATTTAAAACCAGCTAGCAGATATTTGTGGTAAAATTTAAGCATTAATTTAAAATGATTTTGGTAAAATCTGAGCTTCTCTAATATACACCACCTATGCTTTCCATTTTCTTCTCTTGGGGAAGAGTGATTTAAAGCTGATTTTGCTTAACCGAGGAAACAGAACTAATACAATAAGCTTCTTAAGAATTCTGTAAATCAGAAACATTCACTGGGACATCTCAAAAATTTAAACTATTTCAGCTCACTGTCCTTCCTTCATTACCATTATCATAATTGTGTTTGTGGGGTGTATTTTGAGATGTTGTGTCTGTGCAGTGTCAGGAGAAAGCACCCCTCTTTCTGTGAGATGCCCCTCTAACCTTCACACAGCCCCACTCACTGCAGCCCAGAGCTGATGTGCCCAGCATTCCTGACTGTCAAAAGCTCTTTTGCTGGGAATGAAACCACACTGTAAATCACACTCACATGTTAGCAGGGAGTGTATTTTCACACCAATGATTACAGGTGTGCCTTTAGTTGAGGAGGTTGTTTTGGGGCAGTAAATTGTGCTGTGTGTTATCTCTGCCTCCCTCCCTCTCTGTCTCTCTTTTTCGTGCTGGAAAGGGCTGTTCTGAACAGCAGAGCCCTGACAGCTTCCCAGACTTTGTAATCATTTTTTGTTTTCATTTTTGTGAGAGAAGTATCTGAAAGGGGAATTGAGAAGAGCTGGCTCTTTCTATTGGAAGTACATAAATTACTACATCCCAAGGTGTCATCAGAGCTCTGCATCTCACAGATGAAGCTCAAGCAGTGGCCTTTAAACAGTACATTAAGTTGGACAATGTGAGAACCACCAGCCTCCTAACCTGGTGGTGCATAAATCTCCCCACTGCTTCCATTCCTTTTGCATTTGTCATGTCCTCCAGTGCCATGCTCAGTCCGATGTGAGCAGGGGTATAAACACCTCCTGTTACTGCACTGGGCGTCTCACATGGGGCACTTCACCCTAAACGGCCCCCATGACAGGGTGTTGGAAATAGATGAATTTTAAGATCCCTTCCAATTCAAACCTTTCAGTGATCCTATGAAAGCTTTTGTGGAGGCTGGTCTTCACATTTGAAATGTCATGCTGGGTGCTGGGTCAAAGTAATTCTCACATAAATGGCCATTCTTTATGTCAGAGGTAGGTTTTATCGATAGACTGAGCTGGACCCATAGTCAGTACAGGATAAACAGATGGGCTGGTATATGGTTAATCAATTACTGTGGAGGACAGGAGGTCAATGGGCTTCTCTCAATTTCTGTAACACCTGTGTACATATGAGCATTTATAATGTCTAATATTCATGTCTGTAGCAAGCCTGTAGTATCTGTTGGTCATTTATTAATTCTTTATAAACGTTCCCTTAAGGCAAGTTGTGAGTTTGTAGATGATGGTTAGAATTACTCAAAAGATTCTTTTTTTTTTTTTTTTTGTATCAGGGAATGAAAAATCAATTAATTCTGGATTTCAGTTACAAATAAAACACATCAGAATGAAAAGTTTGCAATGTAGTCCAGACATTCCTTAGAGACCTTGTCAAACTGGACTGTTCTGGTGTCCCATTTAACTAAAATATCACTGAAATTCTCATTTTAGATGCTCTGTGACAAAGCATAATCTCTCACGAAGCAGATATCCCAAACAAAAAAGTATGTTTTGATGTTACTGGAAAACAAGGTTTTCATTGATCCAAACCAAGCTTTGCATTTTTTTGAATTGTCATTTTGCAGAAGATTAAAAAAGAAAAATCTTAGTTTTCTTTCTCATTTTGCTTAGGAGCACAATTAAGTGGGAAAAAAATGGAATTCCCTTAGCAGCTAGCAAGTCTAGTGTTTCTGCATGCTTCTCCGAAAAATAAATAGGATTACTTTGTTTAAAAACTGCTTTTAGCAACCTCCCTTAGAGCCCTAAAACGCACAGGAGGGCATGATCCTTCTTCCTTTGAAGTCCCTGGCACAGTATCCATTGACTTCACAGGGAGTGGGATTGACTGAATAATTGTGTTGCGGTATGAATGTCTACCCTGACACTGCACAAAGTCACGCTGAAAGCCACTTGATGTCATTCTAATCCTGCCTCCTCACAGTGGTGTTCTGGAGAATAGGGTTGGAGTTTTCTTTCCCCCTCCGTATTTATTATTTGCAGAAGGAACTAGTTAACAAACAGAAAGGACAAAAAGCTGAACGAGCGTGTCATTAATCTCCAAAGTAACTTGTTCTGCTGCTGAAGTGATCAGCTGCTCCGTGCAGCAAGTGCTGACGAGGGCTTTTCAGCCTCTGGGGCTTTGACGCGCCGAGGGAAGCGCTGCAGCTGGAGGTGTCGCCCAGGTGCGTGCCCGAGCCGTGGAATGCCAGCCCTGCGAGGGTGGCAGAAGCCTCCCGCTCACAGGGGTTTGATCCGAAACAGCCTCCCCTGCAATCAGAAGCACAAACACCTGCCGGGGTGGAGAAGAAGGGGCTGGGATAGCGCGTGGCGAACACCGGGATCCCCGACACGGGATTCCAACCCCGCCGGCCTGTCCCGGCCGGCCGAGCCTCCGCGGCGCGGACGGTGCCCTGGCACGGCTGTGTCTGCGCGCTGGAAGGCCTCTGCTGCTGCGAGCATTGCTGGCTGTGACCAAGGCAGATGGCCAGGAGAGATGAGGCCCTTACGGATCGTCCCCCGGGAATAATTACAGCTAAACTGCGACGCTTAGCCAGACCTTTTGTGCTCGTGGTGCCCTCAGGAAGGCCTGGGAAGCGAGCTGTCCGGAATGTAGGGGTAATGTGCTCTTCCTCAGCTTGGCAAGATGAGAAGAGGGATGAAATCCCACTTCTCCTCCACCAAGCATCCCAAGGGAAGGCATCACTGGCGCAGTCATCCTTGTGAGTTCTGCCCTGAGGGTTTAAATAGGGGAAGGTGAAGAGTCCTCACTTGGCAAACCTCTGAAGGTGCCAGGTTTTCCTAGGAAGGATGGCTCTGCCAGTATCACGAAGGCATTCTGCCCTTCACTGGACCACTCCAACATACCAGGTAACAAGGTTTACAAAGATAACCCTTCTGCAGTAGGAAACATGGGAATCGTTTCATACTGACCCCAGAAAATGGATTCTTTGTTTGTACCTTGGCCAGGAGCAGAAAAGCCCTGCACAAGCCTTTTTAACATGCATATGCTGGCAAACCTGCTGCAGGCTGGGAGAGGGCTATAAAACAGAGGGAGAAGCTGCCAATGTCAGATATCACAGAGACAGAAGGATTGGAGACTGATTTAAGGTCAAATTGCAGCATAGCCTGTGAGGAAAACAAAGGAAAAAGTAGATTTAAAGCATTCCTGATTTCCCATATGAAGACATGTCCTGCTTCTGCAGCCCATCAGAACAGTTCAGAAATGCAGGTCTCTGCCCAAGGTGGGCAGGCAGCAGCCCCTCTGCCTCCCCACAGGCACAATGCAACTCCCATGCAAGGACTGTGCTGGGCAACCCGCAGCTCATCCACGCAGGAACAGTGTTGGTATATCTCAAAGCTTGCTCTTTCCAAGCTGTTCACAGCTTCTGTCTCCTCCAGCAAGTATCCAAGGATGGTAAGGGAGACTTCTGCTGAACTTCTGGTTGTTTTTCCACAACACTATAAGTCTCCCTACCTTTTTAAGCTCTATCAGTAAGTAAACTATTTCCTTCTGTCTTAAATACCTAAAACTGAAAAATGTCAAATCAACAAAAAACAGGCTAGTGGCAGTGGAATCAAGTGAAATGTCACTCTGGCACTGTTTTAATGTCCAGCTATCTCACAACACAGAAGATGTTCTGGCAAGTCTTGGGCTTTTATTTCTTTGGTGGCTAATTTGTTTTGGCTAGGACAGATGTTCAAAATGGCCTGTTTGACCATCTAAAGTGTAAAGTTTCAAGAAGTCAGATATGAAAAGAAATACTGAGCCTGTAGTTTGCTGATGTATGTTAAGCAGGACTTTCTTTTGCTCTAAAACACAACAGAAGGTTGTAGCACATCACATTTCATTTCAAGCTGGCTGAGAGTAAGCTTTGAAAACCCCAAACCCCTGATATACTCCTGTTAATCATTGATAGAGTCTTTGATCTCTTCTCAGTTCTGTGTAGCTGATTGACTCATCCCCACATTTTTTTACCAGCTTTCCATTTGTGCCTTTTTTTTCTCAATGTGTCTGTTCCCCATCATAGTTTGAGCAGGCAAAAGAAGCCATAATAGCAAGGGTATTTTTATAGTATTTCTGATCAAATGGTATGGACATCTTTGTGCAAAATTTCTGGTGCCATTCCACAGGACAAAAAGGATTTGGGATAATATCTGAGCTGCCCAAACTCCCCTTCTCTGCAGTTATTTCCAGCTCCTCTGTGACTTCAGATAACATTTGCAGGAGAAGCCTCTTACAGTTGCTCAATATGGGATTCCTCAAACACATCCCTCTGAAGGCTGGCAGAAAAGCACCGTGGCTTCAGGGCTGAAAGGAGCTGAGGGAACATGCTTCAGGCAAAAAATCCTTCCTCTCTCTTTCTCCACAAAGCTTTCAGCCAAGCCTGCTTGGATTGCTTTGTGGACCCTCAGTTCATCATGCAATAAGCTGGGGCTCCAGGAATAGGCATCTCTAAGAGGGATGCCTGAAGATGACGTGACTCTGCCACCCTGCCAGATTTTGGGGGGCTGGAGAAGTTTGCTGCTGTGCTCAGTCTCTGAAGGCAGTAACAAGGGCACCAGCTCCTATGAAACCCAGCTGGTGAAAATATGCAAAAATGCATCGTATCTCAGTTTTACTGGTGATTTTGGTGATGGTCTCAAACGTCCACCCTAGGTCCAATTTCTATGATTTTTTCATAAAACTCAGAAACAGCTTTTGAGTTGTGCTGAATGGGTGCTACCTGGCTGGTCACCATGCCATCATGCTTAGCATTTTTTTTGTTATGCTGACATCACAGACTGTCCCCAAACACTCACCTGGTCGCTCAGCTGTGGTACTCCAGATAAATTATCCCATCCCATTCCACCCACCTGACATGTGTGAACACCCCTTTGGGTCTGTATTCTTCTGTCACACAGGCTCTCCACAAGCTTTTCTGTTTGATGAAACACTTTTAAGTGCAGGGAATGGCAAATTAATATAAAAGTTGGCAAAGGAGTTTGAAGAAAATACCTGGGCAAAACACTCCCTCCTGGCCATGTTTCTTGCTCACTTCTGGTACTATGGCACAAAGATGGATAATGAGTGAAGTTGGCCGGTTTGGCTTCTTCTGCTCCTCAGGAATTAGCTGTCTTGCTGTTCCCTTTATAAGCAAGATGGAATACAAATTAGTGGTTCAGGTTCCTGTCCATTTATGTGGAGGGCAGTCAAAACACTAAACAAACCTCAGCATGAAAAGACCATCACAGAGACTGTGCAGTCAGTGGCTTTAAATACCCTAAATTTGGCTCAAATGCTCTGTGGCTGAAGTTAAAGTGAGAAAGGGCTGTTAGAGGTACTCTTACATTCCCTGATAAAGCAAATGTTTACCAGACACAGGAACCAGTCTTCCTCTTGTCCTCTTTAGATTAAATTGCCTGATAGAGCAGAAGACAGAGTTAACTCTCTATGCTACAACCAGGACAGAAAGCTCTTGACAAAATTAAATTACTCAATTCACTGCAGAGAAAACCACTTGATCATTTCATGTGTACAGGAGGTGCAAATCTCAAATTGCATGTTTGGCAACATATGAGGACTATATACATATATAGTCAGTTGATGTTGTTATTTTCATTAAATGAGGTCTCTTCTTTTCTCTATTTTCGATGCTGTTCTCCAGGGAGATTAATTTGTATGAAAGTAGAGCGCTAATTGCACGAAACAAGCTGGGGTACTGCAGGAGCATAATTAAATTAAAAAAAAATGTAGTGTTAATACAATTGTGGTGCTAATTAAATAAAATTGGTGACAAGTGTCTAAGGCAGACCAAGTGTAAGGAGAAAAACTGACAAAATGATCAATTTAAAAATTCTCACAGATATTATAGTTCACTGGTAACTGAGCCGAATTAAAAGTAATTGTACACAAAGTGCTGTGTGAGCGCCTGATCTTGCTCTCAGCAAAGTGGGACTTTTGCCAATTCCAACTCTAATGTTCCATAAATTGCTGATAGGAAAGTGATAGGCTTATTTTATTTCTGCCTGTGTTTAAGTGGGGACTAATTCAGGGCCGGTCAGACAGACTCGGACAACAGCTCCCTCAGCAACATTTGCAGTTGTGCCTGCAGTAAAGTGACCATTCCCTGCTTCGACAGGAATTGCCAAGTGCCAAGGGGACCTGGAGAAAGCATGGAGCAGGCTGTGCCAGTGGCACACTATGGCTTTGACCTCACCAGCCACCAGCTTTCTAGACCTTCACAGACCAAGGGTGCATCATTAGACTCCCTCCTCCACCCTGCAGGGAGCAGGAGGGCTCTTAATCAGCATCCCAGCTCAACTCCCTTCCTCTTTGGCATTTATAGTGGCTCAGAGGAATTGCACGACGCCTACTGCAGCCCTGACTTCCTCTCCAAGCTTGGCTGTCCCCAGCATTTTCCTGTGCAATGCCCTCTGATCTGATTCCCACCTTCTCCAGAAGGTCACTCCCACTATCCAGCTGCCCTAGGACACTGCCAGCTGCACCTGCCATGCTGGACCCCTGGTTTCCAGTCTTGGTGCCTATGGGGAGCCCTGGCAAGAGCCCAGGTGGCCTTCCACTGTCCTGGGGCACTGGAAAGCTGCTTCTCATTCTACTCTGATTTTCCTCACAAATTGTGTTGATGGAGGAAACCTCCCACTCCTCCTTCCACACACAAACCAACAGCTCCAAGCCATTTCTAGCCTGTGTGGTCCTGAAATAAAAATGTCCTTTCAGATGTGAAACAAGGCATCCTTGTCTGCCTGAGTCAGCAGCCTAAAACAATAGCTGTGAGCACTTACCTCGAAGCAATTTCTACCCTCTCTGGGGTCACGTTATAATACAGTAGACCCCCAGCTGTGGTTTTAAAAATGCATTGGTTTGTTTTGGGAACTGACTCGAGCAACTTCACTGAGCTTGCAGGAAATTAGTTGTGATCCTTTATACAATGAGAATTTTGCCTTTGACTTTGCTGGGAGCAAGATCAGCACCTTAATGCCTACAGAAGAATTGCCAGCTCTTGCTTGCTGGAGCAGAGGGAGCTTGGGAGATAAGTCATTTCTCTGTGTAGGTGTCTTAGCCGAGAAAAAACCAGAAAGGAAAAAGTTCCCTTTTGGGTCGTATTTTATGGCCGGGATTGCTGGTCACTGCCCTTTGATAGTGCTGGCCAGAATGAAAAGCTGAACACACACAAATTGCTGTCCTGATTTTTATTGTTCTTACATTTTATTGATGATAAGCCTCAGGGAGAGCTCTCAATCTGGGATGTGATGCCTCTGCCCTTTCTTGAGGCTGTTTGCTTTGAGCAGGGTCTGTGAAGCTCTACCAGCCATTGCAGCTTCTTATTCTGCTGGTGGCTAATCCTGCCCTGCTATCTGTTCTCCATGTGAGCACTGTTGGGCTGCAGGGAGAGTGTCATTCATTATAAACATGCTTTTAATCCCAATTTTGGTTTCAGAATAAACAAGAATAAAATTGCTGCTGAATTTCAGCCTGATGTTTTTATTCACTTTCCTGAGTCTGAGTTTGTCATCCTTCCTGTCTTCATTAGTGTGACTCTTGCTTTGTCTCGGTGCTCTCTGCATAATAGCCAGCCCATTTCCTCACCTTTGTCTCAAAATCAGAGCTTGGTGCTGTGTGTTAATTACTGCTGGGTTCTGTTTAGCTCAGTCCTCAGCATTTGGAAAGGCAAGACATGACTGAAGGAAAAAAAACCAGAAAGAACCCAGAAAAATAGAACTGGCACAAAGTTATCATCTTCCTAGGAGTGCTTGTCTCAATGGTTATATTATCCACAAAGGCGTGTTCCTCCTTCACAGGAACCAGTGTTGGCTTTGTCTGGCTTAGTTTATGGTAAGATTAAGGCCTTTTCTTTGCTATTCTCTTCCCTTAGGGTTTATTGTGCCCATTAATTGCAGCAAGGTAGAACATACCACTAAGACTGGACTGAGAGTTAATAACTAGCCTCAACTCAGTGTTGGGGACAGATGTTCTCTAAACATTACTTTGGGGCTTGCCTCTGTAGCATGGGAGCACAGAGCATATACCCAGGCTCAGCTTGTTCACATCACACGTAGGCAAATGCAGCCCAGAAACAGCCTCTGTAGCTGGAGTTATCTGTCTAAGTCAGAAGCAATATCCTCAGACATCCTTTTCTACTGTCACCATGCAGAGCAGCTATACATGTGTGGGATGCAGGCTGTGCCTTCAGGCTACGGGTGCAAATTTACCAGAGGGGGAAGCTTTCCACCCTGGCCCTGGTCAGCACCTGCTGCTCAGTGTGACCCTTGCCCATGCCATGTGTGGTAGAAATGCAGCTTCGCTTTACCTGCCCAAGTTTTGGGCTTGAAAAGGAGGGATTTTGGTAGAGCTGATGCCCCAGCAGGTGCTTTGCAGCTCAGTACAATTAGGGAGAAAGGGGGTGTCATGAGAGGATGAGTGCTGGTGGAAGAGGTGGGGGACCAGGGATGGGGGCTGAGGTGGCTGGTGAAGCCTTGCTGGAAGATGCGGGGTGCCAGGTGAGGATGCATTGATTCTACTGATTTCTAAGGCAAGCTCTGGGTCCAGGCAGTGTCCTGGGTGCTATGGGCTACTTCTGCAGAGAGTAAACTCCAAGCCATCTTGCCCAGATCCTTGACCACTACATTTCTGAGAATTCAAGGCACAAACAAGTGTAAGTGAAGTCTATGTGTACAGCAGGAATTTTGTGAATTCACACTAACAGCTGATGATGCCTTATAACCTTTCTGACACTGTGAGTTATTGGATAAACAGGAAAAAAAAGTGATGACACATCACAATATTGACTTTTATGCCCCTTATTTCTACAGATGCAGTTCTTCGTACTCAGGACTGAAACAGCAACACAATGTAGTGTATTTATATGTTAAATTTCTAAACAAACCAATATTTATGTACAATATTTGAATATAGGTACTAAATATATACATGGTCTGATATAGACAGACTAGATACATGTGCTTCATTATAATATATATGATTGCAATATATTTATATGGGAAAAAGTACTGAAAGTACTATAGCTAAGTGGGACAGAACTGCAGCGTGACTTTCTCTAAAATTTTGGGTAAAAATGAACAGCTTCTAGTAGAGCAGAATCTCTGTTATTGCTGTGATATTTATGGTTATATTTTGACTGCTGAAGTCAAAGAGTAGCAGGCACCGAGTGCCTTTTATGTCCAGGCTCCCTTATTATGAAAATTTTATTAACTCAAAACTTTACTCTCTGAAATGAAATCCTAGCCACTTCCTTAGTACAGAGCCTTGATCAAGACTCAGAGGTGTTTTGCCATTTTGGGATTAACATGAAAGTTTCTGTCTGGTAGGTGAGGAAAGAAGGGGAGGCAAAAACTTTAGACAAACTTCCATAACAATGCCCTCAATTCTCTGTTTTCAGTTTATTTTCCAAAAGTGAAGGCTTACCCCAGAGCTGAAACACCAGATAGGCATCTGAGTAGGAGACACTGCAAAAGATAAGGTGATGTGAGTCTGAAGCTTACTTCACTTGAATCTCTAGTGAGAAAACATATTAACTCTCACTGTTACCAGAGCAAGGCTCCTTTGAGGAGCAGTCTTCCAGGTTTGCTAGGGAAGGAGCTGTACAAAAAAATGGCCAACATAATTATAGAAAAGCACAAGCAAGAATTTGCTGTTCAAAGCCCTCAGTTCCAGTATTTTGACATAGCGGCTCTAATTTAATTTTTTTTGTTGTTTTCTAAATATACAGTTTTCTAAACAGGGAGATAAATCAAGCTGCCAACAGTTCAGCAGACATTAGCTAATCATTTTCTGGAGGTTCTTTACCATTTGAACAAATACTTCCCTGAGACTGATCACTGATGCATTGCTTTTATCACTCCAGCAACTCAACTCACTAGATGCAGAGTAGAGTGGCAGCAGCTTTTCCATCAATATGCCTTAGGCCTGGCCAAGGCAGATCATCTAAACTGACAAAAGGAGAAAATTTGTGGTGTCCTTTCTAATTAAATCCTCTGTGTCTCTGCTTAGATGGCCTGGGTTGCCAGTGGTATTTTTAATAGTGCAAACAGCTGCTACCTAAAAAGCCTAACAAACTCATGGCCATGAAATAAGTGCTGTATGGTGACTATGCTTGATAAGGTCCAGGTTCAACACAATAACCTCATCAGTGAAAGGTTCTCCAGGCTATTTCCATCACCCCTACATACCCCTTTCTTGACTCATCTTGTGCTGTCTTTGCTCCTACTTCCCCACCAGGGAGGATATGGTATTTTTCAGCACAAGTTGGCTAATAAATGAAATTCACTATCTCTGTGTCTTTGCCCTTGGGGGCAGGAGGGGAAGCAGGAGCCTTTGCTGGTGATGGTGAGGCCATCCAACCTGCCATTTGCTTGGTTTTGTCCACAGCACAGAAATGCACATCTGTACAAAACACTGCCAGGTCTCCAGTCAGGGCTGCAGTGAGTGTGTGACCCGGGAGGGTCCTTGTTGTCCAGATGAGCCTGAGTGGGCTGGTCTATGTGTGCTGGCAGTGCAGGGAGTATTTCCTATCAGCTGGTGTGATGTCATGGTCAGTCCATAGTGTGGGAACATGCCACTTCCTGACTTTCAGGGTTATTGCAAATGGCTAGTAGGAAGAAGTTCCTGTTTAGAAGTGGGACAGGCAAGTAAATAAGTAGCCTTACTAACTAACTAACTAATTAATTAACTAAGTAAATTTATATAAAAGTGCTGACACTGTGCCTGCTACCAGACTGGAAAACTGCTCTATACATCTCTAACAGCCTGTATGTGCCACATGGGCTCTTTCCAAATGTTGCAGTGTTAAATGTGCTCAGCAGTGACTCAAAAGAAAGCTGTCTGGCTTTCTATCCCTGGCCTCCCTGCTTAGCCTGCCAGCCCCCCAGGTCAACAAGGGAGGAACCATGCCAATAGCCCAGGGCTGCATCTTAAATTTGACTGACACTTTTTCATAAAACACCCCAATGGCTGATGCAAACCCTGAAGCCCCCAAATGTGCCCAACCCTGCTGGGCAGCAAGATGCTCTGTGAGAGGTAGTGGTTTGAAGCAAAGGGAAGTTGGCTGGATCACACACGTGTGTGCATGCACAGAGTTGTGTCATTCCCTTACTTTTCTCACTTGGATGAAACTCTATTTCAAAATTTGGGCCAGGGCCTAAATTTGGTGAACTAAGGTCTTGAGTCTCGCTTTTGTCTTCACAGGACATGAGCTGCCTCAAAAGAGCTTTGATAAATTGCCCCAGCCAGTCATTAGTGTTACACATCCACATTATCCTCCTGCCAGCAGGCAGCGGGCTCCAGGAGCTGCATCCCTGGCTGTCCTGGGGGAGATGGCACAGTGCGGCAGGAACACGTGTGCAGGGGCAAGCTCTCCCCTGTCTCCTGCTGGCAGGACTGGGCCCCTGGCAGCACTACAAAGTTCCTATGCTTCTCAGGGCCCCCAGGGGATGAGACACCTGTCTGGAACAAGAAAAGACTGGAAAAATGCTGGCCTCAGTCCCTCCCTCCTCATTGAGAGCAGCAGTCCACCTCTCTCGGTGTCTGGTCTCTGCATGGCTCATACAGATGCAGCTGGAGGACTTGGCCAGAGATCACGTCGCTTGTGCACTTCTTTAGTTCAGTGGCCAGCAATTTGTGACTCAAGGACTGCCTGACCAAGGACCAGCATAGTTGTAACTCAGCCTGCCATGGCTGTCTTGGCTACAGATTTCTCTGGTTGCCTCTTGAACCCCTCCCTGGTGCCCACAGCATCCCCTGACAAAGAGTTTCCCAGCTCTGGCATTAATGGATGATCTGCATGTCCCATATTGTCCAATGTGTGTTAGTGCTACATCCATCTTCTGGAGAAGCACCCGTGCATCCAAAATGATGCTACAGGGAAGACAAAGGAGACAACCTGGCTCCCAAGCCTGCCCCTCCTCAGCTGATGCCAAACAAAACTGTTTGAGAGATTATCTACAGATATATTCTAGGTACAGAAGAGTTACATAACACAAGAGCGGAAAGTGTGACAGTCCATGGTCTGCATTTCTGTTCAGAAGGTGTGATGGCATCTCAGACAGGGGAGCTCTAGGAGGTGTCAGGTCATGTCAGGAGTGACTTCGCTCACTTTATGCCATGTGTCATGAAGTCTGCTTCCCCAAAAATTAAGAAAAATGCAAAAAAGGAAGGAATAATAAGAATATTAGTTGCAAGAATCCACTGAGTTGATGAGTGGCCCTTTGATGTTGGCATGCCCTCCCCTACTTCCAAGCCATGCTGCTGGCAGTGCCACATGTCACATCCCAATGAAAGAAGGAGCCTTCTTCCCAGAGGGGCTTGCTCTGCCACTTCAGCCTGCTTTGTTTTCCCTTCCCTTGGTTGCCACAAGCCCACCAGTGCTTGCTGCTCATGCTGAGTGACAGACAGCACTGATGGCAGCAGCTTCCACGGCAGCAGGACGCGCCGAGCATGGTGTTCTGGCACACAGAGTTTTGTGAGGCAGCAGGCAATGAGGGCATGGGATCTGCTGAGCAGAGATATTGCATTTTGGAAGCCAGGGCTCTGTCTTACAATGAGGATCAGAGAAAGCAAACTGGGGAAAGGCATGCTATGGCCACAGGGGCTGTTTTTTGTGGGAACAAGGAGAGGGGACTCAAACCCAGGATACTTGTATGCGTTCCATCATGTGGGCCAGCTGCGCCACCAACTCACTGCAAGTCCTTGGCTGAGCTGCCCAACCCCTCATGCCCCATTCTCCTTTGCCCATATTGGTCTGTCCTCTGGCAGGAGTTGTGCTTGCAGGCAGGGACTTAACCAGCTCAGAGGCCTCCATTCATCCCTGTCTCTTTCTCTCCTGCTGCGGTGCTGACAAGTCATATATTCCCAGCATTGCTCTGTGGTTTCTCTCCAGCTTTGGGAGACCATGTGCCAAACACTGCTGATCAGCCTGCTGACCAGCTACATCTGGTGTATCCAAAGGCAGCTAGAGGCTTTGGAGTGTATGCTCCTCTGTGACGGCTGCCTGTCACTTGTTGCAGCACACAGGTTGGGCTGACGCAGGGCAGAGTCTCGGTCCATGCTCACATCCCACTCCATGCTTGCATCCCATGCCCAGTGAGCAAACTGACTCTGATGTCAGGATCAGCCCTGAAATGGAGGGGTTTACACTGCTCTCTGTCCACTCCTGGCACAGCAAGGACTCCCTAAAATGGGAGGGTATATATAGAGTCCCCTTTGCAGACTTCTGTTTGTCCTGAACACAAGTTGGGGAATTTATCTGGGGAGGTTGATACTGAACTGGGTATATCCATGTCAGATTACAAAGCCAGGGTTAAGCTCAGGCCTTCTTCACCTTCTCTCTTTGCTTTTTGACTCTGTGCTGATCTAACCTCTGTACCAAACAGCCAGAGAAATTCCTGCACCTGTCCCAAAGCCCACAGTGATGGTCATGATCATACACTGGGCAGAGCATGCTGGGGCAAAGGGATGTCCTGACCTGTTTTCCTAGAGTGAGTTGCTGGTAATTAAGCAACAGATGATGCTCGGACTTTGATAACCCATTAATGATGATCACATGGGTCAGCTGGAACAGAAGCTGTAATGTTTTAAAAAAGGCTCCTTAGGAGTTGTTTCAGGAAAGGGAATGTAGTGATTGCAGAGGTGAGCATGATGCTGAATGATTTAACAGAAGGATTGGACCTGTGTGGTGGAACAAAGGTCTTCAAGGCCTCAGAAGCATCTCAGTGTCATGAAGGAATGGCAGCATATAAACAGGTATACTGTTGCTTTTTAGACAGGAGTATTTCTTGATCTGATGAAAGCCAAGACTATAAATTGCTTTGGTTTTCTCCTATTTCTGAGACCATCTGTAATCCCTCCTGTATGTAAGACTGAAGTTCTGGGGGCAAAAACCTTTTTAAGTAACTGGAGGGTTGGTTCTTGTCCTGTGAGCCCAGCAGAGCTGGGCAGGCCCCTTTCCACAACAGGGTCTTCAAGCAGAGAGCAGTGTGTTCCAGAGGGTCCCAGGAATGACACGGTGCTGGAGGCTGTCCAGGGAAGCCAGAGACATATGGACATGCTAAATGCAGCAGCAGCAGCCCTACCAGGGCTCTGGGACATGTAAATCATTTCAGTGGCAGTAATGTCATCCCTGCTCACATGCATTCTGTTCTTCATATATATATATATAGGCACTTTGCACGCATCTGAAGGAATTTTTTTTGGTTTTTTTTATGTGTTGACTCTCTGGAGACTTGTACCTTGAGCTGAGTAGAGGAAAAATTGAGGAAATAGCATATCCCTCCTCACACCTCAGAGTCCTGCACTCCTCAACCCAACAACCCACACATTTACCAGACTTAGTTGCCAGTAAGTGAGGAGGGCAGAGCAGCTGCACTGAATTAATTGGTAATTTCCAGAGCTGGGTTATTACCTGCAAAGCCTTAGAGTAGTCACATACAACTCTGTGAGCACAAGCAGACTAGTGTCACCTGTTGCAAAGGGGAAATCTGGCAGACATGCCTGGCCTGTTGTTTCTGCAGGTTTTGAAGATGAAGAGGAGGGAGATACCCTGAGACAATGGCTCTCACTGCTGCCCTGGGGTCCTGTAGGGGCTTGCACACTTCTGGCATGGGGGCAGTGGGAGTGAGCCCTGGAGTGAGCTGAGCTGGGGCTGTTACAGAAATTTGTGTGCATTTCAAGTTCTTGTTATTTTAGCTCCTGGTACCACAAAAGTGGTATCAGTCTAGTTTGGAGGGTCATATTCCATAGCCAGCTATGTCTGTAATGCATTAGAAGTGCAGTAGGAGCACTGATTTAAAAATGAACAAACAAACCCCCTGTCAGTAAGGGTTATTTGGTCCAAGTGTTCTTAATTGTTAAAAATCTGATTGATTTTACGGAACTGGAGTGACATCTGGGGATGATTCCCTTTCCTCTCCTATGTAACATAGGAGTGTGCCAGCTTCATCAAATGTGGTTGTTCATGTGTGTTAAGCTGTCTCCTTTTGTTAGAGAATTTCCCCCCATAAAAAACTCCTAAGAAATACTAATGATGATACTTAAGGAGAACAACAGAAGTGGCCAAGCCCAGAAAGCATCTGGGCTTCACTTCTCTCTCTGTCTGAGGGTTTCT
>VZRX01000326.1:199409-237265 GCA_013398075.1 Notiomystis cincta | reverse complement strand
CCTGCCCTGCCCAGCGGAGCCACAGCGCCCCTGCCGGCCGGGACTGGAACTGCACCGAGGGGGAAAGTTCCCAGAGCCGAGAGAAGGCTCTCAGTGGGTTCTGGTTCTGCTTTGTTGTTACTGTTACAGTTGTTGTTTGTTTGCCATATATACATATCAGTAAAGAACTGTTATTCCTATTTCCTTATCTTTGCCTGAGAGCCCCTTAATTTCAAAATACTAATAATTCGGAGGGAAGGGGGTTTGCGTTTTCCATCCCAAGAGAGGCTCCTGCCTTTCTTGGCAGACACCTGTCTCAAACTGCAACAATGTGTCAGAAATACTGAGAAAGCCTGGGAAGAAAGAGAGTAAGCCATATACATGATAAGCTTACCTGGAAATCATAAGAAGTTTCTTTAAATATGGTCAATTAAGAGATTTATCCTCACTGTTAAGTATTTTAAGAGTACCCAGAGAAATGTCTGACAGTCTACAGGACTCTGATCAGTCAATGAGACCTGGGAGCTTAAATCCCTTAAGGTCTCTTGATGGTTTCTCATATTTTGCTCACAAACTGCTACTGCAAAAATAATTTTGGAAGCATTTGGAGACTCTTACACATGCTCTTTGGTTTCATTTTTTGGAGCCATAATTACTACTTTGGCCTGCACTGCTACTTACTCAGTTTTCTTTGTGAAGTCACAACCTAGCTCTAGAATGGGCTGGAACTCGTTAAATCTGAGCAGGATGTTCAGTTCTGTAGATTTCATTTGAAAATCAGTTGGTGATTCTCATATATTATTACAAATTTACGGTTGTCCCTGGTTGATAATTATGTTCTAAGTCTGTCCCTCAAATTAATCTGAGTCCATACTTTAAACCGTTCTGCCATGGCTTTGGTTTAAGTAAATTACTTACAGGAATGACACATTTGTTACTAATCCTCCAGCCTCTTAGAGCCGAATTCTGTAATTCTCTTCCAGACTGATAATTCTTTCTTATGCAAGCAGACCTACTGACTTCACATTTATTCACCCAGTTCGGACCACCGCTTAAGCACACGGTTAATTGTAAACATGTGTTTAGGTCCTATTGACTTCTGTGAGGCTTAAGTGCTGTCTTGAATAGGCATTCTTTCCCAAATTGGAGCTGGAAAATTAAATTTGTCCCCCTATATAAAAGATCAGTTCAACTGTTATGCCTCCAATAGACGGCTGAAAGTTCTGTAGGATTAAAGCAGGATATACACTTAAAGTGTAATAACTGTTGCTGAAAATCTTGTCAAGTAAACTCTTATTCTGGAAGGAGCATTCACATTCAGAGATGTTAAGGGATAGCTATATTTGATGCTATCTCTGTACAGATAGAAAATATACCTTAACTATATCTGGAAGATAATATTTTGATTTGTGTCATTATTTAGTGAAAAAACTGAAGTGATGTGTAATTGGGATGACACTAAGGAATGTAGAGAATTTGAAAGTCAAGGCTAGCAGAAGCAATGCTTTTATTAAATAAAACAAAATTATTATATTTTATTTAGAGTGAGTCTCTGATATACACTATCTATTCCTGATGCAAGTCACTATAATGGAGCCATTGGCCTGTCAGTTTTCATTAGAAGAAGGAATAGAAAGAGGCCCAAGTTCTGGCTACCCATTTGCATGGACACATGCCACAAATTCTGAGGGAGCAGCACGGTTTCCCTTTCCTTTTGTCTCCATTTTGGTCTGACACAGGAAGCAGAAGTGAGCAAAGACAAATGTGGACACCTGCCTTTGTGTCCCTTCCCCTAGGTATGTCTTATGCAAGACAAATGGGCTGCAGGCAACATCCAAGGGTAGCCTGGTGGAGGGCACTGGCCAGGCCAGCACTTGTCCCATCTGCTTTTCATGTTGGGGCCATACAGTGCACAATCCATGCTTCTGGTTCAAACCATCTTCAGGACAGCAGGTGGCATGAACATACATGAACATGGAATGAACAAGAGTGACCATGCCCCATGCATACTGCTAGCCCTGGCTATTAAGGAGCCTGTGGAGTTAGCGTGAACTGGAAGGCTCTCGATGGCTTTGCAATAGTCAACAAGTGCTCAGCAAGGAGGACAGCTCTGGCTGATATGCTGCTGTGTTCAGGGTGCTGGATAGACAGTTTTATATTAATGTATAAAATGGGAATGAGAAACTTTGAGTAGGAAAACAGGTTCACTGCAAGCAGTCGGTCCAAGGGATCACACTTCTGGCACAAAACAAGTGGGAAGAAAATCTTATCAAGTCTCTTTACAGTTCTTCAGAAGAAGTAAAAGAAAAGGTTAACCTTTAAAAACATTTTCACCAATTACTTGGCTTTCCCATGACATCAGTCCTCTCACTTTCTATAGTCCTTTGAAGAACAACATTGCTAATAACTAACCTCATGTCTTTCATATGATCCTGAATTTTCCTTTGAGCCTTCAAGGAAAATCACAATTTCCCCTGTGCAAAACTTCACTTTGAATTTGGAGTCTGAAATTTTATATTTAAGATAATGTAAGGGAGTCCTGAGAGACCAAAAAATACTTGCAAAACACTTGGCATTAGTTGCATGGATAGCATTTTAACTGTTCACCAGCGTTGCAGATTTACGCACACATGTGATGCATGTCATGGGCACAATGTGTGGGATGTACATAAATATTCAGGTGTATTGTTGATTGTGTGACAGATTCCCACAGTTCAAAGGTGCTGAGAAATATGATATTTGCACACACATTTTCCCTTCTTCCAGCAGTGGTGCTTTTTGATGTTAGTCACTTTAAAAACATCCAGAGGTTTAATAATACTTCCAGGAGTAGCTGCAGAATGTTGTTACACTGTGCCGGAGTAACCTTGGTAAGAGAGGAGGGGCCTTATCTGTAGAAGGACAACACACTCCTTACTTAAGAATAGGCTCGATTCTTGTGGTATCCAGTAAGTGCTGAGGTGTGGATGGTGACTAAACTTTGAGCATCCAGCTCGAGATGTACCTGAAAGAAAGGCCTAATCATGTGGACACCGGGTGTCTACAGACCCTAAGGGCTGGCTTGTCACAGCAGTGGCCTTGTGGGGATATAAGGAAAGGTGGGCTTTTTCCTTGGGTCAGCTATGCTCTTCCTTGTTAATCCACTGGCATGCTCTATACACCCTGAGCACGGGAAAGACAGCGAACAAATGTGGTTGTAAACTCCTCAGATTTGTGTTCCCGTTTGTGGTTTGTTTTGG
This sequence comes from Notiomystis cincta, assembly GCA_013398075.1. NCBI lineage: Eukaryota > Metazoa > Chordata > Aves > Passeriformes > Notiomystidae > Notiomystis > Notiomystis cincta. Next base: position 234,047 of record VZRX01000326.1, on the reverse strand, counting down.
GGGGGTTTTAAAAACCTTAGCAGTTTGTCTTTTTTGCTTGTGTGATTTTTCTTGTGTTTTTCTATCGTGGGTGGTTCGTTTTATTTTTGTTTGGGTTTTTTTGGGGGGGGAGGGTTTGAGTTTTTTTTTTTTTTTCTGTGTGCACTTTGAGGCTTCTGTTTAATGCTCTCAAAGAGCAAACAAAGGAGTTGAATACACTTGCTGATGTTCCCCATTTCATGGCCTGTTGATAACTACACGATAACACTCTCCATTGGATTCTTCATTTAAAAAAAAGTAAGAGGAGGAAGAAAAGAGCCTTTGTCAGTCTCGATAGCACTATTCACTGTTTTACCAACAAGTTACAGTGAGAACATCAGCTTCCTGTCCTTTCATTGAAGCCCATTGATCTTTCTCCCTAGTAAACAGAGCGGCTGTAGCTTTTGTTTGACTTGTGCTCCCCATTTGTGCGCTGCATTTCAGGGATGAAAAGTGCTGTTGTGGCTGTTCTGCAGAAGAACTGGGACAATGGCAGCGGGACAATGAGTGGGATATGTGGTGGCTGTTAGAGAGGGACACCGGGTGGTTTGGCCGCCACCATAAACGCGGTGGTCTTTGGGGAAAGGTTGCGGCCGAGCAGCTTGGAAATGAGCAGCACTGGGACTTCAGGCTGAGTATCGCCCACATCTGCCCTTCAGTCAGCCCCGGGCAGGACAGGGCGGGCTGGAGGATGGATGGCAGGACGTGCTTGCTCTAATCAGAAAGAAACACTCCCAACAGTGGCCAGGAGGTAGGAAGGGTGTGGCAACAGAGCTGAGATTTCACTCTGGCTTTCTTGCTCTTTCGGTTACCAGGTAATTCCAATAAAAAATACTGTGATTAAGGTCTCCCAGCTGGGAGAGTGCACAGGAGCTGCAGGACCAGCTATGGTCCTTTAGGAACCCCCAGACTACTGATGCCCCTTGGCTGTAAGAAGCTAAGTATGGGGAAAAACCTTTCTGGATGGGTGAGCTACCAGCCATTGTGAAGGATTGAGGATAAACTGGCACATCTTGTGCCAGGGGAGCAGCTGGGACTGGGGGGTGAGAAATAAGACTTTTTTTCTCCTTGTTTTTCTTACAGTCACTGAAGTAGGTGATGCTTTAGGAAACAGAGCAGAGGTGTAAAGATCTGGGATTTCCCTTGATGATGGTTAAGAGAGTCCAAAGAGGTGTGGCAACTAGCAGAAAGCACATGAATGGTTTTCCCAATCTGAACTAGCAGGAAAAAAAAAGATGACTTTCCCTCTCCTGCCTTTCGAGCTTCATTTAAGCAAGGAAAATTTTCCTTGTTGATTTTCATTGTATGCAGGTATTTTCTTTGGTCATGCTGTCTCTGGAATTCAGTAAACTTAAGTGAAAGAGAAATAATATAGGAAGTCTTAAATATTTCCTGCAGAATCTCAAATCCACTGAAATGGAGATTTGTCACCTTTTCTTTCGTTCTTTTGATTCAATAACAAAACTTGATTTCATTGGGTTTCTGGCCTTTTTAAATTGCTCCTTACCCATCTTGCAGTGATGCCCAGGAGGCCTGGCTACCAACCATAACTTTATGATGCCAGGCACTTGGCACCTACAGGACAAAAAAGTGGGCATACATTTATGGATATTCACATTTAGACTTCCCAGTTTGGTTTTTTAACTAATAGCCAAGGAGAAACACTGCTTATCAGTTGAGCTGCGAGTGTGGGCTGTGCTACTTCTCCTCCAAAACTGTGTGAAAGAACTGAAGTAGGTCCAAGAGTGCATCTTTACTGATATTGGTATCTCTGGAGATACTGCTGAGCTGCATCAATGGACTTGGGTAATTCCTGTTACCATAAAGAAACTTAACTTTGCAATGGTGTGAGTTTGGACGACTTCTTTTTCTTCTTTTTTCCTTTTTACAACTTGAAGTAGATTAATTTCTTGCTTCACAGGCACAGTCTTTACATGTGATTGGCTAATGTATTTTTCCTGTACCTTTTAGCAGGAAACCTTTGGAACATAATTGGTCTAGACTGCTTCCAAGTCCAATAACTTCTTTTTGTGCAGAGCATGCAAAATACAGGGCATTTTAGAACAGATTTGAAAAAAACCTGGATTGTTCATCACCTACAGTGTCAAACAGGGTTAAAATGTTGTGGCGACTAAAATTTTGTGTGTCAAAATAATTTTTCAAAAAGCAGAATCCTAACTCTTCAGAGATTTGACACAGCTCTGTCACAGGATAACCTTCTCTTCACTGACATGTAGCTTTCGTTTTGGGCAGTACCCAGTTGACCAAGACAGTTTTTGTAAGAAGCTTTATGAGGCTTGGGCTCTTGTAAAATGTTATGTTACAGCAGAAAATTGATTTTAAAATCAGAGACTGATAAATAGTTGTACATACATTAAACATTATTAAGTTTCTATTTAATAGTATTTTTTAAATATCCCTAATGTGCATGTCATGGTGAGAACAAAATTGCAGAATTTTGTACAGAACATGTAAGTGTCTCTATTAGGGTAATCTATTAGGGTAATTTGATGGTCAATTAATGCAATATGTACCCCTTGTCCTTGTGGAGGGTGTGAACCTAGAGCACACACACTTCTGCAAAGACAGTGCTTGTCTTTCTCCTCTTCAGCACATGCTGGGGAGGCTTCCAGCCCACAGAAAGTCAGGCTCACTACCATGCCTTTCCTGTGAAAGGCGGGGCCCCTGCAGCACGACCCCACTCCTGGATGGTGAAGCATTGTTCACCAAGCCAAAATCAGAAAGGGAAAAAGAAAGGGTCACTTACATCCACCACAAATCCTGTGGTAGTGCTCACAACTTGGGCTGAAAGCACAGTCCAGTGCCCCAGCCTGCGATGGAGGGGTGAGGGTTTAGGGGAGACAGTGAGCTGCTGGGGAACTCCACCCTGTCACTGCAACTTCTCCTGCCCAGCCCTCTCTTCTTGATTTTACTTGTTGACTCCAGGCTGGAACCTCCTGGTGGACACCAGAAGTTGGTCTTGGCATGGGCAGATCCCAACACTTTACAATGGCACTGCATTCCACTTTTGCACTTTTGATTGCTTTTGTGCAGCCCAGAGTCCCCTTTCCTCCTGTTCTTCCTCTCTCTGTCTCTTTTTTATTGATATTCCAACTGTGTGATTAAAAAGGGACGTGCCTTGTTAAAACAATGCTGCTTGCTATCGGGGGCTTGCATTAGTATTAGGGAAGGAGGGCTGTAATTTTTTTTCTAGTGTAAAGAAAATGGGGCTGAGGGATGGGGTAGGGATTAAGTAAAGGAAAAGGATGACAGGTGGCATATATCCAGCAATGACTTCTCCTCTTCAAAGACAGGCTATTTTCTAGGTGCTTACATTTGCCCACAGAATTTGGGGGATTAGCACAAATTGTGACCTAATGATGCAATGAAGCGTTTCATGTTGCTATTTTCCTTGTGGGCAGTGTGTGCTGCAGCCCTGAGGTATGCTCCAGGCTCAGACACTGTCAGGTGGAGCAGAGGATGATGGAGGGAAGCAGGAGCTCTCCTGTCTTTCTTGCCATCAAGTATATACAATGTGTGCTCACAAGCAACTTGATTGCATTGGAATTTGCCTTTTCGGTTTTGTTGCCTCTGTTGTTAAAAACTCTGAGAAGAAAGTGGGGATGACTGCTGTTACTAATGCATGTGAACATGCCTTGGTGTTTTTTGAGAGGCTGTAGTTGAGGGGTCCTCTGCTTCAAGTTAATGTGTTTCTTCTATTGCCTTGCTCTTAAAGATATCTGTTGCATAATTGTATTGGAAAGACAGTTCTTGTTGATGGGCTGGATTGCAGGGAACTGGGATGTGCTTTAGGGGGTTTAGTGGGAGGGGAGGTATCAGCAGGTTGATAGAGCTGGGAAAGGATTATGATGCATACTGTGGCAAATACTTATTAGGAATGCAGCCTTCCTCCTATGGAAGGCCAAGCCTGCTCTGTAAGGAAAAATTCACACAATCAGAAAGTAGGACCTCAGCAGAACTTCCTGCAAATATCCCAGTTTGGGGATTATAAGGCCTTTGTTTTAAAACACTCCTGTGGTAGTGAACAGATCTTCCACTTAGTTAACCTGACAGTGATCTTATGCTGACATAAGTGCATAAAGCTTGACCCAGTAAGTAAATCCCTGTGTGTGTGTGTAAATCCACAATGAAATGCAAGATTTTCAGGGTTTTTCCTTTTTCTTTCTTTCTTTTATTTTCTTTTTTCTTTTTCTTTTTTCCCACAGCAATCTAATAGAGGAGTCCTCTAGTCCAATACACTGCCTTTGCAGTACCCTGTAACTCTAATGAATCTAATCAATATGCAAAGACTTGTACTGGTGCATAGAAGTGCATGCAACTTACTGCATGAGGCTGAGCTGTTTTGATTAGACTTTAAAACCAATTCTATATTTTGGTCTTTTTTTTTCCCGTGAGGGTTACTTCAGAGTCACTAGAGCAATTCTGAATATATTTAAAGATACTAGTCAAGACCTCTACTCAGACTGATTTCTTGGAAAAGATACAGTGATTGAAGCTGGTTATAGATTGCTAAACAGTAACTTTAAAAAAGATTCTTTCTTTTGAACTTTTTAAACTTTTAATATAAACAAGGCTTCTGTTTCTTGAGAATGGCATCTCTCCTTTCAGCTCTGTTTTCCTTTCTGTTTGTCTGTAGGGAAGGCATGTTGTGAGGAAATTTATATAAGGTGAATTGAAAACAATGAAGGTTTCTAACAACAGCTTGAAAAACTGCAGAAATTTTCACTACACTTGAGACATAAAATATTTGGTTTTCACTTACTGATCTTTAGTGCCTTGCCTCATTGGTCTCTGCTGTTGGCACTGCAGAAGCAGAGAGCTTTCATCACTTACACTGAAAGTTTTAGGAAAAGTGTCCTGTTGTAGAGCTGGATACCATGGGGATAAAAATGCAAGTGGGTAGCCCATCTTAGAGCTTTGGATTATGAAGGAATGGCAAAGGATCTCCAAGCACTGGTGTCAGAAAGAAGGCTTCCCCGCGGCACGTGTTCCTTAGGCAAAGATGATTTATTCTCCTTTTGAAGATTTTGTAGACTGAATCGATGCTTCCTGAGGAAGCACAGGTCTGAGTTCAGGTCCCTTTATGCTTTGTGTATTTTAGAACCCTAACAGCCCAAATGTTAGATTTTAAAAGACAGAAGGCCTGTATGTAGTATATATGTACAGATATATCTCCTAATTTGACATCTTCACCATCGAGCTGGTCCTGTGATGCCTGCGGTGGAATGAAATGCAGACACTGATAAGGCTGTGATTATTTTTAACAGCAGCACAGTGGGAAGGAGCGGCTGCTTGGATGCAGCGACAGAATCGAAGCCAGCTGTAGCAGTGGAAGTCTCACAGGGTTAACCACAAAGTCTGCCTGCAGCTGCTGCAGCTCAATACCCAGCATTCACATGCGGCCTCACCAAACTGCCTTGTGACATTTTTGATTCATGTCAGGGACAGAGTACCATTGTTGGGGGGAAAAATAACTGTTTTATAAAATGTTCTGCAGGCTTTCAGTCATTTCAGTCTCTATTCTCTCTTCTGTGCCACTCTCTAGGTTTGAAAAAAGTTCTTCTTGCTTTGCTATTCCACTCATTGCTTTAAAAAGTGTTTCTGGCTTGATTTCTTTTATTATAGAGCAAGAGCTGCTCCTTAACACTCAAGAAGAGAGCCCTTTTCTGCCTTTGTCATGTGGCTGTGACCTTTAAGGTTTGAGGAACCCGTGCCTCTTCATGGTGTGACTAGCAGGAGAAGCAACAGCAAGCTTTATTCAGCAGGAAGGATATTGGGGTTCAGAGGGAAGGGCCTCCCCTTTTGTCACAGGCAACTGGGAAGGATTTCTTGAGTGATTACTCTTTGCTGTAAGAACAGGGCTGCCTGCTGCAGGTCTGCTGTCAGACCATCAGCTTGATTGCTCTGATCTCGCCAGTGCAGTGGGCTCTGGGGATGGAGGCTCTGCTCCTTTACTCTTTTCACTGCAGAGATAAAAAGCCTCTTTGTTTTTCAGATTTATGGAAAAGTTTTAAATTGTTTGTCGTTCATTGCCCTGGGTAACCCCATACTGTGCTGCTTGTTGGAGCTCCAGGGCTGAACACCTAGGGCTGGCTGGGACAATGGGACACTATGAAAAGGGCTTTTCCTATTCTCATTCCTCCGAAGGAAGTGCTACTGAAGGGCCTGAATGAGTTTTCACAGCTTTAATGGCTCGTTCACTTCAAGCACATACAAGTACAAGGATTTGCAGTTTGAGAAAACAAATTAAATTAGTGCTATTTCTTTTTTTTTTTTTATTTCACCTTTTTTTCTACAGGATTCATTGCCCCTCATGCATGTTACAGCAGATGTTCAAATGAGGATAGCTTGAAAAAATGTCCTAGTGAAAGGTTAGGTTGTTTTTTGGTTTTGTTTAAAATTAAAAAGAAGGTTAGTGCTAAGATGACCCTGAGTACAATTTCCTTGAAGCCAAGGTGGGCTGTTAACAGGGAGGATCGTTTGATCCCTCGATTCAGGACTCCAGGCAGAAAGATTTCCAGAGAAAGACCATGATACTGGGTCCAGATTCTCCTGACATAGCAAATGCAGCTCTTATTTCAGGCTTGATTTGAGCATGGAATTTAGACTTTCTTTCAGTGGAGATCTGACTAGTGGCACTCAGTTAGTTGTTACACAGACTGCAGCATAAGCCACTCGGGGCACAGGTAATGGCCAGCTCTTTACTTTCTGTTCTGGAAGCCCCAGATGGTGGGGAAGTTACTGAACACTCTGCAACATGCAGATGGACACAGCAACCTGGGTGGGGTGTAGGGGTCTGAGCTTGGTGGGCTTGTGTTCCTCCATCCCTCTGCTTGAATAATGAACCCTCCTGGGAAGTCACTGGTCTGGACCCCTGATCTGCTCACAGCACTTGGGAGCCTGAGGGGGTGATGGGTGCCCACGTGCTGTGTTCCTCTGTTATGGTTCCTCCTGGTTATGCAGTATCCAGGTCAGCTCCTCAGAGAGCCAGTTCAGGCTCAAAAAAGCTTATTAACTCTGGCTCTGTGCTGTTTGAAACAGCCTACAGTGCTCCAGGACTAGGAGGAGCAGGATAGCAGTGTACGTGGAGCATTGCACCCATACAGAGCTGGCCTGGGAGTCTCTGCATCCTGCCAGACTTCATCCACAACCTGGATAGAGCACCTGCAGGTAATTGGGAGCTGGCTGTGCCTGACCGGAGGGCAGTGTCAGGTTAATTAGACATCTGCAGGCTGTTCCTAAAGCCTTTTCCTTTGCAGTCCCAAAATGGAGAACTGTTTAATATAAAAGGGGAAAAAAAAAGGTCTTTTCCCCAGATTGGCATAGAACACTGTTTTTACTTAATTGAAGACTGGTGTGGACTGATTTAATCTCTTAATAATTTCCCTTTCTCAGGTACTAAAACCTGTGGCTCAGCATGGCTTTTCTGATTTTCCTGTTCTTTGGTTTGCTTTCCATATTTTGCATTCATGTATTTTCTTCCCTGATTCTTAATGTGCTTAGCCTGTTAAGACGAATATAAGATCTTTATAGTAGCATCTGAGATCATAATCTGTCTATATCAAAGGCCAGAATTATTCCCTGTTGTTTGTAAAGGAATTATTTAATAAGTAATCCTTGTAAGTGTCAACATTACACATGAGATGACATAACACTTGGGGAAAGTAAGGACTAAGCCAATATTCCCACACCAGCTTCAAAGCTAAATATGCTTTTACATACAGATGCTTCCTATTTCTCATCTGTGGCTTCTGTTTCCTCCTAATTGGAGTTGACACTGGAAGTACCCGTTCTCCTTTTCCTCCTCCTGGATGTTTTGATTGGAATGTTAATACCATCTTCCTTCATTACCAGGCTCTGTGGAGTGGTGTGCCACGTGGTTTAAGGTATAGGATTGGATTTCCCGTGGAAGCTTAGCATGCTGCAATGTCAGAAGTGTTAATTCACAGCTGGCTACTTGCTGCACAGCAGTCCGAGACCTCATGTGCCTGCACTTTTGGGAGCAATTGAAATCCGGACACAGATTTTGCCCTTTTGGCCTATCCTGCCCAAAAGCAAACTTTGCATTGAATGAGCTCAGAGAGAATCAGACAGTTCTGCAAATAAAATAGTGAAATAATGAATGCCAAAAATGCATATGCACATTTTCTCCCTCAGAGTGATTCTGCAGGTTGAAAATATCAATCTCTGCAAAAATCTGAGTGTTGGCCCTTGAGTGGCAAAAAAACTCCTTCAAGACTAGAATAGCTGTCTGTTTCCTGCAAAACCCCTCCTCATTCTTGCCTCATGCATCCTTCCCAGACAAATTCAACCTCCCAAGAAAAATTAATACATTTCTGTGGTGTGAATTCAAAACACCAAAATGTCATGGACAGTTAATCCTTTCTGTTAGTAAGGCAAGTCTGATCAAAACGTCCTTAGTCTTCACCTTACTGAAGCAACCTCTGAGGTGAGGCACTAAGGAAAAGGGGAAAAACCAGGGAAATGCTTTGCAGCAGTGTAGATGCTCCTGTCCCAGCTGGGGGTCTGCAGGTCCCAGGGTGCCTGTGTCCTCCTGGGGAGTTATGTAGCTGCCAGGAAACTGTAGTGATTTCTTGAGAGCTTACAAACGCACATTATCTCTTTTCTGAATTCACTGTGAAGGGATTTGAAACCACTGGCTGCCAAATGCATTTATCCCAAGGGAGAAGATTAGAGATTTCCCTGCAAAGACACGTCTCGCAGTCCATCAGGGTTGGATGTGAAGCCACCCATGACACTGCTGAGTCCCAGGCTGCAAGAAGGGATCCCTGCACCCGGGGCCCTGCTGGGCCCAAATGCTCGCTGTTGGGCTCTGCACTTTCCTTGCCCACAGGCTCCCTGTGTGGGTGAAGGCAGCTTTTCATCTCCTTGCAAAAGTATTGCCCAAATGCAAATCGTCAGAGCCGATCGCTGCACCCAGCCCAAAAAACGAGTGTCCTCTACTGAGGGGCTTTCGGAGTATTTTTCAGGATTTTTGGGTCAGGGTCTTCCTTGCCTTGTGCTCTGCTTGCACTGCTGATGTGGCTGAGACTTTGCTGTCATGTGGCACTGCAAAAACCCTGATAAAGTAACAATGCCTGAATTCAGGGGGAGATGAGGACAGCTTTCCCCTGCAAGAGTATGGAATGTTATGGTGATGCAGGGATCCCTCCTGCCCTAGTGCTGACTTGCCAAATATGAAGCCCTGCCTATTCCTTGTAGGTTTTTTCAAGAACTCTTTGGCTCTGCTGTCGGAATCTGTCTCTAGGCATATTCAGGTGCCATAAAGCCTAGACAGTAATGAGACTGTTTTGTAATATCCCTGCACAAGTAATAACTCTATGAAATGTTAGCATTCACACAAAAGGGAAGGTTTATTGTTATTGTGCTTTGCAGACAAACTGGTGGAAACCAGTGATCCAGTATGGACCTCTGGAGAGCTGTAGAGGATCCTGAGGATCACTTGCATGGTGTCTGTCCTGTGTTTCATGTAAGAGGTTCAGAGGTGACTTGGGGCCTCTCATGACCAGGCTCTTCTTGACCTTACATCAGTTGAGGCCAATGCCTTCAACACTGGTTTACCTGGAAAGCCTGGCTTTGTCCTGGGCCCTTCATGTCCTTGCAATTGTCCTGAATGAATCCTTCCTGTCTCCTGGTGGGTGTTGGGTGGGTATAATAGGCCAAAGTGTCTCACAGGCTCAGGACTTTGTTGGCAAGAGAACAACAGTTGTCTTGAGACAAAGCTGTTCTTCAGCTTTTTTTTTTTTAACTTTCGTCACTGGATTCACGGGCTCTCCACCTTTTTTTTAGAACCTTTGATGCAAAGAATATTGTGGCAAAATTGTTGCTGTAAGCAATTTTTTAGCTAGAGTGAATGACTCAGGACTAATTTTTGGCTTTATTATTTAGGTTGCAGACTTGTAAAATGACTATTTTTAGAAAGTAATGGGGAATCCTATACAGATCACAGTGTCTTCTCTCAATTTCTTGTTAAAGTTGAATGATTTTTACTTTGGTGGAAATGTGGGAAAGACAGCCAGCACAGGCATAGGAGGCTGTATGCAATCTTTCTTCACATCCCCAAGCTTAATCTGAAACTGTGTGAGGTCTCCTGTGGTCCAGACCTGTGCTTCCCTCTAATAGACACTGTAGTGCTAATTGTGTTATTGCTGTGCACGAAGGACAAGTGGTCCCCAGGGACCAAGATGACTCCATCAAAATAATTTTCAGAATTGATCTAAATGGCATTTGATCTAAGTATACTTTTGAGAGGGAAAATACAATGGTATTAGCCCAGAAACCTGGGGATAGACACCATCTTCCAACACATTTGCATGCTAGCTTGTGTGTCTATAGCACTGCTGCAAAATGAATATGTCAACTACCTCTTCCAAATTTCCCACCTGTTTCTGTTATCACTATGTTCTTTCTGGAAATCCGTGCTAAATATCATGAAGTTATATTAGGCCTTTTGCATTGTCTTCAGTTCTAGAGTTCTTGTCACGGTTTGGACAGGTGTTTACCAAGAAAGGCGGGAGCCTCCCTTGGAATGAGAAATGTGAACCCCCCTTCCCTCCGAATTAGTAATATTTTGAAATTAAGGGGCTCTCAGGCCAAGATAGGGAATAGGAATAACAGAACTTTACTAAGTATTTGTATGAGATAGATCAGGCAACAACTATAACGGTGACAACAAAACCAGAACCAGAGAACCCACTGACAGCTGCTCTCAGGTGTCAGGCACCTTCCCCTCGGTGCAGTTCCGGTCCCGGCCGGCAGGGGCGCTGTGGCTCCGCTGGGCAGGGCAGGTGCGATGGTTCCCCCGCGGCTGCAGGGGGCGCTGTGGGGCAGCTCGGGGAGCAGACGCCAATGGCGGCTCGACCGCAGCGATCCCGAGGTGGTGGCTGAGATGTGCTGGAAACTCCGCGGCTCTCTGGAAATCCGGGACACCTCAGCAAGCGGGGTGGGGGTGCGAGGCTGGTGCAGCTGGAACTCGGAGCGGTGCCGAAGAAACGGCGGGGTCGGGGCGGTGGTGGTGGCCGAGGCGGCGGCGGCCACACGGTCCAGTTGGAACTGGGAGAAAGGCGGGCTCGGGATCCCAGGTGGAAAGAGTTCCTCTCTCAACGAGATATTAACGGGGCACCAACCTCTGTGGTCATGGCAGGAGAAAACAGGCTGGACTGGAAACTGCAGTGATGAGCGAGCTCCTCTCCCCCAGTCGCAGCCACGCGTCCTCCTCCCAAAGCCGAGAGCAGCAGCCTGAGGGCCAGGGTGGGGCTCTGGGAGGCCGATCCGGAGAGTGGGACCGGGCTGTGTCCCAGCCCCCACCAGCTCCACCCCCTGCAGTGTCTCTGTCCCTCCCTGAGAAACCCCCAGACAGGGAGGTGCTGCACCCACATGCCTGCTGATCATCCATTGTCCTCCTTAAATACTATTATTAGCATTTCTAAAGAGGAAAAAATTTCTCTAAAAAATGTCAACAGTTGTCAACAGTAGTTTCCTAGAAAAGTGATATTCTCCTTCTCTATTTGTTAATTCCTACCATGTATTGCAAGGAATTCCTGCAAATTCCCATCAGCCATGACAAACTTATCTTGTAGACCTATGTAGTGATTTTGATGGCTTTACAGACCTGTTTGTTTTGTTCTGAACTAAATTAATAGCAGTGTGATGGCCCCACTCTAGCACTGAACTTCTAAACCTCCCCTAATATACTAATCAGCATGTCAGTAGAATATTCTTTCTGGATAGAGACAAGCCTGGTGAAACGGATTAGACATTCACATGGCATTGCATAATTCAGAGAGCAGGCATGGTGCATATGATTTGCATTAATAGCCTCTACTGCAGCAGCTCCTCACAGGTCTCTCTCATTAGATCATATGTGGAAGCTTCCAGACTGTCAATCAATTACAGTAATTTCCTTTTCCATATTTATTCCATCACGATCATTGACAGTTACCATTAAGTGACATTAATACAATACAATACCACCTTGCATTTTCCAGTGCTCCTCTTACAGGGTCCCTAGTGCATGTAAGTCTGAGAGGCTTCATTATATATAGGAAAGGTGTCTGCTCTCCCTAGCTCAGCAAAGCGTGGCTCCCCTGTGACGGGGAGGAGGATGGAGCACCTTGTGCCACAGTGTCTGCAAGCCCTCTGGGCTGCTCAGGAGTGGGGTCTGCTGTCTTGGGATGGAGGTGGCTCCTGCCCAGTGGTGAACATGGGGTGCCATGAGAGGCTGGCAGACTCGGTTAGGACAGAAGAAAACTTGACTGCAACAGGTCAGTGCAGCCTGTGTGGCATGTTCACGTGCCTCAGCATGGACATTTTAGTATGGTTGTGGTTACAGATGCCTTATCTTGTTTGATGCCATTGACCTTCCCAGTGGACTGGCATGAGCCTAGTTTTCATATGTAGCAGCTAACACCTAGGCATTCTTGTTAGAGAAATCAGAGCTCTTTTCTTCCTTCCAGCCCGGCCCTTCCTTTCTCACTGACTGCTTAAAACCTCCTGTCCTGCCCTAGGTAAGCAAGGTTCAGAATTACCAAATCTCAGTAGCAGCAGCATCCTCTGTTGAGTAAGCACAGACCTAGCAGGCACCAGAGCAGGGCAGTCTTTTTACACTTCAAAAAACCCAAAGGGTTGGTGTGGTCAATTTGTAGCTAATGACCTGGTGGCGGCTGAAGGGGGCTCCTCCTGGCTCTTCTGTAAAATGTGTTAGAACACCTATGGTGAAAACTTAGTGATCTCAGCATTCCTGTTTGAGATCCATCTTCTGGGGATTGCCTTGAAATTACTCTGAGGGCAACCTGTTGGCAAATGTTATCTAAGGAATATGTGTGTTACTTCAGCAAACACTACATGGTGGGTCAGCTGGAGCACTGCATGTGCTTCTGGCCTTTGCTAGCTTTTGTTAGGTGATGTTTGCTGAGACTTTTCCCATGGACTTAGAAAGGCTTTTAGCCACACTGCACAAGTTTTGTTAGGTTCTCTTATTTCTTAGATCCCTGATATCTTACCCAAACATGCAGAATCTTAATCTTAAGTTTAGAAGGTGATCTTTGGGCTGGGTGGGAAAAGAAACATATCTTTTGTAGACCAGGAAAAAAGGAATTGGTTCTGTATCCCCTATGGACGCTGCAACATCCCCCCTCAGCCATTTTCCCCATACTGTACTAAAAATGCTATCTGAAGAATGCATTGAGCTCCTTTTTCAGTTTTGCTGCCGTTTTGCTAGGGACTGCTTCTGCCCCTTTTCAGTCTTGAGGTGCTTTTCCCAGCTCGCTGAGCTGACATGATGAGATTCTTTCACCACTCATCAGTAAACACTTCATCAGCAATTCTGCACATGCCCAAGGGTTTTTCCTCTCTTTTCTTTGCTGAATTTTCTGGTGCTTCTTTCTTCTTTATCTCTCCTGCTAGGATGGACAATTTTCCACTTATCCCCATCTCCCTCTTATTTGATACATGTCAGAGACTACGCAGGATCAGTTGCCACTGTGTCCCCCATTCAAGACCCTCCTAAAGCTATTGCTGCCAAATATGCTGGACGTCTTCTTTCTCACAGCACTCCACTTCCATCCTTGTCATTCATGGGTAACAGTTCAATGATCTTTCCCCTTCTCTGTCCACTGAGCTCATTTAAAATCCAAACAGTTTCTGGCTGTCAGCTCTCCTGTTTGTGACTTCCACTCTGTTTACTTTTCTCTTCAAAATCTTCCCTGTCACCTCTCATCTTCAAAATTGTCAGTGCTTAAGACATTCATTTCATTGCCCCTCTTTTGTTCTCATCCGTGGCTTCTTATTCCTGTCCTCGAGTTTGCAATTGAGAGGGTTCCTGCAGTTTCTTGTGCTGCCATCATGTTATTTTGGGTAGGCTTGTTGCTTAAGCTTTCCCCAGGACTGGAGTGGTCTTGGCTTCTGGTATTCATCACTCAGGCTGTACCTCCAAGATCTGCTTTGTTGCTCTATAATCAATTCTCTAGCTGCTTGAATTTCACATAGTGCCTTTCCAATGCTTTAGGGGCCCGAGTTTTGCTCACTATTATAAACAAGTTTCTCTCTAGATAGGGATGGCCTGAAATCTGTATTTCCCTTACATTTCAGTGGTTACATCCAGATTTTAGGATTCTAACTTACATAAGCACGTGCTAGGCGTGAACTTTGGATGCACCGCCAGACTTTCCCCAAAGGTTTGAGTGGCAATCATATCACAGTTCTTGCTTTAGCCCAAGCTGCTTTTCCCCCAAGATAGATAATGTTTGCAACTTGAGTGCTGGTTAAATAATACTTAGGCATCTATTCACATGTGAGTTGTTACAGCTAGCAAATTATATACTTGGGAGTTTTGAGCACTTTCCATTAAGTTTTAGTGAGTTAACTTTGATAACTAGTTGTAGTTAATGGTGTGCATTTTTTTTCTGATCATGCAATTATTTGAGAATTTGGCAGTGTGTGTTCAAAACGCAATCAGCATAGTATTTTTTTTTGTTTATAGAATAGATCATATTGCTTTCTAACATTTATTTTTCCAAGAAATGTTTCTGTGAAATTCAGTATTTATACTAGAATTGTGTGAAATAAGAAATAAGAAAGTATTTTGTGTAATTCTGATCATGTAATGTGTATATTAATAGGTCAGGCTCAACGTCTTAAAAGTGATTTTGGAATAAAAACAGATGAAACTTTAAATGCTAAACTAAGTCTTGGGATAATAAGTAGGAATTCTGTGAGTTGAAAAATACTCGAGGAAGTTCTGTCCTAAGAATTATTTCTCCCCTTTCCATTATAATTTTATGACGGATTTTTATCTATTTTTCACTGAAAAATTATATTCACTGGCAGGACTACATTTCCATTTACACAGGACTGGAATGTATTGCTTTACTGGAATCTGTCTCCATGGGCCAGCAATATGAAAGATGTGAAGGACTTTCCATGTGGCTGATGACCTGAAGGAAAGAGCCACAGAAGATATTGCATCCCTCTGTACAGTTTAGGTGACCTTTTTTAAGGTCTGCTGATGAAAACTGCTAAAATACTCTATTGAGGGTTGGATGTTGTTATTGCAATTATCTGGTTTTGCCAAGCTTTATCTAATGATGCTGCCGCCAGGGGTGGATTAGTGTTGCTTGACAGAAGAGACACACAAACCAGCTCCTCAACAGTTAACTCTTGTGCCACCCCCTCAAAGCAGAATTATCCTGGAGACCTTTAAATGGCCTGGAGAATGCGTGCACTCAGTGAAAGTCCCATAGGATGACAACAGGGAGTGGGATGCGTGGAGTAGTCGGGTGAAAGCTTTCACGTCCTCTTGGAGCAATTGTGTAATGAGATATGGGAGGGCTCAGAGATTTGTTAATGACTCGAGTGCTGCTTCAGGAGAACATTTGTGTAAGCCGTGGAACAACACGTAGTATTTGTGTGTGATTAATGAGAATTTGTCATCCGAAATACAGTCAGCACAGCGCCTTCGTAGCTGTGTGCCTCAAACTCTCAGAGCCAACCCACGGTGTAATATTAGAGGAATTACTCAGCAGATTACTTCCATGTTGTTTTTGCCAGCTTATTCACCCTGACGCCCATTTGATAGAAGGAAGGGGGCGTGAGGGTTTGTGTTATGCGTTTTTGTTGGCATCTGACTTGTGGCTCTTCGAAAGGTCATGGGTACTTGAAGCTGTTTCAGACTGGTCAGACCATGGCTATTAGTCATGGAGCATTATTCACCCAGTCCCTTTCTTTCTTTCCTCTTCCCTGTGCTTTTAGCTGAAGGAGTGATCTTTGGAAAGGAAACAATAGCTGAAGGAAACTTTTTTTTTGTCCGGATGTTAAGTTTTTCCACCGAAATTTAACTGAAATTATTGGCACGCTGTTGGCTACAGGATGACCTGGCCTCCCCTGTGACAATTCATCAGAGCTGAGTGCAGGAGCCGTCTTAGTAATTTTGTCTGCTTGTTTCCTGTCATGTCAAGTGCAGTGGTTTTGCTGTACCCCTGTCCTTACTAGGAGACTTTCCAGGATTGTACTGGTTTTGTGTTACAGACTTATTCTGTGAGAATTAAACACCATTCCTCAAAGTTTCTCTTTCAGTTACTTCTTGGGTAACATTGGTTTGGGTTTGTCCTTTTTAAATAAATAACTCTTTCTGATAAAACACATTTTTTTCTGATAAATAAGGGAATAGCTGGCATGCTTCCCTGGATGAAGACCCGAACTGATACTTGTTAGTGTGACATACCTACTTTTTGTACATGCCAGCTGGTAGAGGTTTATGATGTTAGCTGTTCATATTGCAGTAGAGCCTAGTGGATCCACTCGCCTTGAACCTCTGTTTGTCTTGGTTCTAAATGGATATTAAAAGGTGTTCCTTGCCCCAAAAGTAAGTCTGTGATAGACAACTGAGTGAAAATGAGAAGTGTCAAAAAAGCCAGGGTATTTTAGGAAACTAGTGCATAATTCTTAGTCAATCAGCAGCTGTAATGCTTATATAAGCCATTCGATATTTGAGTGTGAAGACTGGCAAAAAAGAAGAAAGGATGCTTTCTCCAGTGAAAGCAAATGGAAACTATTTTATTTTATATACTGTTATGGTCCAAGATGCAATGGTAGAACTATGACTTGTATGTTTTTGGACTATGCCTCAAAAAAAAAGCAAGCCATACTTCTGCTCAGATGATGAACAGAAAGACCATTCAGACAATAGACTGATATATTAGGATATAAATTCATGCTAGATCAAGGTTTTATTTAGGTTGGCATCTGAATTTTAAATACCTAGGACCCAGAGCCTGAGTAATTTCTTAGTATTTATTTTTATGTGCCCATGAACAGTAACCTATAAATCACAGACTATCCAGCAGCAGATAGGTACTGTTATTGATCAGATCTTGATGTACAGAATGGCTCCAATAACATTATGCAGTTATATAAACTAAAGTTCTAAACACTTTCCAAATCAGTTCATGTCTTCATGGAAAGTACTAGTTTTGTTGGTTTCACAGGAGGACTGTGTTGTTGCTGACATATTTTTGGGAGGCATGGGGGAACCTGTGTTTTCGCTATCTGTGTAAGAAACAGTGCAGAACACTTGCTTTCTGCATAGTTTCAGTGTGCTGTTATACTATCACCTGCTGGAAAATCAGAGGTTTCCCTGGAGGAGTCAGGCTGTGGCTGGAGACCAGCACACCCCAAGTCTTGTCCAAGGGACCTGGCCAGGTGTTGCCTCCACTGCTCACTCCAGCCACCCA
Organism: Notiomystis cincta; assembly: GCA_013398075.1. Lineage (NCBI taxonomy): Eukaryota > Metazoa > Chordata > Aves > Passeriformes > Notiomystidae > Notiomystis > Notiomystis cincta. The sequence goes on along the minus strand of VZRX01000326.1, from coordinate 216,759 downwards.
CAGCAGAGAGGGTCTTGGCTGGGGTTGTAGCCCTTAGGGAAATTTGAGGGATGTGAAAAGCTGTTGATGATGTATGCTAAATGAGTATTTTTATTCCTTAGGTATCTTCTCTTTTTACTTTTCTTGGTGGTCATGTGTCTTGATGTGCTTGTGAAGTTTTGCAGAAGGGTCTCTGAGACTTGAACTTTAGTAAAGTTTAAGGTACTCGTGTTTCAGGATTTGTGTTACTTTGTTTCCCTAAGTGTAGTGTCTATGGATTTCGCCATGAAATAAATAACCCTAGTAGTAGCATTGTTGCTGGGATGGATGTTAGAAAATGAATGAGCAAGGTTTCTATTCAGGGAGGGCTGTGTCATTGCAAGTGAAGGTTATGTAACTGTGCAGATATCTGGGTGTGCTCTGGAGTCCATGGGCACTTCTCTGGGCATGGAAGAGACAGAGCAAACTTCTACGAGGAAGAGGGCAAAACCCCCTGCAGCTTTAGCTACCACAATTCATAGAATCACAGAATCACTTTGACTGGAAAAGACCTCAAAGATCATTGAATCCAAGTGTTAACCCAGCACTGTCCATCACTAAACCATGTCCCAGACCACCACATCTACACATCTTTTAAATACCTCCAGGGACGGTCATTCTGGGCAGCCTGTTCCTGTGCTTAATAACCCTGTTGGTGTAGAAATCATTCCTAACAGGCAGTCTAAACTTTCCCTGGAATTCCCATTTTTCTCTTTGGGGAGGTGGTTCAGTGTAGTTTGTCAGACATGGTACTCTGACATGTCCCCCCGCAATTCCCTCCCCACCTCTGCAGCCATATTTCATTCTGTTTTACTAGGTGGTGACCCTGTTGGAATACAGGGCTCAAACTGTACCTGCCAGGCACTGCGAGGCTGGGGATGAGTTTGTGGCACTTGGGGGTATCTGCTACCCCTAAACACCTCTGTGCTCGGTGGCGAACTGAGAGTGCTGCTGAAGGGGGTGTGTGCCCTGGACCCAGCAGTGCTCTCTGCCACAGGGACCCAGGCAGCAGCCCCTCCTCCCCACGGGGTGTAAACCATTCCCTGTGCAGTTGGAGGGAGTGCCCACCAGGGATGGGCTCCACCCCAAAAGCAGCACCTGGCCATGGCCCTCCCTACCCCCATGACAAATAAATGGTTGAAAGAGTAACAAAAGGGAAGGGTGGATGTTTTAAAGCAGGCCTGCTAGAAGGCAACAGGCATCTGCTGCTCAGCCTGAGTGTCCTCCCACACCCAGGGGGATAGCTGCTCTATACCAAACTCTCCCTCTCCCCCCTGACATGCAAAGCCTTTTAGCTGATCACCAGCACCACATGCTCCTCTCCCCCTTTCCAGGCCCTTCACAGAGGGTCAAATGAGCTCCTGGTGGCAAGTTTTGTCTGTTCTCCCAAAGAGAAAGCAACTTTCTACCTGCCTGCAACCTCTCTGCTGGAGAGAGGGACAAAGCCTGGCAGGCCTGGCTCCCTTCATAGCTGGTCTTCGACAGCCTGAAGTCCTGCACATCATGTTTTCTTGTTGGAAGCTTTGGCTCAACTAAGGCACAGCCAAAATTGACAGAAGGACCTTGTAGTGTCACCCTCCATCCTTCTTATGGGGCTTATTTGTGCCCACTTTCTCCACTTCAGTGTATCAGAGACTAATACCTCATGGGAGCTCATGTCCTTGACTACATTTCTGCCTTCTGTTTCTGCAGGGCTTGGCTGTCCTAGTGCTAGCTGGTCCCTGAGTTGCAAGTTTCAGCTACGTGATCCTCCCTGTATTTCATACTGCTGGTTCTCTCTGCCACCATCTCATGTAGTTGCAGGTCCCAAAATAACCTTGATGCTTACTGGCTTGGTGGGGAGCAGATGTGCTGGCAGCATGGTGCACTTGGCTGCAGAGAAGGGGCATGTTCTGGCTTTGCTTTCCTCAGAGTGTGTCGCTTCCAGCTAGTCTCTTTCGTGATGTTAATGGCAGCCTAAATATATGGGCAGAGGTGCAAGGATCAAGCAGTGGCCAATGGATGTCAGTCCACGGGGAATGGACATAAAGCAGAAGGACCGGGTGGAAAAATGGCAACCTGAAATGCACCAGATCTTGTGTGATTGAAAGGAATTGCTTTTTAAAAATCATCTTTGGTTTAGGGAGTTTCCATCCTTCTCTTGGCTACAGACTTGCAGTTGTGTAATGCCAGCTTTGTACGTAATCATAAGTACATGCATAATTTTGATGTTGTCTCCAGAAGTATTAGAACCTCTGAAAGAAAAATTGCCAAAGGGGATTATGTAGATAAACCTCAAAAAGACATACAAATCACATGATGCTTTAGAGCAAAATCCTTAAAACCTTGTATATTTCATTCAGAAAAGACTACTAAGAAATTCGTTAGGAAAACCAAATTATCCAAAAGCAAGAAAAGAGAGATAGTGCAAGCTATGTTAGCTGATTGCCTCCTCACCACACTGTAAGACTTGCTTGCTTCACTGCCTCCTACAAGGTTTCAAGATCCAGTGGCATCTGTAAATCTGCTCTTTGCTTGTTATCTATGTATCTGCATTTTTGCTTCTCTTGAACTTATGATAGGGGCAGGATCATGCAGCCAGGTGTTACCTGAACTTTGGATGCAGTTATCTGCCAAGCACCTGAGTCCTGATTTGCAGCAGCTCGCATTGCACCTCTACAGAGAATTTTCCCACTGTGCCAAATTGGAAAGGATGGATTTGGGGATGGAAATTCAAATGAACTGTTTCAAAAGGTGTGCCAGGCTCCTTTCACTCAGAGCTGTAAAAGAGAGCAATGCAACTCATAAGAGGTGAAGGGTAAAGCAGTTCTCATCTTAGCTTACCTTTCCTCTCAGCGTGTTAATAATTGGTGGGTCCTGGCAGAAAATATTTTCCTTGACTCGTGGATAGAATCCATAAAATACTCACAGATGTAGCAAAGCAGCTGCATTGTGATGCCGTTCTTAGAAAATGATGTAATGCTGCAATAATCACTTCTGAATCATTACTGATTTATGAATTGAGAATGTTTGCAAATTATGGATAAACTTAGCTAGCTCAAATGCAATTCACATCAGCTTGGTCAGGTGGCAATTCTGAGACTGTTGGCTGGTGCTCCAGTTAGGGCTTTTGCTCCATTGGCATGGTCCTTTTCAGTGGCTTTTCAGAAACAATTTATTTTGGTGGGCTGTCCTGGGAGGGAAATAGGGAAGGGAAGGTAAAATGTTGACAGCTCCAGTGTGTTGTGCTGGCAGTATTTGGAGCTATTGGGGGAAGAATGACTTGGCTCCAGGAATCCCTTCTTTTAGACATGTTTCAGCTATTGGGGCTTTTAAAGAATGAGGAAATACATTAAGAGATAAAATATGTGGGATCCAGAAAACCAGGATGTAGTTCTGGAAAGGGTCCTTCCCTCTCTGCATTAATATTTGCTGTGTGGTCAAAGATTCCTCCCCTGTCACCCATTTCCCCAGGCTTCAGATAATTTCCTGATATATCTGGAAGGCAGCTTGGAGCAAGAAGTTGGTAGGATCAAGTTTTAAATTCATGCTTTCAGTGAGGAGCTGCTAGCAGATGGACATGTAATTAAAGTAATAATAACATATCTAACATTTACCTTGCACCTTTTCTTAATCCTGAAAGACCTCAGCTGACTTTGAGATGGAGCACAACACACTGATTGTGCATAGTAATGTCACAGAAAGGTTTGAGAGGAGGGGAGGAATATCTGATCCATGGAAATTGCAGGAGAACATAGTAGCATTACAGTTATTTCAGTGAGACAGAATAAAGCTTCAGAAAGGAGAAACTGCTTATTGGCAGGGTGTCTGAAGAGATGACAACTGTATACTAGACCTGGTCTTTGTAATTGGAGGAAGTCTTTTGCTATATAGGCTCAAACTGAATCTCTCTAACCTCAGTTTAGCAGATGTGCCTTCTGGGTGTGTTTATAACAAAAAACCCCAAACCAAACCAAACCAAAAATTTACTTTTTCTTTCTATTTTTAACTAGTCTTGTTTGTTTTTAATGAGATGGTTGGGTCCTGAATTATTTTGAGGCTGGGTCACCCTAGTATATTTTGGGAAGAATGACCTTTTGTCAAGGAGTCTGTGGAAAAAGCAGAAAACGTCCAGACCCATGCCAGGTTAAAGCAGTTTTATAGATTGTGCAGAAATACTGACTGTGATCAACAGGGGCACAGGGAAGCCAACTGATTATGAAGACCAGCTGAAAAAAGAAACTGCAGATGGAAGATAACTGCTTTCCCAGAACATCCATGGTAAAGGTTTTCTGGCAATTACCACTGGGTGCACAGACGTGTGCCTTCGTGCAGGATTAGACTAGCTTGCGTGACTGTGTACAGATCCAAGTTTTGAGAAGTGGGGTGTTGCACCCTGGGAGCCCCTTTGCTGACTGGTTTATTACAGAATACTCTTTAGTATGGGAGGATTAGCTAAAATCAAGAACAAACCATCCTGGAGGAATTGGCTTTTCTGCATCTGGAATCACGCCACGATCATTTAATATGAAAGAATCAGCCCTATAGTCATGGAGGGAATTTCTTCAAGATCTCTTGTTCCCAGCATAGCTATTGTGCTCAGTTGATGGCCATTAAACCAGAGGCTTATTTCATTTTTATAAGAATTTCCTTGCTTGAAAAAAACAGAAGTTATGAGCCGAGTGCCCTATATTTGCTACTCCCTAAGTGGAATACAGAGATGAAGGAGGGAATTTTGATGATAGCCAACTGCTGATTGAGTGAATTGCTTTTAGCAGCATAGAAAAAAAAGTGTGAGAACACCGTGAGCTATTATTTTACAATTATCCTATTTTTGCCACTGTGGGCCTCTTCAGGGATCAGACTCTGGGTAAAATACCATTTTTCTGTTCCTGTAGCTGCTGGATATAAATACACACCCTCCCTCATTCTTTTCCAAAATATGGCTTTTCCCTTATAGCCAGTCAAGAGGAGTGTGGTAATCTCTGGTTTTGCTTGCACCTTTGTTATATTTTGGGAGAAATATCATACTTTTTGCTTCCTCAGTAGGCGACACTATGGCCTTTATTACTTTGTTTAAACTGGCTCTGAGATTTATGGGTGACAGTCCCTCTTTGGCCTTTGAGAGTACACAGCTTTCCACCACCCCTCGCTAGATCTATTTTGCCAGTAGGGTACGAGGCAGGGGATGCCTTGCAGAGATGTAGCAGAGTCTTACTGCTACCTCCCTGATACTGAGCAGTGGTCTGCCATTGTCCTGGGCTAACTCTTTGTAACAAGGGAAGAGGTGGTGCTTGGTGATGTGATGCCCTTATTTTTAAAACAAGCCAGAACACGATGCCTAGAAGTTAGGCTTTAAAGCAGTTGGTAAAGCTGAGCCATCACATAGGTCAAGATTAAGGGGCCTATGCTCAAAAATCTTAGAATTTGTTGTCAGAAAAAAAAAAGTTAATTTATATGCCTATAAAATCAGATAATAGATCAAAATCCATCTACTTGCTCTGCTTTTTTTCTCTGTGTTTGAAATCAGAAATACCCAAATACGGCAGGAGAGTCTGCTCTTGTGTTAATTTCTTGCCAAGCCAGGCTTGGAAATACTAAAAATTTCATGAGAAAGGGCTTTCCCTAGGGGGTTGAGTCCATTTGTATAGACTTGGGTGGTACTCAGATGGTTCAAATTGTCTAGATAAGGATCAAATCTTTCAGATGTTTGACTGTCTCCCAAATCTGAACATGTTCGAAGGGTGGATCCTCCATTTGTGGTCTTCCTAAAACTGCATACCAAGTGTTTATCAACACTGTTCTATGCCTAAACCCCAGTGCTTCTTGTAAGAGAGACAACCAAAAGCAATTTGATCCCTGAAGAGAGTGGGAGAGGACCTTTTGGGACTCTGAGGATACGTAACCATCATGGTTGTAGCCACTATGCTGATTCCTCAACTCATGCTCGGCTAGTGGTGCGTTTGCTTTCAGCTTAGCTGACATGGATCTGGAAGCATATGCAATGACTGCTACTTCATGGAGAATTTGAGTCAGGCCAGCACCCATCTGTTGTGGGAATGAACGAAAAGCAAGCACAAAATCTTTTCTCAGTTTGTGTCACGCTCTGTGGTATTTTCTGCCTCCAACTGATCCTGAGAACACGTGCTTTGCCTCTTTCCTCTAAATACTTCCGTTTCCCAGGTACTGAAATGCTCTTCTATTCTTCCTCATCCTTCAATGAAACAATTCACAAAACCTTAAATCAGGAAAGAAAAGAAAGAGTTGTAGTGGTTGGCAGGAAATGGAAGTAGCACCATAATGTTTCTAGATGTGTCAAGCATATGTTGTGTTGTGCTGGCACAGAAATGTGCAAATGCAATGCTCAGTTTCTGAGTCTTTCAGATTTTAGGAAATACTTGAAGTGGAAATGAATGGTTCTGTGATTTGTAAACCTAAGTCCTCTATTAGGACCTGATTCTTGTAGAAAATTTCCATGCAAGCTCCCCCTGAAGAAGTCTTCCATGTCTACTCCCTGGCATAAAGCTCAAAGCTGCTGTAAACAAAGTCTTCACAAACTCCTGCCAGTCCACTCGCATTTTGAGAGTACATCATGGAGGGGAAACAGGTTGGTCTCCTTTAAATCAGGGCTTATAAGGAAATTTGTAGTGCCACTAACAAATAAAATGAGGATCTTCCCACAACTTCATCTGCTACTCTCAGATGTTGTATGGCTTTAAGGGCTGCTCACCTTTTGGGTAACAATCGTGTGTTGATGCTCCTTCCAAGCCGGTGTGATATTTACACTGTGTCTGTGCAGCTTGGGGTTTCTCCAGCTTCAAGAGTGTCCCTGTCTTTCACAGAGACTTGCTCACCACAGTCCTGGTGCCAAACACATCAACATCAGAAGAGATTTAGCCAATGAGATAAGGTCAGTCACCTTTGCCATGCATAGTCAGTTATCTGAATTCAAGGTGCCCATGAGAATAGACAGGTGGCTCAGAGCTTCTATCCCTTGTTTCCAAAATCTTCGTCACAAATCCCATCAACTTCTTGAAGTGGAAGCCTGGTAAAATTACATCAAGCATAAGAACTGAATTGAAGCTTTCTAGCATGCACTGTCTCTCTTGCAGACCATTAGCTCATTGATCTGACTTACTGGACAAACCAGAGAGCAAATCCCCCAAGAGTGAACTCCTTCACTCTCAGAATCACACTTCTGTTGCAGCTTGCCTTCTTTGCACTTCAGTTTTGCTTTTGGTTGTGCATTCTGTTTTGCGGGTAACACTTCCATCAAAAGATAAAGCAAGTACTTGCCTAGGTTTTATTAATGTCAGTAGAATTTAAGCATATGCTTTACCAGCTAGGGAAAGAATGAAATATGTTTGATTGAGACTTTTTAGTAAGAACTGAAGGGGGGGGAAAGCTGGGAAAAATTATTTTTCCATGCTTCTGATTATCGTCAATATTCACACAGGCATTAGAGATAAACAATTGAGCAGTTACAATTTTCTTTTGATTGTTGTTTTAAAGATAGTGCTAGCACTTCTGCTTATCCTTCTTGGTGGAAGATAAAATATTTAAATTTGAAGTAATTTTATAAAGCAGCTTCATCAGAGCTTATTTGTTTATTACAGTGTTCATGATTGTTGTGTAAATAAGATGAGGAAGCTATTTTTGGCTTCTGCCTGCTTGTCCTCAGAAGGAGTCATAGGATGTGTATGCCAAGATGGTGACTGAGTGCAGCTGGAGCACCTGATAAGTCTCATTTGATGTGAGGTGTTTGAGGGGATAATTATCAGGAAGGGGGTCAAAGATGAGGCCTCTCAGAGTGACGGGCCGAAGAGCGCTCTGCTGATTGCAGCAGCCAGCTCTGCCATAAAGTGATGAAAACTGCCTCATCCTTTTCACTTGCATTGATCACTGAGGTGCTCCTCTGGCAGCCTTTCTGTGGCTTCTACCTGTGCTTTTTTCCTTCCTTTATTTTTCTATAGCCTAGAAAGGAGAAGGTGCTCTGTGGCAGGCTCTTTCCTCTTAATCAAGACATATAGGATATATATATATTTTTTTTTTAACCCCAAGATAACTGGTGCATATGACCTGTCCTGTGATACAGGGACAACAAAACTCTCTAGTTTTACCCTGAGGTCAGTGCTGCCTGTCTGCAGCTGACCTAAATGAACTGACTGCACTGAAAATGAAGCAAACCATCCTGTGGTTCTGGAGTGACAAATACAGTGAGGGGAGAGCCCTCTGCTAAGGCCAACATGGATGTTGGTGAAGGCCTCAGTTTGCCTTTCTGCTTTCCATGTTCAAGTTGGGTTAACTACAAGTGTATTGCTTACCTTGAGACAACAAATATATATTCACCTGTTTTCTAGCAATGAAGGAAATACCTAACTGCAAGCAGGTGAGCTGCAGTAGAAGGATAGCTAGCTAGCTAGCTAGCTAGATAGATAGATAGATAGATAGATAGATAGAGTAGGAGCAGGTAAATTTGAGGTGGGCTTGCTCTCTACATTGTTTAGGTCATCAATTATTTAAATGTCTAGTAAAAAGGCATTTTCTATTTACGCTGCAAATTTTGAAAAAATGTGTGGCGATTAAATAAAGGTGTCATATTTTGAACAATGTCCACAGTGTTAACCTGGTATATCATAAAGCTTTTCATTCCAATGACATTAATCCATGGGACGGTCAAACTGCAAAAGATGGAAGAAAAATTACTACTGAGGGTTATATTCCACATGTATCGGTCCTGAGTGAGACATCTCCATGACAATTTTGTTAGCTGTACTTCTTAACTTTATGCTCCAAGTTGAATGTGATCACAGCTTTTTAGGTGCCTCAGAGTGGTGGTGAAGTTGTGTTGTTTTCTGAAGCTGTGCTGGCAGTAGGGGAGGCTGGAAGGGAGGGGTGGGCCAGCGTTGGTGCTTGTAAGCAAAGTCAGCTACGGATACAGCACTGATTTTGTTGAACTAGAGCTGTCAGTCGGGAGCAGTGGAGATCTGTGATGTCCTGTGGTTCTGGGGTAACAATTGTAACCAGGTAACCAGGTGGGAGCTGCCTGCTAGAGACACTGCCTTGTGCATGTTGCCAAAGGCTTTGACTTTCATCTTTCATTTTGTGCTGTCTATGCTGGGTGCCTGTTCCAGCTGAAGCTTGAAATCAATGCTCCAGGTTTATTTTCCTGCCTCCAAGGATGTGGGCAGACTATTTTATTAATGATATGAATGTTGCATGCTGCATGTGCATGGCTGACTAATGTAGGCAGTAGAAGTCTGAAAGAAAGGGGGACGGAAAACACTTGGCTTCCTCTTGCTGTCCAAACACTTTCTTTTCGATGCTTGAAACACTCCAGAATAGTTAAGGGAGCACGGCCCTTCTGTGTAAGAGAAGGTTTACATGAGCACAGAGCTGTGGAAAAGACAGGCCTTTCCTGTAAAGGCAGAAGGTCTACTGCTGAGAGAAACCAGTAAGCAGTAAGGAAAGACTTTTGTGTTGATCTGTGAAGATATCAAGCTTGTGATAGTAGTGGCATATCTAATTCTCCTTCTGTCTGTTTTTTTAAAGTCTACCCTTTTTGGTGATAGCAGAAATACTTAGAAGGGAGGGAAAGCATCAATTATTTTCACTTTATTACCTTCAATAATATTTTATCCATATCTTTCCTGTCTCCACTTAAAGCAGTTAACTTTCCTATAATGAATAAACTTTTATATCACATAGGGGCCACAGTATGTATTTTTATTTTATTTTCTCTGCATTCATGGGAGTATTTACTGCAAATACCCACAAACATTCATGTCTAAGTTTTATTTTGAAGATGAAGCACTGTTGCCAAAGTCAATTAAATATTAAAGAAGCCTATTTTTCTTTTGCAGTATTTAAAAAATATTTTACAGAAAATTCAAGGCCTCTGTACCTGAAGTGCTCTTCTGAGTGCTGTATTTTCAGTATTAGCTTCATGGTATTTGTCCTAAGGTGATTCACAGATTTGGTGAGCCAGGATTCCTCTGGGCTTCACCCAGGGAAGGGACCTGACACTGAAATCTCTGTTTTCTGAGGAAGTCAGTGAACCAGGTAGGTTAGTCAAATACATAAATAAGTGGAGAAAGGAAGAAAAACAGACTTCTGTTTTGACTCCAGTGGTAGTGATGGATATATATATATTGTAAGCCTCCTTAACCTGGCTGAAGATTTGGCAGTTTCCCAGCCTACCTGTTGAAGGAAGGTGATAATAAGAATGGGAATGGCAGATCATGGAAAGCATTGTAATATATGTATTCATCCAATCTTCAAGTCTTTATTTCCTATCTTAAGTATTAGAATTGAAGGATAAGAGAAATTAAAAGTCCTAAATGATCTGTGAATAAAGTATAGTTGGTGGGGATCAAAGGGGAAATGTAATTGTGACAAAATTATAGATACAAAACCCTCAAGTAAAATGCTAAACACAGCCATGCTCCTTCCCTTGTTTGTGATAGTATGGCAATCTATCCCAAATTTCTTCCTGAGGAAAAAAAATCTTGCCTAAAGAATTCATTGGTTGGATGGATGAAGGGAAAGAAAAACAAATGTTCGGGATGTGGGAGTGTGTTCTGTGTCTCTGTCTTATCAGTCCTCCCCTGTAACAGTGGAAATAAGTCAGCTCAGAGCCTTTGACTTGTGATGGGGTGTAAGAGCAAATTCGTTACTGAGGGATACTATTTCATCTTGGACTTTTCTTCCTGACAGTCAGCTCTGCTCATGAGAGTAGTCACCATATTTTGAGACTGTCCCAGATAACCTATCACATCTATTTGCTCTCTGCGTGTAGATATCTCCTTCTCCTTTTCAAAACTTTTGGAGGCATGAAGGAAGGAACTGTTTTCTATACCAATTCACACCAACTTATGTAAGAGTTAGCTTGATAGAGCTCCTAGGCACTTTGCTCCCATCTTTTAAGTTCAAGGAATGCTTAAAAAAAGCTTTCATAACTCTAATATCTGAAAGATGCTTTGTTTTTCAAGTACTCCCTTTATTGAATTCTGAATGGGATGCCCTTCTGTGGCACATAACTGGACTGCTGTTCTTCTGATCCATATTCAAACCCAGATATTTTTTCTTTCACAGAGGTTTTTCCCCATGGTGACCCAGGCTTGGGAAGTTGGCTACATCTGAGGCTGCTTATGTAACTAAAGTCAGCTGGTAAGAGCTTTGTTTTAGGAAATCCTTGGTATGGACTCCAATTTGTTTCCTTTTTAAAAAGAGAATTATGTCTGCTGAAGAGCTCTCACTCTCTACTTGCCTGCTCTGCTGTAACCCCCATGCCATGAAGAGCTTACTCCAAGGAGGAATAAATCCTCCACTCTGCCCTATTCAAACCTAAGGGCTGCCTTTGTGCCACAGCTTTCAGATTCCAAAGGCATTTTTGGTTAGCAGCCCTGCTGGATGTACAAAGGGTCAGTGCACTAATAGGATACAGCACTGGGAAAGAACTGGGCTTTAAGGGACTCTTTGGAGATTTGATGCCCTGTGTGAAAGAGGTCAGCAATACTGCAGCAAAATTTTTAATTTACTTGTGGAAAAAAAAGAAAAGAGCACCATAAAAAGGGGAAAGGACACTGGAAATAAGGGAATCTCTAAATCCTTCTATCCTGATGATCCTTACCCCAAATCCATCCATTGCTGATAAACCTAACCAATGCCTTTATGGGACTTAACAACATGGAATAAATGTCCTCCTGCCTTTCCCCACCCCCTACCAATGCATAGCAGTTCCTTATTGTGTGCACAAACTTTAGAGATGCTGGGGGATGGTGCTATCTTCTTTACAAGGGACATTGGTCTGCACCTGGTCAAGGGCTCGCTCTCTCATATTGATGTTCTGCACAGCAGAAAAAAAGACAACCCTTTGCACAGAGTGATAACAGCAACATTTGGTGATTGTTTATGCTGTCCTAGAGATAAAGAAACTGATGACAGGTACACACAGAGACTGCGCAACCCTCAAATTCATGTAGGATTTTGGGAAATCCTCTCTTCCTAAGCTGTGTTGTCACAAGGATTGTTCAGCTCTGTGAGAGTGCTGCTGATGCCTGGGAATCGGAGAAATGCTGATCATCTGTGTTAGGGTGAATGACATTGGAGCTGTGGGAAACTAAAACGAGCTATTTTGACTCTGACTTTGTCAATGTGTGTATGACTGAAAGCTGTGAGGCACTGGAATATGTATCCAAACATAACTTGCACATCTGCAATAGATATCAACAATGCTTACATGATTTTGTAGAGGAAACATATTTGAAATGTTCTTCTCCATTTTCTTTCTTCCCAGCATATCAAAAAGCAAAGAGCTATATGGAACATCATGCTTCAGTGATGGGGAAAGGCTTTGGGGAAATCTATCATTTATTAATTTATTAAATGAGATTTATTTTTCAATAGGAAGTATCTTTTTGGAGTTATATGTAGTGCTGACTCCACTCCAGAACCACCTCTTCCTGGAACCACAACTGAAGTATTGACCAGCTAACTTCTATCCAAATGCCCACACTGTTGCTCCTGTAGCTGCAGAGCAGGCTGCTCCAGAGAGCAGAGTTTGCTTCTGCAGCTGGCAAGCCAGGTTGACACTGAAGTGGATAACCCCCAGCACTAGTCGAGGAGAAAAGGGGAATGCAGGAGTGGGATGAGCGCCAGCACACCACAAATTTGTCTTGGACTGATTCAGGTCTCCATGGACCTGCAGACTCAGTCCCATCATTGTGTTGCTTTTCAGGAATGCTGGACACCATTGCAGGGCAAGTGGAGTGCGTTAGATGGTTTAGCTGTGAAGCTGGAGTTGCAATAAAAGGCAACCAAAGCAAATGATAATGAAGCACTGGGAAGAACATGAGACTGCTTTGCCTCTGGACTTGTGAAAATACAGTCTATAAATACAACGCCTTCATGAGCACTGCACTTCCAACAACACTGCTGTGACATTTTCTGAACAAAGAGATAGTGAGGATGTTGTAAAGCTGGCTCTTTTCACTTTGGAAGCCTTGATAACTTAGATGCAAAATCAGATGTAAATGAGTTCATTTGTCTCCTGCCCCTCCTTCCATCCTTGACATGCCTAGTGATACCATATGAAATTTATTTACTGACAGTCTCCTACGGTCATGGCAAGACTCTTTCAAAATGTGAGAATGGCTGTGTTGCTTCTAAGCTTTCCAAGTTCTCAGTCCCTCTGGTAATATAGCTATGGTGTTAAGCAAAATTGTATTGTTGTTGCAGCAGTCCTAGAATTGAAAAAGAATGAAGAACTTTTCCTGTCCACGTGCTCCCATCTTTAAGATATACCCCGCAGTTAACATAGATTATTTCCTTCTGTTCATGTTCTCCAAACCATGCACTTTGCTCTGCTCTACATCCATTGCCTGGTATGAATTTTTGCTCTCTGGCCTACAGCAATAACTTTCATTGCCACAAAATCTCAGTTTCTATTGTATTTGATAGAGATTCCACCCTGCTTTTTCACCCACACTGAACAAAAAGTAACAGGCATTGTGTTGCCTGCTCCCCAGCAAAACCATCCATGCTTGGCACACTCTCAGCATAGCAAACTCAGCTGCCATCCAGTATTGAGGCTGTTGAGCCTGTACCTTCTTTTTTTTGAGGTAGGATGTAAATTTGATTCAAGGAAGACTGGAGTTGGGCATACATTGCAGTAACTGCACTGGGAAAGGCCCAGTTAGAAATCAGCTCAGTAAAAACAGGACTGTAAAAAGTATCTGACTTGGAGGGGAGCAGAAATGCAGCCTTTTGTGAACAAGGGCTCCTTAAGCCACCATGAAGATGGCTACAGCTGGTAAATCATATGTTTCTCTTAAGATAAACTGTCTTGTGCAAGTGTTTTCAGGCACTTTGAGCTCTCCTTCTGTGGGCTTGGAATACACCCATGAGCTCTGCTTGGCTCCTTTGGTTTTGCTTTGCTTTGAAGTCTAGGCTCTTTGTGGATGGGTTCAGACCATCTGCCTTGGGGTTCAGATTCTTGTAGGCAATGAAGTGCTGGGTGCATGGCCTATTTGCTGGTGGTGCCAAAATGAGCTGTGACTCATGCTAATCACACAGACTTTCTTAATCCACCCCTTCCCAGTCTTTCTTGTGTGTTCTGCTGAGCTGTGAGTTAACAATAGTGACATTTAAAGTTCTAGCATCTGAGTGAATCATCTTGAGATGAGGACAGCAGTTCACAGCTCACAGAGGTTTGGTTTCTGAGAGCATCCCCAACACAGCTGGATGTGCTGATCCATGGCATACCAACACTGGGCACCATCACTAGCATCAGAACCACAAATCTGTGGGATTTCTGGCACCACAGGGCTCAGCACTGCCATGGTTTCACCTCCTTAACTTGCACGCCTCCCTCCTTTCTGCTGTGTGCCGGGAAGATGTTGTCCTTGTTCTGGTGGTGAAGAACTGGGAGGACTAATGTCAGGCTGATCTCCCTGCTAGGAGAGGTGGTCCACTCAAAACTGGGCCATCAGGAAGGTTGCTGATCCTGGAAGAGTGAGTGAGTTGGCTGGTAGGGTGCTGTACCCTTGCGGGACATCAGTCCCAGTGATAGCTCCTGTTGCTGCTCTACAGTGAGACGAAATCCTATGGGAACAGGTTATTCCTCACTGCCAGGTGAGGTCCCAGGGGGATCTTTCAGGGGAATATCTTCTCCATGCAGCAGTCGTCTTCCTTTGCTTGTTTCTGGCAATGGCAGGCATCAGCCCCTCTTCTGGGGAGCCATAGTAGCAAGAGATTGCTGGATTTTTATTCTGTTTCAGGTTTTCAGTGTTGATGAAGGCAGTGGAAGATGTGGAGAAAACTTCCACTAGATGTAGGAAAAGGGAGAGCAGACCCAACCACTAATTTATGTATAGTAAGCCCACAATAGTCTTGTGTTGTGAGAGGAGATTCTAAATGTGCTTTTGAGGATTGCCTGCATCTCAGCTTTCTAGTGTGGAGGGTTTTTTGGGTTTTCCTTGTGTTTTGTGGTTGGTTGGTTGGTTTTTTGTTTTGTTTTGTTTTGTTTTGTTTTTCTTGTTAAGGACCCAATAGTTGAGATAGATGGCAAGTCCAGACAATATTTTTCCATTAAAACACTGTCACAATTTTGACTGAGAACCAATTCTGTAAAACTATTCATACAGGGAGAAGGGGATGCAAGGAATCTCTCGGTGGTAGATACATATCCTTGGGGGCCTTTGGACAATTTTGGTCACTCTAATGCATCCTGTAGTTGAAATACAGTTGTGGGGTCTACACTGTGTGCCTCAGGGCACATGGGCTGCCTGGGGCCATGCCAGTGGGGTGATATACAGCCTCTCCTCTTCTCTCATATTGTATTTCTTGGGAAGCAGGAAATTTCTTGAAATTTGTGGAGAAGCTCTGCATGTTTAGAGGGGGAAAGGGAAAAAATCCCACTCAAATGCACTGATAGTTAAGGTTTGTTCTTTAAATATCTTGTGTTTATGCTAGAACCATTACCACAAAACAAACAACGTTTGGTCTACAGACTGACCCATGCACCAAGTTTAGTATTAGCTGCCTTTCATTCCTTTTAGATAATCTGTTACTGCTATTAATAGAAACTTATGCAAGCTTCCTGGTGTCCAAAATTGCCTGGACATAAGAGGTTTTGCCTTCGTGTGTGAAGCTATTTGGCTGTGTATTTTTGACCATTGTGTTGGAAATAGCAGAACAGGGTCCCTTGTAGAGGTCAAAGACTTGTTCTGTTGGATGGAGCTGCTGGAAAACTCCAAGAGGAGAGCCCTCTCCTTTCAGGTATTCCTGAAACAGGACACTGATGAGCTCCTTGCTGTCCCCAAGCCTTGCCTGATCCCCTAGCTTGCACCAGACTGCAGTCTCATCAGCCTGCCAGCTTTGTAGCTGCCCTTGCCCCACTCCTGGCCATATGACCTTGGTTAGCTGAAACATTCCTTACCATGGTATTTCTCAAGCTGGCCTATATGAACACAGCTGGCCCAGAGGGTGATTGCCTGTGAAGCTATTCTGTCAGATATGAGGCAGGGTAAATTTTGATAGGAAGGTGGTGACAAGCTAGGGGAGAGCCTGGGGGAGGGGGCTAATCACGAGTCACTTTCTAGCCTGCATCAGCTGCAGCCAGCACAGCATGTCAAACTGCAGCCAGAGCAGTTTGGCAATGCTTACAAACTCTGCTAGTGAGGCTGACCACTAATAGAGCTTATAAAGTCAGTCAGATTTTTGGCAAGCTTTTAGACCACTGTGTTCCTGATGGAGCTCTTTAACGTCTCTTAAAAAGTATCCAGCATTATCAGAAAGAGCCCTGTTCTCTAGAGCTGGGCCAGGACTCATGAATGAAACAAAGCTGACAGCACTGAACTGCAACAGCTTGGTTGGGAGGAGGGGGGAAAGACACACGGACACACAGACACACACACAGACAGAGACACACACACAAAGCAGGGCTTCAAAAAATAGAATATATTTCTCTGTTTTGAAGTCTCACATCACAGAAGCGATGTTTTCTGCCTACCTCAACGTATTTCTGCTAACATGTTCTATGCAGAAACCTTCAAAAGGGAAGCATGGGTTTTTTTCTGATGAAGTTGTACACCAGGGCTGTCTTTTTATTTTTGAAACATTCATGAACTTGAGAGGGACGAGTCCCTTAGCATTTTTCATTCCTGAGGATTTACATTTGTTGAGATACGGAAAGAATAACCACAAGAAGATCCAAGTGGTAAAATACAGAGGATAACCCATGTGTCATGGTCCCAAACATCTAGGATAATCAGAGCAATAGTTTTATATGACAGGGCTGTATTATAGAGGGAAAGCTGATCCTTTCAGCATTTCCCCCTATTTAACAGGTCCAGTCCATTGCATATGATACATTTGTGGTGCCCACTGACAAAGTGTGAAGCTGTTTCGATGACTTGTTGTGCAAAGGAAAGCAAGAGTTCTCTGCACGGCTGTGTGCAGCCTGTCTGCAGGGAAATGGCATAAAAAGGGCTGGAAAAAATCAGTTCCAGTGCAGGCTCACTTGGGATAGCTAACAGAGAAGTAGTTGAACGCCAGTGCATGTTTGCACGGGTGCAGAAATCTGTAAAAGTTGAGCACAGTTACCATGTGAAGGAGCAATATAACCTCTCTTGGTGCATAGGAAACAGTGAGAAATAAGCAGATAAGAGAAAACACTAACCAGTTAGGTAAGAAAGTGGTATATGTGTGTCTTCTGTCTTTTGGTGTTAGCACAGAGCATTTACTGGCAGTCCATCACTGGAGTTTAAATAGGATTTAAGTGCTGCTTGATTGCTTGAGTGAAAACATTTTTCCTTTTTTTTTTTTTTTGCAGCTACAAAAAATCTTTAAG
>VZRX01000326.1:0-199403 GCA_013398075.1 Notiomystis cincta | reverse complement strand
GTCTGTTTATGTGAAATACTGGCAGAAAAGAGTAAATACAGAGAAATAAATATATATATTCTTTTTATTATTTCTTGGCAGGCTGCTTACAGTATGGAGTACTTTTGAGGTGAATTGAGATGAACATGTATATATAAACAGTATCTCAAAAGTTCTGGAAGTCCAGTTCGGATTTTGTAAGAGCACGTAAACTTTTCTTGTGCGTTTGTCTCCCTCATTACTTACATTCATTGCAAAGCCTATTTTCCTTTCTTTATTTAAGTCCTACCTGCAGGAAATTTGTACCTTCTTTTTGATGCTATTAGCTGCCACTTTTTCTGTTTTAGCAATTTTTATAATCACCTTACCTTTCTCAATATATTATCCAGGGCAAGATATGACTTTCTTCTGCACTCAGGGAGTAAAATTGCCAAAGCACAAAAATTGCCAATTGTGAAAAGTGCTCAAACAGCAGTGATTACTTGCTGTGCTCAAGGTGAAAAGTTTGTTTTGTTTAAGGCCCTGTGTGCAGAGTTTTATCACAGACATGAGAGTGATGGCCATATGTCCCTGCAAAGAATGAGAGAAGGTCAGTGACCTACAAGCCAGGAAAAACTCCATCAAGCAGAAGAGCAGCAAAGAACATCTAACTGCAATTACATTCTAAATACCCCTTCATTTTGCTGCTGTGATAAAACCCTCTGATTTCAGCAGGCTTTTTGGTCATCTTTGACTCTCAGGCATTATTGTCATAAAATAATTAATGACATGTCCCAGATTCAGGAAGTGGGCTTAGTAGGACTTCCAAAGTGTTCTTTTTCTCCCTCCAGTGATGAAGCCCAGTCCCTGTAGGCTGGGAGGCAGCTTGCCTGAAGCAAGGCATGGTGCTACCAGTACAGGGAGGATGGGAAGGTACCTCTGGCCAGTGCCTGTGCAGGGCAGTGCCATAAGCTCTCCTGCATAGAACGCTCACAGCTGTGCTCCTCCATCTTACCTGAAGCACCATGGCCTCCCACTGCTGTGCAAGGCTTCAGTGCTGACCTGAGAGAACAGAGCATGACTGCCCCAAAGATGGGATGACAGAGCTGGAGAAGGCCTGGAGCTGCTTCCAAACAGTGATGCCTCAGGCCCTGCTAGCCCTGCATGGGAGTGAGTGATGAGCCAAGGGTAGCACCACACTCATGTTGGTGAAGCAGGATGCAGCATTGATCTTCAGGTGCTGTGGCAAGGAGGAACTTAAATTTGGACCTTTTCCATCAGGCAAAGAGTTTTACGTCTATTACAGATGAGCTAATTTTCAGTATGCAGTATTTAGGGAGTTTAGTTCAGGTCCAACAGTAGTGAGTGCTTGTGGCAGACCTCACAAAGTTCTCTTGAAATTTCACTAATTCTACTGATTTCTTTGCAAAAGAAGCTTAGCAAATAGGTGGCTAATAAATAATAATAATCAAACATTCCCTTCTCCAGCCCCAGTAAAATCATAAAATTGGAGTTTTGACTTCAAACTCCCTGCTCTGGTCTTTGCTATTTTTCTGATGTGCAGACATCTTCCATCTAAAAATAGTAAATCTCATTGTGTGGGAGGTGTGTTTAAACAGTGTTCTTTAGACTATAAATATTATTATTACTTAAACTAACCCTGCTGCAGAGAAGTTCACAAACTTGTGCTAGATGGCTGCCTGCTGTCTATAGGAAGTGTCAAATGCTTTCAAACGTGGTCTTTCTGGGGACATTTCTGTGATGAGACACAGGACTGTGGCTCAGGTTTCTGTAGGAGGCTGTATGACACCTTGATGCCTGTGAATTACCAGGACCTTCAAGAACTCTGCGCCTTACAGGCTCAAGCCATTACAATATTGAGTTAATAATTAGGTTTTAAATACCACTGTAACTTTCATTTGTGATAGAGATAATTTGCAATCATATGCTGCTTTGGATAGGATGGAGCTTAAATTGAATCTAAAATGAGGAACATCACTCAAAACAGACTGAAGGAGCTAATTATTTTAATAAAAATACAGCTGTGCTTGCCATTTTAATAACCTTAACAGATCAAGGCATACATGCATGGGGATGCCTTTAACTAGAACTTGTATTACCATGAGACTGTAGCCTTTGATGTGTTATTTCTAGTTTATCAAATGCCTTGGTACTGCTGCTCAGTATATTTAATGCCTTGTTTGCTGGCACTTGATTAGGAAGTCAGTAATTAATAAACGGGTGGTAAAATTAAGTTCAGAGTTAAGAGAATGTGTCTGACGAGGTGACGTACAAATGCCAGGGCTCTGTAGAACCTTGTATGGTTGTTCCCTGTTCAGCTGCCTGGCTAAAGCACAGGGACTAATTTGGGTGGTTCACACCCAATCTGTATCCTCGAATACCCACCATTTTTACTGGGTTCTCTGAGATGGGATCATCTAAGGTGGTCCAGGCTCTGAGGCAGGGGAGGGAACTGGAGGTGGGTTTCCTGCCTCCTGGGAGATTGCTTGAGTCACTGGACTGTGGGACGAGAGGCACGATATCATCCCAGTGTCTCTGATGTGTTTTCCACCCCTCCTGCTCCTCAAAAAGAAGGCTGGGGGTGTGTGGGGTGTGGAACCTAGCAGGAGCTGTTCCTCAAGCAGCGGAGCTCACAAACAAGCTGGAACCGCCTCTCTCAGATCACTTCAGTAGTGTCAAAACTATAAGGGAGCGTGCCTGGCGCCAGTAAAGCAGGCAAGGGTCCCGGGCACAGTGTGGCACTGTGACTAATGTGCATGTGCATACCTCACGTGCACAAGGGGCTGTGCTAGCAACAGAGCTGCC
The DNA here is from genome assembly GCA_013398075.1 of Notiomystis cincta. Taxonomy (NCBI): domain Eukaryota; kingdom Metazoa; phylum Chordata; class Aves; order Passeriformes; family Notiomystidae; genus Notiomystis; species Notiomystis cincta. The sequence continues at coordinate 196,619 of VZRX01000326.1, read as the reverse complement.
TTGCTGCTGGGAGTGTTTTTGATAACTGTGCCAACACTCTTGGGACCAAAATGATGCAGACTGAAATCGGCTCAGGAATCACAGCTTGTCCTCTGGAATACGAATAAGCTCTCCAGAGAGTGATCTTCCTATGAGGACATAGGATGGAAAAGATTGACAAGTCCAGCTTGCCTTCTGTCCTTTTGTAGTATTTCTGTAAAATACGACCTCCCTTATTTAGTGAACTGTGTTAAAAAGAGCAAAACACAGGCCTGAGCTGCAAACTCAGAATGAGTGAGGTATTTCTGTACTCTGAAAAATTTTGGCTGCTTCTGAAATTCTGCATCTCATATTTGCCTTTGTGGTACCTTTTTCCAGACAAGGGCAGGACCCGAAAGCTGAGCTGTGCTTGAAGAAGTTGAACAAGTTATGTAGAGCTCCCAGGTTTGAAGAGATGTCATGAGATGGAAGCTTCTCACCAGATTTCAAGTATTTCTGACATCTGCCAGTCCTGGAAAAGCGTGTTAGCCTAGCTTGCAGCATTCCATCATCTGTGATTTCAGAGGCTAATAAAGAATGAGTTTTAATGGATCCAGGATACTGCATAAGGGGTAATAAGGGAGTGCAGGTTTGGTCAAAGGCCTAGTCCCATAAAGCTGGGCTAACAGGATTAGAAACACCTAACACAGCTCCAGCGCCCTTCCAAACCATGTTCTACGTACCCACCTCTTGCTCAGGCTAGTAGTTCTATGCATGAACTGAGAAGCTACCTGACCTGAACAGAGATCAGCTTTTGCAACGACTGCAGACCTGTAGGAACAAGATCAGCTTCTGTAATGACTGCAGACCTGTAGGAACAGCACAGACTTTGAGGGTGCTGCTTTATCATCTGCATGAAAATGTCTGTCCGTGGTGGATGCTGGAAAGACTTCAAACCTGTTGTCCTGAAACTGGGCATCAAGGATTGTAGCTCCCTTAAGGACAAATTTGGCACTCCTGAGGGATTTTGCTCACATGGAGTTATGAAAGTTTGGGATTTCTAATTTGTGCAGCATTGGAGATTTTAAATAACGAAGAAAGGATGTTCTTCCTTCCTTTGAGGTTAAGGCAAATGTGACTTTAACGCTTGGAAAAATCTATGAGAGAAATTGAGTTTCCCTGATGCATCTATCCCAGTAATTGATGTGACACCCTGCACTAATGGATAAACGGATTGTCTTTGTATTTCTGCAAAGAGAATGTGTCACATATTGAATAGTGACATTGATATTCTTATCAGATGTAAGAGTTATTCTTTTGGATAAATGGAGCAGTTTGACCTCCGAGAGCTATTATCTTCCAGGTTTGCAGGTAACTTGTCGCAACATCTTTCCTTGCTATATTTGTTTTGAAAGTTTCACTGTAAACTTGTAAGCTGGAGAGTTACCTTTCTTACATGAAATCCCAGATTATATAGGAAGAAGTATGCATCCTTTAAAAGTGGACTATCAGTGTGGCTGGAAATTTGTCATCAATCTGGCTGCGTAACCGTATCAGGCTAAAGGCTTCTGATGTTCTGTAGAAGGGCCCCCACATGCTCCATCCTCTATGCCTACATAGACACAGAGGACAACTGCTCTGCTGAGGTCAACAATTAAATGAATGAGCTAAACAAAGTGCAAGAGGAAGAGGGACAGACACTGGAGTAAGTCCCTCAAACTCCCTTTTGCTGGGCCATGTTGCCTTTCTTCTGTCTATTGTTTCTAAATTAAAGGATATCTAATGTTAGCAGTTGTGGTCCCCTCCCAGTAATCACTGTTACAAACATTGCTGTGGTCTTGCAAGGTATTTATGACTCTCCTGGGAAACACCAAGGAGAATTACAAAGCCACTGTGGAACAGTGTGATAAGAAAAATTCTGAATACAGTGTGCACTTGGGGAAAAAAAAAAAGAAATTCAAAAGTAGCACGCTGCTAGTACTGATCTCTTCTTTCATTTCACCAAGAAAATACACATTGAAGAACTTCAGTAAAAAAAATCTTAAGGTTCTGGTTCCTACTATGAACCAATTCTGAAAGTTGTGTTTTCCGTTTTCATTTGGTTGTTTCATCTGGTTGGGTCTTGCATAGATTTACCAGGACAGGACAGGGGCCAGGAAGGTGTAGTTGCTGGTAACTCATCCAGTTTCCCAGACAGTGGAGATGTGAGGCTGAGACCAATTCCAGGAGAAGAATTTGTGCCCATCCTCAAAGACAGGTGCTTTGCAGAGAAAGGGAGAAAGAGAGGGATTTACCACTAAGCCACTTTCCAAAGAGATCCTGGATGGTGATGTGCTTTGCTCCTACACTAAGCACAGAGTGGAGAAGGGGGGAAGAGTCCAGTGTTACAAGCTCATAATGTATGCCACACTATGTACCATTACCTGTGGGTGTAACTGTGCATTCATGCATAAAAGAATAATATGTAAATATTCATCAAGGTGGTAATAGGGTGAGACAAATCATAGACTGTGTAGGGAACTGCTGTTGCCTCTGGGACTTGCCATTCAGGGGCAGTGCCATCTTCATCTTCCACTTGAATCATTCCTCTTTGTGTCTTTTTGAAGAAAATTCTCAAGTAGATCCAGGATGATGAAAATCATGTTGTTCAACACAGTAGCTAACCATGAAAATATTCCTATCATGCTAATAGGGACTAGGAGGCAGTTCTTGGGATATAGAGTCCTTGTAACCCACTTTAAGCAAGCTATCACTCAGTAAAACCACCCATTTTCTTTTTTCCTTTGAAAAAAACCCCTAACATATATATAAAAGATCCATGCCACTTCTCATAACAAAAAGGCAGAGAATAACCTGTCTGCCCTGCCCATCAGCTTTTCAATAAAATTGATTCTAGATGTGCAAGGTTGTCTGTGCACTACTGCTAAGTGCATAATAGCTGTAGTATGCCAACTCATTATTCTGTAAAGTGCTGTGAAATACCACGATTACGAAAGATGCCACATGAAAACAGCTTCCAGTCTAGTCGGGTGATGGTCAGGTGGCCAGACAGGCTGCTGTAGTACAGCTACATGATCTGCAGTCCGGCAGTTTTATGGCTACAAACATCCCTTAGACTTGTTTGCACGTGCCAGAAATTACAAGTGCCCCTTCAGCGGTTTTTCATGCTATCTCCTTTTGATTCCTCTCTTTGTCCCCGTGTTTTGCGGCACTGAAATTTCAGATGGCTCCTGCTCTAGATGCTCAGCTTTATCCATGTGTGCACCTCTCACTTTTCAGTGAGAGTCAGTTATAAAGTAATTTATTTTGTAAAGCACACTGGCTATTGGCCAGTGGGTAGCTAAAGGTGAAAAGAAGGCAATGAAAAGCAGATTAGAAAGCATGTTGCGGAGTGGGAGAAGGGAGGCTCTAGTGTGAAGGAAAGTGAATAGGGACAGTTCAGAGAAGCAAAAACTGAAGAAATAAGGCGTGCACATGTAGCTCAAAGGACTTCATTACAGCTAATTTAGGAAGGTAACAAAGGAGTGATGTCAACAAGATCTAAATAGGGAGAAGCACAATGGGAAGAACAGAGAGAGCAAGAACAAATAAGAGTCATAAAATGGACAAATGTCTTCAAGACTTTAGAAAGTATGTTTTAGTGCCTTTTCCCCTCCTCCTTTCCTGTTCTCCAGGAAATGTCTTACCAATAAGAGGAGCAAAAGGCTTGGCAAGTTTAATAATGCCCTCAAGGTGATGAAACGTTGGTGCTTGACAGAACAAAAGCTTGGCCATCCAGTTCTCCAGTTTTGCTTAAATGTGAGCCACTCTTTCTTTTTAGTGTCATATCAAATCTGATGACTCACATAGAGTATTCATTGTGCACAAGATATCATAAATTCACCATTAGGAATGTGATTAAACTGTGTGCTCAGAAGAAAAAATGTGTCCCTTCCCCATCTCCACCTCTTTTTTTCCCTGGGGGACATGTAGAAAAGTAAATATTGCAGCTGTGCTTCTGTCGTTTACTCTGGAGAGTCCATTAAAGATGGTGATGATTAAGACGTGCATGTTTGTCGTGCTAGTCAAGAGACTGGACAGCTTTCAGCAAGAGGAAGCTGTGGAGTGATGGCAGCAGGACAGGGGACTGACAATTAACTCACGCACAAAGATGAAACCCATTAAGACCCAGCATAGCTCTAAACACTGAGCTTTTTTTTCCAATTATGTCATCTTGTCTGATGCATTGCCTCAAACCAGACTATGCTTTCCCCCCATCACATCAAGGCGTGCATAGTCTCAAATATTCATGTGCAAATTTAACATGTAGTAAATGGAGATACAAAGATTCTAAAATGACCTGTGGAGATATGTTTGTCATCTCCTGACCTTCCCAAGTGGGGACCTGGCTGAATCATGCAAGTGTCTCTGGCTCTTGTACTCCTTTCCCATGAAAACTGAAGCAGAGCAAGGGAGAATGGCTACAGCTGCACAGTGCTGTGGCATCAGTGCAGAGCTTGAGGGTGCATCCGGGCATAGCCAACATCCCAAACTCACCTTTGTAGATCAGAGAAGTGTACAGAGCCCTGAACTAACATCATGCAGTTTTGGTTGCTCTTTGTATTGGTGATGTTGTGGTTTTGAGAACAAAAATAAGCTATGATGAATCAATAAAGACAGTGATAATTTTGGATTAAACCTTAATTCAGCAAACAGTAATATGACCGACATCAAGAATGGGCTTTTCACTGGTCTAGAGCAGCATGCCTCCTTTGACTTCAGCAAGGAAATGTTGACTTAAGGCAGGCTGGAGTGTCCTGGCCTTTGCAAGTATATTCAGAGAGCCAATGATTCAGCTGGTGGGAGCTTCCTTGTTTTGGTGATCCTATGAGTGCTTTGTTTATGTCCACGATACCTTATGCATGAGCACTTAATAGTGGATGAGTGTTGGAAAGATTGTTAAGCAAGCGTGTCTTGTAAGTAATGTGGAGCTGACCCTTTGTGACACTTGCATGACCCAGAAACAAAGCAGCAGGCAGGAGAGCCCTGCAGTAAATGAACAGTGTTTTGATATTTTCTAATAATAAAACCTATGAAGTTAACCTTTGGGAAGTATAGTTAAACTTAATTTATTTTCAAATGTGCAATGTTTTCAGTGTGTTTGTTTGCGCTGTAACCTAATTTTCCACTTCCTTTCCCTTGTCATACAGTTTTTAGGCCAGGAATGCGGTAATGAATAGAGAGAAGAATGTCAGTTTAGACTGTAAAAAGCTTCTGTGAAAAAGCCTAGTAGAATTAAATAGGGAATGATCGTCTGTCTGTAGGATTTCAAAGCCCATGTCTCCTCTGGTTTAAAGCCACAGGATTGCTAATAAAGGATCATTTCATACATGTGGCCTACTGAGCTCTGTGACTGAGTATAGGTTGAATAATGTCATTTCTTCCTTTCTTTCCCTCTTTCCCTCTCTTTTTCTTTCCTCTCGCACTGAGATTTTCCATGTGTCCCACTCTCGTTGATTTTGACCATAGGGCTACTGCACTACTGGGATGTGGGCAGCCTGGCCCTGGGATTTTTGTGTAAACAGATCTTCCCTACTAGGTTCCTTGTTGGGCGAAATCTGAATCCGAATTAATGTGTCGGATTATGTTACCTCCAAAACAGGAGCAAGCATTAAGTGAGCAACGAGATCAGCATCAGAATTTAGCAGGGGACCTCCTCCTCTCTTATGAGTTGGAGCCCACCACTGGGTCTTCTAGTACGTAACCCTTGAGTGGATTTGAACTCATGCCCAGAGGCTAAGGCCTCTTTTATACATTTAACTTTTTTTTTTTACTTTACTATCATCTGTACAGTCAATACACATGTATGATTACCAAAGTGGAAATCTTGGAGGCTGACTCTGCCGTGTTCTTTTATGCCCTGTGTTGAGCAGACTCAGTCAGGCTGAGTGGAGTGGAAAGGCAGGGAACAGTGCTGGGCCCTTCACTGGCTGTGGATGGGTAGGCGTACGCTGGAGATGAATCGGGGTCACTACACTGCAATATGTTAATTTGCCAATAATCATTGTAAGTAATAGCTTCACTGATTCATGAGTTCCATAAATTGATTAGTCCCTCTGTTAATGAAGAGCTCTAATGCACTACATGTGCAATAGATCATTTCTTTACTTTATGACTTTATCTGGCCCAGGGAACTCGAGCACACTGGGCAGTGCTGGTAGGTACCATTTCCATTTGCCAATGTGTTACTGCATAAATACAAGCATTAACATTGTGCACATTCTGCAGTGGTTTCTGCACAGAATTAGCTGAGTAATTAATTCCTTGAGCTTTCTGATGCATCACACTGCAAAGTCAGCTTGGTTCCTACTGGACCATCTTTACAAAAAACTGGGCTGACTCTGCACTCATCTGTGGACACTCATGCAAGACAAAGTTTTGCTTGAAGCAAGAAATCTCCAGTTGGAAGAAGGGCTAGTAGGGTCATAAATCACTTTTCTGGTCTTCCTAATCCTCTTTCCCAGTGCAGAAGCAGTATCCCATGGGCTAGCTTAGTTTGAGGCTGGCACTGAGGATGAGCAGGGCTGTTTGTTTGCCTGGGTGAAACTGGGACTGTCGCTGGTGGGGCCGTGGCAGGAGTGGGTTGAATCAGTATGGGCTCTGTTACACGAAGGCGCAACCACATTTCCCACTAACACATGTGAAATCCTTCAGTGTGTTAGATTGAAGAAAGCTCCAGAATGCCTGAACAGTGACAGTGCCCTTCTCAAAATGCCTGTATCCCTAGTGAGAACAGGGTTACTTTTTCTTTTTCAAATGGACTTCGCTGCAGTTATCCATGCCTTTGTCCCTTTGAGATTTCGTTGACATAATACACTCTACATGGGTCTATATGTTGAGCCCACTCAGAAACTGAAGCTAATGCAGAATGCAGTGACCCGCTTATTAAGTAGTGTTTCACGCTGGGAGCACATCACACTAATGTGCCAGGATCTGCACAAGCTGCCAATACGTTTTTGGATGTTGGTGTTAACCTATAAAGCTATAAATGGTTTGGTACCTAGCCACTTGGGTCAGGAGAGAAGGCACGGTGCCTTTATTAATTATACAAGCCTCCAGCTGAGAATGAATCTGCTTAGGCTTCTGGAAACGGTTCACACTGGGCATGTTCAGAGGCTTAATGCAGGCATTAACATACCCTTACATTGCATCATTTAATTTGCATAACAACTCCTGGGTTTGTAGCATACCTTCCCTTGCATCTACCTTTGATGTTGCTGCTGCCACCTCTAAGCTCTTTGTAGAGTTGACAGTTCGAGCTCTGGGCTTGGGACCAAAGGGCGGTTTTACTCATCTGCTACATCAGGAGAAAGCCCCTGTGTGGGCCTAGCACAAAGCTCATAAACTGAGACACATCAGTGTTTGTAAAACTAGTGAACAGGAAAGTAGATCATGCTTAGTCAGAGGTACTTTCAGAATATGTCTGAGTCTGGGGAAAAAGCTGCAAATTCGGGGTTGGTTTTAGATTTTTATCAAAGTGATTTACGGTTTACAAAATACCCTTTCTTTCCAGAGCAGAACAAGTAACCCACAATATTCACCCATTACATCTGCAGATAGATCTGCAGCTACTTCTTGCATTCGTCCGTGGTGTTTCTCATTGGTAATTACAGTAATATTTATGTCTCTTTGCATTTTTATATGTCCTTTGTCAAGCTGATTAGAGGAGGCACAAAGCTGCCCTTTCATAATAAAAGTATTAAAAAAATAAGAAGAGGCCTCATTAGGAGGCTTGCTGACATCAACTAAATTGAGTTTCACCTCGTATCAGAATTTTAATAAATAAGCACTGATGCTTGGTGCGCTGCTGTAACGTGCACGCTCCACTCACACAGCTTGCTGCATGCTTTGTACCATGCGGCTTTTTCCTTTTTAATGCAAAACAATACTAAGTGAGCCAAGGGGAGATGCTATTTCATATTCAAGCCTTTCTCTTTCCCTAGCAGACCTTAAAAGAAATATAAAATAATTTGTCTGGTATCCAATCACTCTGACTATACTTTCTGATTCTGCTGTTGTACATATCAGAGCCTTAAATCTAACATTTTCTTTTGCAGTGCTGCAAATGTGAGGTGTGATTTACATTTGTTTTTCTTGCAAATTAGGAAGAGCATAAAACACAGGCAGCTTTCCTTTCTGATGCCATTGAATTTATATAAAGTTGGGCTGGAAAAAGCCACAGGAGCAATGAACGGGCGGGGAAATAGAGTGACAGAGGATGTTTTGGTAATGGCATCTTTACAGCTAACAGACCAAAAGAGTCTTGTTCCAGGCTGCTTCTCACTCAAATATTTATGACAACAGTTTACACTCTTTTAATTTCTGGTTTCTCTCTTAGAAATCCATATTTAGGTAGATAATTTTAAAAGCCTGCCCCTACCAATTGCCTCTAGGTCAGTGCCAGGTCCATGCTCTTGATCTCAGGCTGTTTTAGTAACTAGCTTGGTGTTTTAAGGGGAGCTGTAATTTGGGTGGTTTTTATAGATACCAGCAACAGCCAAGTGGCAATCAAAGCAGCCCAGTCAGGATGTCCTGGCAGGGCTGTGGGCACTGGGGACACAGAAACAGAAACAAGCGCGGGTTGGTGGCAGTGCCCCAGCCACCAGTGGCTGCTGCTGCCGTCTGCCCTCACTGGCAACAAGCACTGTTTGATGGCCAGTGCTCCACATCAAACCCTCTCAGTGGCTGCACTGCCCAGGATCTGCTTTCCTGCCTGGCAATGCTGCTGTACAGATCTGTGTCCTCGGTGCTCCTCCAGGTGGGATTTTTTTTTTCTCAATTTATTTCTTTTGTGCCTGTTCCCAAGGTTTTGAGTTGTTTGTGAGAAGCATCTTCAAAGCAGGTGAAGGGCCAAAGCGGCCACCCTCTCTGTGTTCATGATTCTGACCTTGGATCCCATATAGGGACTCATCCCATCATGTGCTATAGGAAATGTGATAAAATGATGGTGCCAGGCAGGAGGTGCTGCTGAGGAAACAGGAGTGCTCCACGCCATCTCTGACTTCCCGCTTTGCAGGGCTGAGAAAATCCCAATTGTCCAAACTTTCTGAGCCTAGCGGGCCCACGTGAGATCAAATCCTTATAAGCTTGTCTAATCAGCCCTTTTCCCTCCCTGTTTCTCAGCATTTTCTATCACTACCTCTTTACTGCAGTGCTGGGACATACTCCCTGTAGAAGCTGAGTGCAAAACCTGTTAGCGACTTTAGGGGGTTTCTGGCTGTAAGCTCAGGGTCTGAACAGATTTGCAGCTTCAAGCACTTGTGCCAAGAATTGGGTTGCTTTGATCAATTAAATTCCCTGGCAGTGAAAGAATAATAATAAAGGTTAGGGGAGCCGTGCTCTGAAGCTCCATCTGCAGAAGAGTGTATCTTCCCACTGCCCCTGAATAGCATCAGCAGGCTCTCCTCTACCTCTTTTATGGATTTAATTCTCTTTGGGAAGCTAATCTCACCCCTGCTGCCCCAGCACAAAACCCAAAGTGGCAATCTTGTGAAGCACAGAAAAGCAATTGGGGGGAACCTAGCTTTTTATGGTAATACCCAGGGAAAGTGACTTGCACCACTGCTCTTAAGAATGCAAACATGCTCCCACCAAGCGCGGGATAAACAGCACGGCTTGTACCTTTCAGCAGAACAGAAATGTGCTGTTGCCAGAGCCAAGGGACTCTCTACAGGAAAAGTTTGCTTGCCAAGGAGCATGGCTTTGCTTATACCCAAATGCCTCGAGGTGCAGAGGTAGTTTTGCTGGAGAGTAGGGGATGCTACAGGGGGCAGGAGGAATAGAGAGGGAAATGTGGGCTTATGCTGGGCTTATGAAAGTGATGGAGGCTGACCCTTGCCTCCTGCCCAGTGCCTCCGTGGCTGTTTGTCGCATGGTATCTGTATGTAACACTGTTGGCTCGCTTGAGTGGGAATCACCAGCCTGGCAGCCCTCAGTCTGAGTAGGCTTTGCTCTCAGATCAGGGATTTGTCTGTTTTCTGGCTCAGTTTCAGTGCTTATTTATACAAAATAGATGAAGGTAAAGACACTCACAGATGAAAGCAGTGTTCATGTTCCTGCCCCGGCCTCTGCACTAGCAATGATGGCTGCATGGTGAAGAGAGGGCATCTCCTAGGGAAAGTTAAGGGCTCTGGTTAACAGTCCAGATGCCTTAATCTGGGGGGGGATTCAGTGCCCTCCCATCCCCATCACTATGCAGCTCTCCTGCTGTGTCCTTTGTTTAGGGGGCTGTGTTGGCCAAGTCATTTATTCTGTCCTTGTAGAGTCAGTTTTCTATGCTTTGGGCTCCCTGACAGTGTCTGTAGGGTGATGCTAAGGAGCTGTGATGAGGAGAAGGTGACAGGGGTGAGAAGCAGACCAGGTGAAGAGAACAAGGAGAAGGGGGTGCAGGACCATCTTGATTTTCAGCAGTTCTACCTGAGGTGGACATCATAGATCATGACATATTGTGACTCTGCGTTCTGGCATTCAGAGACTTCCTGGGGGCCCCAAATCTGCAAGGTGGGCACAAGATTGGAGTGGGTGGTGAGCAGCAGGCAACACAGGGTTGTCCTCATGGTCTTTCTGACTGACATAGAGTGTCCTGAGCCAAGGATCATCTCCCTTACCCAGTTCTCTGACATGGAGCGGTTTCCTCACCTGAGGTAGCTGGATGTAATTTTTGTGTGCTAGCTGCCAGAATATCTTCAATTTAGCTTGGTCTATTAAATCACCTGTCTTAATGCTCTTTGTCTGGAGATCAAATTTGGAGGGGCAGCAGCTGGAGAAAAATTAAAGCAGACAAATGTGTGTAAAAATGTTTCTCTCCAACTGCTTTCATCACAGGCAATTCCTGACTAAATGATGAGGCTTAGGGCTATAAGTATCTCAGTCATTTCATCTGGAGTAAACTGAAACCAAGGTCAAGTCATAGCTGGTTTGTGTCCTTTTCCCTTCTAATCTTACACATTTCATTATGGTTATTTTATTTGAGTGTCTGCCACTTGCTATTTCAAGCTTCCAGTGGTATGCCTGCTCTGCACCCCTGTTTGCCAGCTAAAACCTTTCCACACCACTAGTGGACATGATTACATAATTTCAGATGCACTAAGGCCTGAAATTATTGGATTTTTTCCCTGCTACAAATGAATGAATGTAAGTTGTTTATTTTTAACTTCGCCTCCTGCCTGTGAACTCCAGTAAAGGGAAATTAAATTTTCATGATGGATGCAGGGGGGAGGGCAGGAGGGAAATAAAAGAAAAGCATCTGAGTGTGAGTGCAACAGAAAAAGAAGCATGCTATGTTCCTGCGTGATAGTGTGATGTTATTCCACCTGTTTCTTTAATTACTAGAAGCTGCTGAGCCTCATCAGCTGCCTCCACAGCCTCGGGAAGAGAGGAAGTGCTGATGGGGTCTCAGGCGTGTGGCTTTTCACGCTCACGCCAAGACTGCTCATGGAGTCGTGTTCCTCCCCAGATTGTTCATCCACGAATGTGTAGTTCATCCGAGCTCCAAACTTACTTTGAAGATCAGAAGTAACCTGTGTGGTTTCTTCTAATCTACAAACCCCTTTCTCTGAATCATCACTTCAAGAGCAGAATTTACTGAATTCAGTAGCAATGTTTTGGTTTCGTGACATCTAGTAAATAGGTGTATTCAATACTGCAGTATAAAGAGGTTAATTTACTTCAGCCTCCTCCTCACTCCAGGAATCTTATATATTGTCTTCCACACACCTAGCAAGGTTAGTTCCAAAAATGTTGTAAAATAAAACTAATACTCCCTTGTATCTGTGCATGTTTGAATCCAAAGTGGAAATGTGTTTAATCTGCAGCTTCTGTGTTAAGAACTAAGGGCATCCAAGCCTTTGGGATGGAGGTGTGTCTCTGAGCCTCCAGAGCTGAACATAATTGAAAGGGCTCAGGTTTCCAATTCCTGCTTTAGTCCAACTTCAGTGTTAATGCACAGGATGTGTAATGATGGCCCTCAAAGGCCTCCTTGCATTCACATTTGCAATCCTCATGTTGTATTACTGCAGACTTTGCCCCTTGTTTTATTTCATGCTTCCTTCACCACAAACATTTAACGCTTGTGGAAAACCAGCTGGAGTGTCTCTCTCTCTTTCTCCTTTAATAATCTCTAGTTTGGGACCACTGATCCTTCAACAACCTCTTCTCTTTTTGATGTGCCCTGTGTTTTCTCTTATTTACAGCAACTGCCATGCTTGGGATTCTCTTGTTCGTCCTCTCCCTCCTCTCAATTTCTCAGAACAAGCTGAAAATGAGATTTAATAGGCCTCCCACTGTTGTTGCTCTTTTGAGATTACTGGGATCAGATGTTCTTCTCTTGAGGACTACATCAAAGAAAATGAGAGAGGGTAAAGACCAGGAAGCCCAGGAAGGTGGTGGAGAGAGGGGATAAGGCAGAAGAAGAGTGGTTTTCAGCATGTAATGCTGTGGAATAGGGCATTTTTGGCTTTGTTGGATCCTTTCCAGGGTTTTACAGAAGTGTCAGTGCCACTATGGTGTGAAAAGCTTAATAATTTTTTTTATAAAACCTTTCAGCAAGCCCAGTGCTACCTGAGTGTTGTATTTTTTTATATGATTTTTTGTGCTACTTGCTATAAACAACCCACTAATTTTAATGTAGGATTATTTGGCTGACCTATCCATCCCCATGTTCCCAGAAATCCTCTCCATATTAATTGCATTTCACTGCTGGAGACACCTGTTAGCAAGGGCACAGCTGAACAGGCTCTTAATACTTTAAATCTCTGATAATACTCCAGTTAAACCTCTCTTTCTTGCTTTTTTTTTCCCCTTTTAAAAAATTTTTTAATAAGAGAGCAGCTGGTTGAACTTGCTCCTTAAGAGCAGATAGAAGGTAAAATTTCTGTTCCTCTCTCTAGTGTGAGGAGACTTTGCAGCAGAGGAACTGGTGGTTTTTGAAGGCTGTCATTGCACTCCCCTTTGCCTCTCTTCTTCACTAATGGGGAGAAGGGTCACTCATGGTTTTCACTGGTGAAAATAATCGACGTGGTATGTGCAGTTTTATAGCTGGTCACAAAGCTCAAAGGAAGCAAGTATATATGGCAGTATGGCAAGGACTTTTTTTGGGTTTTGTTTGTTTGTTTTGGTTTTGCTTTGTGTGGAGTTTTTTGGGTTTGGTATTTTGGTTTGGGTTTGTTTTTTTTTTAATCCCATTAGAAAAGTGAGGGAAATTTCACAAAATTCAAAGTGTCTGAAGAAGGAGATAAGCCCTTCATGCTGTTCAGTTCTACAGTGTTTATTCCTTTTCCCCTCTATTTTCTTATCATTATCAGAGGGAGGTGGAAAGCTTTTGTCAGAGTTCTCCTTTAAAGGGAGATAGTATTTGAATGTAAACAAGTATGAGCACATGGTGTGACCAAAGAAGCGAGCAGTATCTTCAATTTCTGAATTTTCTGGCAATCACGAATGGTGTCAGGATCTTAACATGACTCTTAAATGGCTCTAAGAGCAGGATGGCTTCTATGGAAACCCACTAGACAAGTGATTCAAAAAACATCTTTTCAGAAAATTACTTCATCATATATGAGATTTCTTTTTAAAATTAACTACATGGGAGTTCTTGGCAATGATGGTCTCTACATCTGATGGTCTAACTAGCATGAAATAGAGCTGCTGCTCTCATTTATATACATTACGCTATCTGGTTCCTCACTTGTGGTTTGGTAAAAGCATGAATTTTCAAGTTTCTCTCATGGGACTTCTCTGGCTTCTTTCACTTTACCTTTCATTTTCTTCCCTGCTATGTAGAAATACAGGATGATTATTAAATGGCTTTAGGAATTTTGCTGCAAGAGGCAGGAGAACATGCAGCATCATAATTTTTTATTGCTGTCATCACAGTTTCTTATTGTCTTTTCAAGCAATCATGACCATAGTGAGGTGGGGAAGATTGTAGCAAATGCAGTTTAGCTGGGAGAATTAAATATAGATATTTTCTTGGTGTAATATTTGTCAGGCAAATCACAGAACGTTTTTTTATAAATACCTTTGTGCATACACGAGCTGTTTGATCCATGCATCACTGCAAGACTATAATCCCAGGGTAAAACCCCATGACAGATGTCCGTGAGCCTTACAGCATCCCAGTTGCAGGGAGGATGAGACACTGGTTGGAGAAGGGAATGGGATGACTGGAAAAAGGGTTCCAGCTGTGGGTTCCAGCTGTGTTTGCTTCAGCAGGTCTGTTGCACACAGGAGAGCTCTCCCTCGCCACCAGCCTCTTCCTGGGGGAGCAGAGATGGTAAGGCTGATCACAGCTGCAGAGGCTCCTTGTGCTGACCCCAGCCCTGAGGACACACAAAGTGCTGCAGGCAGCAGAATGCAAGAGAATTTAAGGAGTGAGCTGGAGAAGACTAGAGACACAGGGAAGGGTGGAGGAAGGATGTTGTCCTGAGCGCAGAGACCGGGGAACGTGCCCAAGGCCGCGTCCATCACTGTCAGAGATGGGCACAGCAAGCGAGCTGCTAGCCCTGCTGCCCTGCCTCTTTCACCAGCACCCACTGGGTCTTCCAGTAGCATTGGCACAAGTACAGATGGGGCCAAATGGCTTCTCACAGAATGCAGCTCACCCTCCTGGTGTCCCTCTCCACCTCACAGATCAGCCTCATGCCTGGCCACAGTCTCTCGGGCCCCTTCTCAGCCCCTTGCTCACCACCCAGGATGTGGCCTGAGGCAGAACCTCACTTCTTCACTTGGAGATCAGTGGGGAGGTTTTTGTTGGGTACTGTCACTGTCTATTTTACCTTGGTCTATTCAGGATTGCTTTTTAGTTAAAAATACTCAACTGGCTTTTTATATGAAAGTACATATGCCTTTCATTCCTTCTGCTTCTAATTACCAAGTTATTTAACTACTATTCTAATTATTAAACTATTATGAACTGTTTGTTATTTTTCTGCGATATTTTTAAATCCAAGATGGTTTCTGAGGGAGGCAAGTGACCAAAAATATTTATACGTTGTAATTCAGCTTGGTAGACTAATTTAGTTTAATTAGCTATAATGTGGGAGTTTAACTCTTGTCATCAAATTAGAAATCGGTTTACTACTTTGTATTATTTTGAATTTTTCTTTAAAAAGGTATTTTTCCTGTTTTTCTTTTCTATCTTTCTTTCTTTCTGTGGTAAATATATTATTTATGCTGTTCCTATGCTAAGATTTCATGCCCTCAATGCTAAATAACCCTCCCCCTCCTTCTTTTTCTAGCTGGGATTTATAATACACCCCAGAAAAAAATAGGTGCTGACTCTGCTGTGAACAGTGCCCCTTCATTATGAAACAGCCCTTGCAAACTTTTGGAAAATGGACCTACTGTGATAATAAATCTTCTCTCTTGACATACAGCACTGAATGTGGCTCTGACCACATAAACTGCACTCCCCATGATTCTGGGGCTGTTCACAATGCCAACCATTTATAAGCCAGTTGGCTTTACATTAATTAATTCCCAAGTCATTCACAAATAGCAACAATCACCTCAAAGTGCAGGGCTAGGAACGGGCTGGCATTTTTGAAAGCGAGATCTGTATATAAAAATTTACCATGCTCACAATAGGAAAAAACCCAGCCCTTGAAACAACAATGGCTTTCTGCTTTTGGGCTCGGGGTTGCAGCTCCTTTCAGTTCAGCTTGTGGTGGTTTATTTATGACGGGTGCTAATTTCTGATGTTCAACTTCTTCTGTGGACTTCTTCTTGGCTGGGCATCCTGCCCCAAGTGCAAAGTAGGGCTCCCTGCACTATTGCCTGTAGAACAAGGCCGGTGAAATATGAATTGCTGTGGAGAGGAGCTCAAGGATCCCAGGAATGCCAGGGAAAGATTTAGCTTTGTGACATCCTCTGCCAGATTGCTAGCTGCTTCTCACCTGGATTTCAGTCCTCACAGCCTTCCCTTACAGGGCTTTAGCATCAATCAGTAGAATTTTATGGTTCAGACATTAATGGGAATAATTTTAAAAATCTATCCAGGAGAGGTCTTGCTCTCCCTGCCTGTCACAGCTTTTAGGCTTTTAAGGGAACTTTTTTTTCAGATGTGATTGAATTGCATACCTTGTTCCCATGGGCTGAAGTTTCCTTTGGCTGCAGTTGACTTCTCCTTTTTCCATCTCCTTCCTCCAGCATTGGCCCATGCAGCCTGTCCTTGCCTTTGCTTCAGTTCCCCTTCCCTGTGTTCCTCTGAGCTTCCCCATTTGTGCCTCAGGATTTCTGCCCTTGGCTTTACTTCCTAGGGGTTCCCCATGGGTCAGATGAGTTACCTGTTGCCACTCAGCCCCTTCCATCTCCACTGCTTTATCTTGCTCCTTGTGTTTTGTTTCATTGGTGTTTTGCCTTGTATAGGCTGTAAACATGTAAGGATACTTTACATTGGAAGTCAGCCTAGAGAATGAAAGAGTTGGACATGGGAATGTTTTTTTTTCTAGTTGGTCACCTATTGCTGAGTGCACATGGACCCTTACCCCCCTCTCCCTGGTGGGACTTCAGCCAGAGAGGAGCTGCCAGTGCTACTTGGCTGCTCTGTGGAGGTGCATTATGGCACAGGCTTAAAGGACACAGTTACGGACGAGCTTCACAGGACGGTGCCTCATCCAGGCCACGGGGCTGGCAGTGCTCATTCACTAAGCAGCTATTCAGTAGTTTTTCTTCATCATTTTTCAGCAGGGGAGAGAGTAACTGATCCCTTAATTCCAACATTCTATTCAGATACTGCACTGAACACAGAGTTATTAATTTCCTCGGAGGGTTTCTTGCTGTCATTCAGCATGACAGTATCCTGAATGCTTTAAAAATATTAATGGGTTTATTTTCATAGTAGAACCATAAGATGGAAGAGTATTGCTTTCACACTGTAGTTGTGAGCAACAGCAAAGAGTGCAGGATCAAGGTCAAAGAGAATGCAGGGTTTAGACACATCATAATTTTTTTTCCAGACGACATTCTGTTTATCACCTTACTTCCATGTCTGCATTTTATACAGCCCACTGAGTTCCATTTTGGCTGCTGCTGCTCAGCAAGTGGTTCTGCCAAGTTCAGAGGTAGTCCTGTGAGCTCTGCACTGGTAAAGCCCTGCAAGCTGTTTGATCTGAAGGGACTCATTTAGTCCCACAACAGGCAGGTGCAGGTGTATCTGCCCAGGTCGGTATTTGTCTGCTTTACTTTCTCCTACTGCAATCTTCAATCTCAATACCCCCTTTTGCAACAGGCAAGACTGGAGCAATGCAAGGAGCTGTAATTCATGCTCAGTGCCTTCTAGCCAGCTGAGGCAGAAATCCTATGGAGAGAGCATGGTACGTGCTCAGGAAAATAAGGATCTCTTGCTCTGTCCAACAAAATCCCAGTTCAGTCCATTTTTTCTGATACTGTTCAGGCTTCTTGATAGCTCTGACCCATAAGCTCCTTATGCAAATATGTTGTTTACCTGCTCCTTTTCGCCATTCCCCATGTGGTTTCTTGTCCCACCCTGCTGACCAGCCAGCACTCCCATTTGATGCAATGGCAACTTCAAGATGTGGTATTCCTGCTACTACATTTGGTTTTCAACTCTATAGGTACTACAGTCTGCTAATATATGGATTAACTGCAATATAAAATAAAGATTCCCTGCTTTTTATGTGGGTTGGTTAGGCACACCACTTGACAGAACTTAACATGGTAATAGTATTTCTGCTGGGTTCAGCAAAGATAGTGCCATAAAAATAAAACACATTGAGATTCATAGAAATCTGTCTGCATTCTGCTTCCAGTGAAGCTATTCAGGGCCAAATTTTCAAACATCAGTTTCTAGTTGCACCAACACAAGGAGCCCATGCAAAATACAAATATGCACACTTAGGTTCTTACACATGCGGGCAGTGCCCATTCTTGCTGAAATGTGACATTCTGAGAACAGATGTTGCAAAATACTTGCACATATTTTGTGGGAGCAACAGTGACATCAATCTTTCTGGAAACATAGCTCCCATTTTTACTTTTCTTTGCTTGGTAGGCCGTTTATCTTGTTTCCTTTGGCGCTGGAAGTCTTCCCCATGCTGTTTTCTGTGTTTGGAAAATCTGCCCACCTTCTGCATGCCAATCACACTTCTTTTTCAAACCTCTTCTTCAAACTTCTCCTAATCCTTTTTATGTTGATCTTCTTACTGTCGTTTTCTTTCCAACTCAAGTCTGAATTGCCTCTTACAGGGAGTTTTAAGTGTGTGTATTTATTCATAGTCCTTTGTGTAAGCTGTCTAAGTTAGTGCTCCCTTCATTTTGAAGTGAGAAATTAATTTTATATAGTTGTACTAACTTAATCCATGCCTTCATCTCCACAATGCAAAACCCTTTTTTTGAATAGTCCAATTTCTGTTTTAAAGGTGAGTTTGTTCAAATGTAGAGATTAAATAGGCTGCCAGGGTCAGAGTTAGAATGTAACAAATCTATGGGAAGAACACAAGTCTCGTGGTGACTAGACTAGTAGTTTCAGTGCTGAGTAATGCACTATTGGCACGGCTTTCCCTTTTTCCTCCAGAAAAAATTAAAGACAGTAAATCAGTTTGGAAGGTATGGTTTATTTTGGCCTGCTGACACTACAAATGTTGTTTCTGAAACAGCAATGGTTAATTGCTCAAACTCCTCCGCTGTGCAGACAGCATTGAATGTTTCCATGTAAAGAGTGAGGGACAGGAGCTGGAGTGGAGCCTGGATAGAGAGCTCCTGGGGGAGGCAGGGGAAGGTGGGCACAGCCAGGACAAGGATGGAACCTGCTGGGGAGCCCCCTGCCATGGACAGGGAGCCATGGGGCAGCTACAGTGGCTAGGGGCTGCCATGCCTCCCTGGCTCTGGGGTGCTGACAAAGGTGAGGAAGGATGGGCAGCACTACCAGTCATTTTGCAGGCAATTGCTTGCTTCACCTAAGCTCTTGCTAACCCTGTTCGTAGGAGGTGGGACTGCTAAAATTGTTGGGTGCATATAGGTTTTTTTCCTCTGTGTACTATTATTATTATTATTTAATCTCTACATGGCCTTTCATTTCTGGAACTGAAGTTTATGAGCATTTTATTTTTCATTTTCAGTAACTTTTTCCAGCATAACATGAAACTGCAGATATTTTCAGGCCTTCATTTTAAAAATTATCTCTCATTATCATAATTTACTGCTCTTAATGATTTTTCTGACAGGTTTTAGTAGCAAGATTCCCTAAGTATTCCTTTTTTTTTCTTGAATGCAATTAAGTATATTATGCAAGACAGTATGGATAATATTAAGATCCCAGTAGTGTAACATTCAGGAGAGTTTCCAACAGTCAATGTTATCTGTCATCTCAGGATATGCATCACCTGGGGATCCTTTCTATGGAAAGACTGAGAAGAGCTGCTTCTCCAGACAGCCTTTGTCACGTTGTCCTAGGATTTCTGGGAGCTCCTGCAGGAACCCAGAGGTGGCTGCCGTCTGCTTGTGTTGCTGGTTTGCATTAGGATCCGGATCAGACTGTGCTGGAGAAGAAAGCCTCCAACAGCTACCATGGCCCTGGCAAGGCACAGGCTGTGCTCTCTGCATGCCTTCTCCAGATGCTGGGCATATGGGCCTGTCCTGAGAGCTCCAGGATGGTTTGGCTTAGTTGGTTTGGCTGAGAAGGCGGTTGGAGGAGAGAGTATGGAGAGAGACTTATTGCTCTTGCAGATAACAGCCTTGCTGAGTTTGATTGATGGATGCTGTTTTATCTGCCAGACATAAGCTAAAACTTGGGAAATGGAGCAGAAATATGCAGCTTGGGCAGAGCAGTTGTGTACAGCAGGAAGAAGCACAGTGCTGGTTTGAGCAGAACTTGTGCTCAGCTGCCCCAGTGCACCAGAGGTTCCCTGATGAGCACAGCTGGGTGTGAAGCACCACCCACACATGTGCCAGCCAAGCAGGGCCCAGAAATAGGGTGCCACACATGCTCTGGCCATGTGTACCAGGGAATGAGCTTGCTTCCTTCCTGTTTTCCCAATCCTTTCCCTTTGCTATCCTATTGATAGGATAGCACAGTCTGATCCAGATTGCAGGCCCTCCATCTGGTCCTGAGAGCAAGGATTTCCCAATTCTGCCTCCAAAACGATGCTCAAGAATTCTGGGCTCTGCTACCTCTGGCTTTAGCAGTCTGGCTCTGTGGCAGTGGGTATCACCCCATATACCTGGCCTCATCTCAATTCCCTCTGCCTGCCTTGGACTTGCTCCACAGTCATCATATGCTCCCAGCCACTTACTGGGTAACAATGCAGAGTAGAGAGTAGTACCCCTGCCTCAGTGACGAATGTGAAAAGCTCTAAAATGGAAATGGTTGTAGTGGTACTTGCCTCTAGGGTAGCTTATCCTGTGCAGGAAACTGGCTGCAACTGGAGCACTTTTTGCTAATGTACATTGCATTTTCACTTTGCTGTAATTGTAAAACTCTAGAGTGCAAACAAGGCTGCAGGCTGTACATTTTTTAATAAGTGCTGCTGTGCCCCAATCCTGTTTGCCACTCTCTGGAACCCTGATAACCTGGTCTTCATTAAGTCCTTTGGGAGCTAACATTTAGCTAATAAAATTAGGAGAGGACAGAATTTTTTAAACAAGTAGAATTTGACACATTTGGTTTCTGAGAAGGTCGTGAAGATGGTATAATATTGCTTGTACAAGGTATTTGTCAAGTGTGTTCCAATTTGAGAGAACAGTTAGACATTTTTCTTCCTCATAGAAGTGTTAATAGACTCAAAGGTGGAAGAAGAGGCAAGGGCAGAATGGAAAAAAGACCTGACAAGCTCGAGTGATGGCAAACATAGCAGATTACACTAAAGACAATCTCTTCTCTGCCACTCATTTTTTCTTACTCAGCAGAGAGCGCATCTGGCTCTTAGTTACGGAGGAGCTGAAATGAGCCCTTGTGAGTGATCAATGCACATGCTGGGAGAAATCTTACAAACACAGGAAAAGCCACTGATGATATTCTGTCTGGAAAGAGATTGCTGGTGGTGTTTGAGATTTCCCCAAATCCAGTCTCTGATGAGGAGACAGATGAACAGTGTGTCTGTAAAGAAAATTTAAAGGTTTCCATTAAAAGAAGAAACATAGGCCTGAAAAATGCACGTGCGCTGAGGTGTATCCGATGCAGGGAATGTTTCATGTTTTTTCCTACCATCTAGAGTAAATTTATGTTCAAATCTTTGTTTTGTACAAGCAGTGGGTGAAATAATGTATTTTGCTATTTGGCGTAAATGCTCACCTTCATTTGCTTCACAGTGGATGTGCCTGCACCAGCCTCCCCAGTTAGTGCTGACTGGCACTTCAGTTGGCTTCAGAGCAGAAAAACTTCCTGCTGAGGAGCTGAGGATAATAGGATTGCCTTTGGGTTTAGAAGCGGTCTTTTTGGTTTCAGGTCAAAGATTTCTAACCAAACAGCACCAGAAAGCTGCTCCTGCAGTGGCTGTTTCAAGTGACAGGGAACAAGATACACAAGGCATCTGGTGCATCCCATCTGCACAGGAGAAGAAGAAATTTGCCCTGTGACTGTCAGGTCAGTGTGCTTTGGCATGCACGGAGGTGTAAAAATTTTTTCTTCTCAGAGCTTCCATATTTTGTGCCTCATTTGATATCCTTCAGACTAAATTCAACAGTTTCCGTGGTAATGGTGTTTTGTACTGTGAATGCTAGTAAATCAAATATCCATAATGGGGAACCAGATGTAATTTAAAATAAATTTGCCATTTTATGAAAGGGCAATGAAATACTGGTATCCCATCCCAAAATTGTTTATTGAATATACTGAAGAGGAAAAGAGTGGGGACATTTGGTAATTAAATAGGGGCTACAAAAATTGCTGTAAATTCTGTGAGAGAGAATGATACAAACTTCTTTGTTGAACTTTCAAACTGCCCTGTGGAATTTAACAGACAATACAGTTTTCTTCCAGAGTTCAGAATTTCTTTAGGTTATTTTCAAACCTCTATATAGAGTCATCTTTGTTATCCATTTAGTGACTTGTTTAAATTTTTTTCCTTTTCCTTTTAAAAGAGAATTATCTGCTAGTATAGCAGCATGAAAGCAAGTGGATTAAGTGCTTAAGTGCTATAAGATTTATCTTGGATACTTATCTCTGATACTGCACAGGAAAAATCTTCAGATTCTTAGAACCATACCTGGCCCAGGTGGAAGTGGATGCAAATAGTGATTTTGGTGTAAACTTCTTACATTTACTAATACAAGCCAGTCATTTTGCCTGTCCAAGTTAGTGTTTGAACTGTTTTGGGTTTTTTTTCCTGTTTGGTTTTTGGGTTTGGGATTATTTTGTTTGGTTTTGGGTTTTTTGTTGTTTAGTTGGTTTTTTTACTATTGTATTTCTAGTATCTCACTTTCACATCAATGCTGAATGAGGGTATGGCATCAGGTGCCCTCTATTCAATTCAGGACAGGATTGCAAACCTGTGTATCCAATATCAAAAGCCAGAGCCCTAACTGGTAGAATAACATGTACATTTCCTGCTAGGATAAAACTCCTGGTAAGATACCTAGGATCACATTAGAAACACCTCAGCAACATGAGACAAGTACCTTGGTGATATTGTGTCAAATTTGTTTAAAAAGTGTTCTGAGGGTAACTGAATATCAGATTTAGTCCCTATAGAGATTCGGCCTTGTATTCCCCACTGGCTGATTGGCATGCCTTGTTGAATCTCACATAGTCCAGGTCTTGTGGTTTTTTCTTGTTCCTTTTCTGAGTTTCACGCTCCAAGTTCATGGATGTCAGATGTTTACATCCTTCTTCATCAGTAGATGTGGGATGACAGCATTTGCCATTCCCTTGGGTGACTGCTGGGCTTGGACTTTGGTAGATTTGCTACCAGGAGCTCTGGCTGGTCACTGCCTATAGTTACCTTCTCTTTAGTGGGATCCTGAAGGAAAAGCCCCTTTCTGAGTAGTCACTCTGTCAGGAACCTCCCTTTTGCATGTCAGCTATGTTCATACAAAACAACTCAATTATCCCCGGCCAAACTAGGGACACGGTAAAGTTTCAATCCAAAGCCATTCTTGAGGAGCATAGGAAAACATTTTTTTCTAGGTATCATTTGCAGCAGCAGCATTTGGATAGATCCTGGGCTTATGTGGGTGAAGAATACTTTTAAAGTAGCATGAGCTGGAAAACCAAGCAGGTTGTCCTCTGCCCGACTGCATTGTATGGAAAAAGCAGGTGTCTGTGGTAGACCAGTAGGAAAGCCAAAAATAGTAATGGACCATGCTGGGCCACAGCAGTGTCAGAAACTGGATGTGTCTCAAAATGTGGACATTGGCCTGTTTTAGAAGATGTATTTTACAGGACAGAAATCGGATATTCCCTTCATCTACAGACTGATTTTTTTTTTTTTTTTACCTTCAAGGACTGCAAGAAGCTCCGAGGAACAGAAGAGAATACCCACTGTTCCCGGGAACCAGACTCTTTTTAAGTATCAGGCACTTGAAAAGAAGCCTTGGGAACTGAAAGAGCCTGGTTTGTGGGTGTTTCTTTGCTGCCCATCACACATTGAAAGGTCAGGGTCACACATCAATGCAAGCTATCCCTGCCTATTTCAGTTGCATCTTATTTGGGGATTGAGAGGCTTTATTGCCAGTTTTAAGGAGCACCAGCAACCAGGCACAATGTGCCCCTCAATCTGTCATTTGTCATGTCCCCAGTTTGCCTTGGCTTTTGCAGATGTATGAAACCAAGGGTGAAATAGACTGGCAGTGGCTTATATCACAGTTTCCACTTTTCTGCTCTTGATACACAGCTCTGTGCTCTGCTCCCTTGGTCTGTGGTCCACCCTGATCCTCCTTATCCTGGGAAGCTTAGGTGTTTCTCTCCATACCACCTCTAACTATGTGGTGGGATGCTCGAGACAGCAAAACCAGGCACTGTTATTAACTCCAATCAATGTTCATTAGAAGAAAAAACACATAGAAGTGCACACAAAGGGAGACCTTCATCTCCATCCTCTGCCCATCCCTGAGGGGTTGTTCATCAATCAAACACTGGACCCCTGGCAAGACGTCAAGGGTGATAAATTTGAACTTCCACTCAGCAGAGTGAATCTACACCCCTTACCTTCCATGTTTCCCAGGAGAGTAAGCTTCTTGCATGTTGTGGCAAGAGTCACTGCCCCATCTGTAGGTTCATTCTGCATTATGCAAAGTAATGGCAAGGGGACTCTTGCTCAGCTGAGATAAAGAAGTGCTTTCATGTGGCCTGGTTTGACTTGAATCAATCTCTCATTGTGCAGCATCTGCACCATGATTTGCAGTGCTGCCAGCCTTTCCTTGTTGTGCTGAACTAGAGAGAGATACAGGTCTTTGCAAACAGCCTCTGCCTTTTTCAGTTGTGTCTTTTTTGAGGTTATACATTAGTAGTGCCACCCTCAGCACCAGCTGGCAGAACTTGCCCTTTCTGGGGGGGAAGAGAGACTGGCAATGACTGTTCACTTTCAATAGATGAGCTGTACTTAGAGGCTTGATCTCCTCAGGGTAGTATGAAAGTCCTGCACTTCTCATCCTTGAGGCACATCCTATTGGCAACCCTGGAGGGCTGGAAACCAGTGCAAATCATGAAGGCTGGGCCTTAAAGGATGAGAGGGAAGAAGGACTATTAGTCCCAGAGCTTAAAAAATGCTGGTTATCCTACCAAGGCTGTCAGGATCTGTAAATACTGACGACCAAGGCCAACAGACACATGTGTGAGGCTTTGTTGCATTCAGAGCAACTAAGCAGCATGCAAGAGTCAGGCATCAGGCATTCTTTGGCTGCCTGGGTTCTCATGGGGGTGACTATCCATGGTTTCTCTCCATGTTACTTAGCAGCACAATGGCTTTTCTAATCTCCATGGGTCCAGTGCCAGTGTGGAGGCATTTCTCTGCTCTCCCCCACTCAGCACTGATGGAGAGCTTGGTGGCCATGCTAGGCTATGTAGGCATACCCATGGGTGGTTTGCTACTGCTGCCTTTAAGAAGGGTAATGGAGGCTGTCTGTAAAGATTTGCTTCATCACCAGCAAAGAAGAGGGTGAAACTGGTGACAGGTGCATGTGTAATGGCTTTCATGCAATGGGTAAAACCAGTGAAAGTGATAATTACTACAGTTTCACCCTTCATCTGCTGGTAGTGTAGACTCTGTGTGGCTCTACACTGCATCATCTCAACATCATCTCAATGATGGCTACTTCAGGGGCCCTGCAGGCACCACGTCTGTGACTGCCCCTGCCCATCCTCCCCGAGCTCCCCCCACCTGCTGCAGTGACCGTAGCCCCAGGAAGAGGTGTCAGGCATGGGCATGTTCTTTGGCCAAGAAGG
The DNA here is from genome assembly GCA_013398075.1 of Notiomystis cincta. Taxonomy (NCBI): domain Eukaryota; kingdom Metazoa; phylum Chordata; class Aves; order Passeriformes; family Notiomystidae; genus Notiomystis; species Notiomystis cincta. Next base: position 171,289 of record VZRX01000326.1, on the reverse strand, counting down.
GGTCAACTGGAGATGCTGTGCCTGGGGTGGGTCCAGGCTATTGTGTGGCACTGCCTAAAAATGGTGAGAGGGGAAGGGAGAGGAGCGGCAGCACTGGGAAGGCACATGGTGGTAGCTGGCAAGGGGCATCCCAGCAGCAGCTGGGGACATTTTCCAGGGCTGAGGTGACAGTGAGGGAGAGGAGCAATATGCAAGCAGCAGTGCTGTCCAGGGGTTGTGCAGCTTCCCCACGGCTCAGGACATCCTTGCTGCTGAACCATGTGCCCTGATGAGCTCTGCAAAGGCTGGTGGGCGTGTGCAGCCATTTCTCCGCTGGGTGGTTGGCGATGAGTGGTCCCACGTGGTTTAGATTTAGTGAGAATCCCCTTTTCGTGTTCAGAAGGCCTTGTTTTCAGTCCCCAAGTGCCTCGCGAAATGAATTGTTGTTTTCTGGCCAGCCTGACTAGGAAACACGATTCATGCAGTTGCTGGGAACTGGCAGAAACATCCTGGATTTCAGAGTAAATTATGAAAATGCATTCTTATTCTCATGGATTTTCCTTGAAAAAAAGCCAGCAGTGGGAGTGTGTTAGAGTGGTAAAATACAATTCATGACAACAATCCCACTGAGAGGAATTTTTTTTTCAATTTGGTTGCTTCTAATTGTGGTAAGGAGCAAACACATTCCTCTCTAATTTCCATTGGCAAAGTCTCCAGGACTCTGCAAGTGCCAGTGCGTGTGCTGTGGTTGGTTTTGCATTTCCTCCTCTCTTCTTCCCCTCCTCCACCCCCTCCTTCATCTTACTGGTATTATGGCAAATCCCTCTGCAAATATCTCTTTCACAGGCAACAGAAGCATTCTCCTTCTTGTTTTTCTTCCTTCAAAACTCAGCTCTATCTCTTTTGGCCAGCTGCAGCCTTCCTAGAGCATCTTCTACCTGACAAAAGAAGATACCTTTGATAGTCAGGCATGACTGTAAAGTTGAAACACATGCTTGGTTCAGATACTGATTAACTTTAATTTATCTCAATTCATTAGCAATTTTTAAACCCACAGTTAGTGGAAGACAGTCTGTAAAATAATTGGAAGTAAATGCTGAAGGAGAAATACTGGGGGGAGGAAAGAAAGGAAGCGGCTTACAGCAGGAGTCTAAGCCAGTCTTTCATCTTCAGGCCAGTTTGGTTTTGAACCCTGATGGGAAAGGTCATGAATTTTAAAATGTGTCTCACAGCAGACAGCTCTAATCATAAAGCTAACACTATCTGCAGCGCATGTCTGACCATGTGAGACTCATGGCTGACTGAAGAGGGAGACTGACTTCCAAGAGCAGGATGCTGCTTGGAGCAGGAGAGCGTGGGATAAGCAAAACCGATGCCATATCTGTCAGTGCTGGCATGAAGTACCCGGCTTTCAGGGGGAACCACGCTGTTCCCAGCAGGGTCTCAGCAGGGCTTGCTGCAGCAGAAGTACTAGATAGCACGTTATTTGCCTCTGACAGTTCCTTCAGGATCCACAGTTTCCCCTTCCTGCCTGTTGTTTAGGAAGTATAGCATTTTACTGCTTTAGCTCTCAGCCCTCATTCTTGGCTTTAAGGCAATTTCCAAACTATCGTGCTCCAAAGCCTGCAGATGCTGGAGAGCTTGCTGTGGCTACTCTTCGGAATTGTCTTTTTGTCATTTGCCAGGCTATGCTTGAAATCAAGGGAGGCTAATGTTTTGGCAGCACCTCACAACTTGCAAAGGGGTTGTGGTTGGTGCCTATCTCAGTCTTAATTGTTTTCTTAATTAGGTGCTGCTGAGGCTCAGACAGTTATTTGCAGGATGTGAGAAAGCCCTTGGTCGTCTCTCTAACTTCATGTGCATTTTCCAGAATTCTTCCACTGTACATCTATCACATCTTAGGCTCTGCTCTTCCTAGCACATATGGAAGCATGGTCCTCTGGTGTTAATCACCACGTGGTGTCTAGACATGCTGAAAACACTTAAGCAATTGTGACATCTGTTTGGTTGGCCTATGTTGTTGGGAAACTTGACCTTATTTGCGAACAGTTTTCAAAACCATGTTTCAACCATGACGTGATAATAAATGTGAAGCATCTTCACACACTGTGACCACATCTTTGCGGCCAACATCCTCCCTTGGGAGAGGTGGGCTTGCTCTCAAGAGTTAGAACTTGGGACATATGGATTCAATTTTTAGGTCTGGCACATACTTCACATCTGACCTTTGCTATGTTGTATGCTCTCTTTGTGTCTGGAATAAGACGGCAATGGTAATACCTGGGATCAGACTGATTATTTGACTCTTCAGATTGTGGCAGCTAATTTGTTACCTAAAAAAGTCCCCATGATCTAAATGCAGCTGAATGCCCTATTGTATGGAGTTAGTGTCATGTGAACAAGAGCAGGAGCCAAGTTGGAATTTCTCTTAATTCTGCAGCAGCAGCAAACTCCAAATCGAGGGTTACTTTTGGTGTGTTGTATTGCAATTGCTAGGTTTCTGCTGTGCATGATGTGAAGCAGAATTTTCAAGAGCATCTGGTTCTTGGCTGCTAAGTGTTTACATTGCTTCTGAAAATGGAATTTAGGGCTCTGACAGAGGATCTTCGGTAGATATAACTGTTTAAAACATTATCTCCTCTAGCACCTCTGCCAAAATTTGCTGCCTCATAACAGGGGTGCAGAGCAAGAAGAAAGCACAGTGATGAATAGTGTTCCACTGTGAACCTGGTGGAGACAGTGCCATGCTCTTCCTGTTCATGCAACCCTCAGCAGTTCGGTGTCACCATGGAGAAAAGCTAAAAATTTGCTCAGGTGTTGTCCCTAAGCTGCTTCTGCCCCACGTCTGGTAAGTGTTCAGTGGTGTGAGAGTGCTGGTGCTGTGTTTGTGGACAGGTGAGCTCTCTCACAGCTCACTGTGAAACAGCTGGGCATTAGGAGCCAAGGAATCACCAGAGAGGATTTGGCAAGCCTCAGTTGTGTGCTGGTGTAACACAGGGGAAAAGTAATTTCTAGGGAGGCTGTAAGTGGAGCTAACCCTGATGCCCACAAACAAGGCTAAGTTTACCTCTCCACTTCCCTTGTTGAACTGAGTTTCCAGGAAGCTCTCAACTCTGAAGCAGATACTGCAGGCATAAGCAGCTCTGCTTGAGTAGCACCTGGCTTGTGATTTCTGTGACAGTATCTTTTATGGCAGTGTCTCCAGAAATACAAAAGTATAACAAATTATTTATTTGCCAGGCCTTTTCTGTTGTCTTTCAGCCTCTCCTCTCCCCCTCCCTGGCTTATCACTGGTGGAAGCGGATGTAAAGTCCTTTGAACGAGGACATCAAAGGACAACTGCATCTCTGTTCTTAACCCAGGCTTATAAAGAGATTGTGATAAAGGCCAACAATACATGTCAGTGTTGCTCAGTTATTGTTCTGGGCTTTGTAGTTTTATTAGGAAATAATTTCTCACCCTGTGTGGCTCCTGGTGAGTTTTGTTTTCTGTGCTGCTGGATTTGATCTGCCCAGTGAAAGACCTGCCACAGAACTGAGAGTTTTGCCAGCTGTGAGTTAAGAGGGAGACATGATTGAAAAAGTTCAAGCTCTGCTTCCTAGCAGCCAATTTACCATCTGTCTCACTCTCCCTCACGCCCCTTTTATAGCAAAAATGCAAACAATTTGTTTGACCTCTGCTGAATCTGTATGACTCTGGGCTTTTAAAGTGTTGCTCTAGCAAATAAAAACCAAACATGACAGCAGCAACAACCCCGAATTTAAAACCAATAAACCTAGGTAGAGGCAAGGCCTCTTCCCAGAGATTGTAAGAAGCTATCAAAGACTTTCTTCTTCTTTACTGCATCGCTCCTTCTCTTCTCCCTTTGCTCCACCTCTGGGAAAAACTACAGGTAAAGTCAAATCCTGTCTCCCACAGCACATGGCTGAAAATTTACCCCTCCACCAGTGTAAGAGAGAAAGTGAAGCCCTCAAATGTAATGCCCCAAGGCAGAGTGCTGTGGATAGGTAAATACCAGCACCCCTCCACTTCCACATCCTGGCACATGGCTCCTCTCTGACCTCAACTGGCTGTGCTGTTCCCGAGGCCCCTCTGTGAGCTGCTCTACCAGGACGAGGTGGTCCTCAGAGGGGCCAGTGAGCTCCACACACAGAGGTCACTTATGAGGGCTAGAGCTGATGGGAGCAGCTGGGGCAGAGAGGAGTTGGATCTATCTCTTGGTGGTGGTAAATCCCTAGCCTGGCTCAGCTGCTTGTGGAAACACTGACAGGTTTTGTTTTACAACATTATTGCACAAGTGCCATTGCCAGCACCAGTAATGGTTCTGTCTGTCTCCCAAAGAGACTTCTTCTCAGAAGCATTCCTGCTGCTGGTATAAATTGCCATGGCTCCAACCAACGTGTCATTTTTCTAGTAGACTATGAAATGCTCTTGAGAACTGGTCTATGTTTCAGGATTTTGTCTTGGTTGAACTGACCCCAGTGGAAGTCCAGGCTGCTAAATGACTCACTCTTACCATCCTTCAACCTCAAAAAGGTACTTGTACCTTCAATTCACATTATTGAGCAACTGTTAGGGAAAAAATCACACTTCAGTTTTCATGCTTCAAACAAAACCTATGAAGTCCTCATTTCAGGCTGCTGAAGCAGTCTTTGTTTTGCTAGCAAATCTCTGTAGAAAGAGATGAGAACTGGTAAGAAAACCACCTCAGTGCTCGTGTGTTTTGCTGAGGTTGGAGGAGGGCAGTGTGACATTGTTGCACGAAGCATTGTCTGTGTGTAACTTAAATAGATCGGAAAAAGAAAAGAAAGCCTTTTCTTGGGTTTACTGAAACTAAAAAGATATGCTATCATTGGGAATTATCCTGGAGAAAAGTGAGGTGGCAGGGTCCTGGGGGAGGAAGAGGGAAAAAAAGGATTTAGTGTGGACAATGAAGCTCACATTTGAAGATGGACTTAACCTGATAAGAAGTCTGGAAACATGAGCTGAGATGCTAATCTCCTCAGGACAATTTTTAATCCTCCTTTTAGGGATGTGGGAGTGACTTCATACCTGCTTTGAGAACCTGGAAAAACCCTTTCTAAAAAACACCTAAAGGGGGCTTTCCATTGTCAAAGAAGTAGCTTTATTATTGCAAGATGATACACAACGTACTTTGACTTAACAATTTTCAGATGAAGTATTATCAGTAAAGAATAATTAGGGAAAGAACGAAATGGAATACAATCACATCAAGAAATGCTAGAAGCAAGAAGGAAAACATTTTTTGGTACAGCAGAAGTAAGGCAGCTCTGTTGTAGAAGAGCTGCCTGAAATGCTGGGGATTTAAGCAGGAAGTTCTTTCACCCTGAGTAGGCAAGGGCGTAATGGCACGCTCATACTTGAAGACACAGGGAATGGGGATGAAGCAACCCAAAATCTAAAAGAGATCATGGGGCATGGACTTTGAAATGGCAGGGAAGGTCATGGCAGTTGAAGACCCCTGAGATCAGCACAGGGACAGTGGAGTTGCCGGGCATTGTTATCACTGCCCTGAGCAGATGCTTGAACAAGGAAGTGTACAGAGGGAAGATGATGATGTCAGAAGCAGTTACAGATGAATAGCCTTGTGCTGTGATAAAGCCAGACCCTTAGCTTTTTCAAAGATAGGACAGCATAGATGGGAGGAAGGAGCTGAGACCCCATGGGGCACCACCAAGGACAGACTCTGAGTCATCTCTGTGAAGCTGTTCAGACACAGAGAGCACAGAATGCTTTGCAGGGGAAAGGAAGGGGTGTGACCAGAGCAAAGGACTGGACAAGCTGGGTGTCCAGTTCATGTGCATTTTTATCTTTTTTGATCCTATGTTCTCTACTGGGAGCATGAGGCAAAATCAGACTCAGTGGCTCATACCAGGCAGTATGAACTCTGGAAGGGTCCCAGTATCCCACTCTACTTCTTGCTGTGTCAGTGCCAAGGTCCATACAGACACAGAAACTTTCAAGATCAATCTGAGCATTATTTTAATGAAGCTGTTTTGTTTCTCTTTGTGAGCTTACACAGCAACTTTTTTAGTTTCTGGCAATGAAGCATTTGGGAAGCACCTGGAGGGATGGGGACCTGGTGTTGCCAGACTCAGACTTGCTTGAACCAACCAGGGTTGCAGGGTGGCTGTGTGGGTCAGCGCACAGCACTGACTAGGCAGTCCAGCGTGCACATTTCCAGCCACCCCCTGGCCTCCAGTGCGATGTCTGTGAGGCTGGAGAGTGATTGGGTTAGTTTTGGCCAGGCTCCAGGCAGATCCCTGGGGGCCTAGGGTGTTAGAGCCTCTGTGTAAATGTTAAGGAAATCCAAAGAGACAATATCCAATCCAAAGAGAAATATCACTATTCTCATCTTACAAAGGATGGCACTCAGTGCTGAGATGACTTCCCCAAGGTGGGCAAGTGGCTGTACAGCACCATCAGAAGTCCCAGATGACCTCGGTGCCATTTACAATCTACATTCCTCCGTATATTTTTGTATTTGTGTATGTTGTACAAACTATATGTATTGAAAGGCCACGTCAGCAATTTACCAAGAGGTTTCTCTGAGGTTTCACCTTAACCTGGCAGACTCTGAACAGCTGTACCATGAATTTCCATTCTTTACTTTAACCAGGAACAACAAACCCGTGGCTTGTATACTCTTCACCATCTGGGATGGAAGTGAGTAGTTCAAGAGGGGACCTCATTTCATACAGAGAACTGCTTTCCCTCCCCACCCCCTGCCTTTTTTTTTTGCTTGGTTACTTCATATAATTTGGTTCCAGTTACCACTTAGCTCTCAGTGGCATTTCCATATCACAGAGCTGTTGCTTCATTCCAGGTTTTCAACAACTGAAATATATCATGGGATTTTGTTGTAATGCAGGAAATTGCCTTCACATTAACAATCTGCCACTTCTGTAAACAAGAAATCCACTGATGTGACATGTCAGCGCTCAACAGGAGGAGTCCTGGCTACCTTAGCAAAATGATGCATTCCTCAATGGAAAACTGGTGTTAGGCATACCTAAGTAATGACACAATTGCTTTTGCTTAATTTTAGAGCAGGGCCTAGGTGGCTGCTCAGGATAGTTGGAGGCAGAGGACATGAAGGAGAAACCCTCCAAGCCTGCTCTTTAAGTGCACTTTGCTACCAAAGTTTTCCAAGGTCATGGGGTTACATGTCAGGATTTTTTTTCCCATCCCTTTAACAGCATATTAATAGCAGTATGTGCATTGTAGATGACAATATATTTTTTTTTAGCTAAACCCACTTGTGTCTCACATAGGCCGCTTGTTCTCTCCTGCTAGCATGTCTGCTTTGACTATGTAATGACAGCTGCGTGGATATATGGACTGTGGCAATGGGCTGGCAGCCACTTCATTGTCAGCTCCCCTTTGTTCTCCCAGAAAAGAGAAGGCACAATAGGGAAGGCTTCATCCACATGTCAGACATATGAGGGACAAAAGGATGACGGGAACTGACTGAACTACACGATCTAAGTCATGCCGAGCAGTGCGCTCTTTCAGCTCAGTTCAGCGGCGGTGCGGTGGCCGGCCATCGAGCCGGACGTAGTTAGCCAGACAGCAATTAAGCTACAGCAAAGCCTCTGTGCTACCTAAGATCTTGTGAAAGGCCATTTCACATGGCAGGATTTAGGGGACATATTAATCCTTTGCACCTGAGCCCCATCTTGGGTTGATGGTGGATGTTTAGCATGGGAGCGAGGCAGAGTTTGTCAGAGAGCGGGGACCTTTCCTCAGGGCAGCTCGGTCCTCTCAGGAGAAAGCAGCAACTCTCTGGCACATGGAAGTTCTTAATCAGGTCTAAACCAGAGAAGCAGCAGACATCAAAGAGAAATCCAGGTTGAGAGCAGTCGCTTTGAGATTAACTGGAAATGTTAATCAGCTAAAATGTCTGAGAGAAAAATGTGGTTGGCACCTGTGGAGCAGAGGGGATGCCAGTAAAGAAAGCAGTGGTAAGGTGGCTGTTTCCTAAGGGAAAACCAGAGAGAAGAAGTAATTTATAGCCTGTGGCAGAGGTTAGTGTGAAGAGAAAAATTATAACCTTATAAAACTCAGTATTTCTATTGAGTCTGCTCTCGTTAATATTTGGTAGACATTTAAGCCCCATTGCATGGTGCTCATTTGAAAATGTTACCCTTCACCTAGTGCACATTATATCCTGACAGCATTCACCTGCCACAGACAAATGTGGGTCATATTTAGGGAATCCCCTTCAGACCTGCTCCCAGGCCCAGCTTATACAGGGTTTTCAAGGGATGTCTCTGTCTAAAATAAAAAGCTAAGGTCACCAGAGATGAGGAGGAAAGACAGAAGAGGATGGTAAATGTGTCTAGGTTGGATTTTTCAGTAGTCTCATTTTTACTGCTCTGTCTCTGCAAACCCTCAGGAAAGATGGATAGTAAACCTATGGAGAACATAATTAAAAATATTTAGCATATTGATTTTCATCAGAGAGTGCCTGTTTGTCAGCTGAAATGCCTTGGACAAAAGAGAGAATCTTTGGTTTGGTTTTTTTAAGGAAGAACAGAGTGATTGTAATCTTTAAAACTGGTATCACTGTAGATTTGCAATTGGATGTGAGTTGTTTAACAACTACTATTGCAACCCTTCCCAATTAGGCAAATTTATGTTCTTGTCTGAACCAGACAGAATTCAGAATGTCCTATCACAGAAAATGTTTTAACAATGTGAAAAATCTTACAGGATGGGGAAACTGTTTCTGGATGTTTTCCACCAAAGTGAAACTCTATAGTGGGGGATTTGTTGTTTGCTATCTTTTAAAATATTTGCTATGACTTAAAGAAAGAAAGAAAGACGTTATTTGGAATTTCTCTGGGTTTTGATTTATGTTATCATGTATATCCTAATGTTGTCAAATAAATGCATTTAATACCTGTGCTGAATTAGAGAAATTCTGTGTAGTTATATTTCATATCTATCTGATGAATTGTCAGTGGTTACAAGATGAGTGAGTTTTTCTGTGTATCACTGTCCCAGTGTTTTGAGAGATGACTGAATTTCATGCACAGAGTTTCACTAAATTGAAGGTAAAAGATTTAGTTCCCTGGAGTTCACGGTTTCCAAGTTTCAAGCATTATGTAGAAGCTCCTGACAACTGTGGCCTCCTACAAGTAAACAGTTGAATTAGAAGATGGAAAGCTTCACTTTTGGGTTGTTAGATCCAGAATCTTTGCTCCTAATTGTGTATGTCCAGCTACCAAAAGACAAGGAAGGTTCTTTAATAAAATGGAGTTTGTTATGTATATAGTGGTAAATGCTGAGGATGCTGCAGTAGGGAGTAAACCCTATATGACTATTATAGACATGTTATGTTTTCTGATCCTTGGCATTCAGTTCTCTCCACCCCTTTCACTGGCACACAAGTGAGTACTTCAATTTTTGGAAATAAAATTCTCCAAGAGCTCTGCTGTTAGGTATAATGCAGCCAAAGTAAAGGGCATAAATATAGTAATAATCATACTACAGTACTGTACCATTTCAGGGAGCTAATATGAAACAAAAATGGAATATGCAGAAAGCACATTACTGGGGATATTGCTTTCTTATGGAAATGTACTTTTAAAATAAAATTACATTTCTGATGCCATTTGTAGTGGTGTAATGTTAATGCCCTCGCTCTCTTCTGGCATTAGATTTCCTGTGGCTGGTACCAAATCCCTATGAGATGAGATGTATGTGAGGTGCCAAAAGGGGGCTCAACCGTCTCGAAATTGGTATTTGCATTTGTGGTTCCAAAGAATTTGCTGCTTTGTAAAGAAAAGAAGGTGTTACTGAAACTGTAGCAAATAGCTGAAAAGGTGCCGCAGTCTAAAAGATGCTATGAAAGGCAAAGGAATTGGAAAAACAGTTTAGAAGTTAAATCCTAGTGAAAAAAATAGAGGATGGCCCAGCAGATGGGAATGGCATGTGAGAGGAGCACTGTGTTTCTTTCCCTAACCTCCAACCACCTCTGGGACGGTGAGTCCATCCCCTGGTCTGTGGAAGGCCCCACAGAGTTGTTGTTTGTGCACTGGTGCAGCATCCCCCCAGCCAGCACAACGCTGTAGCTGCGAGAGAGAGAGAGGACTGCTCCATGCCTCAGTGTGATCTCAGAGGCTGATCTGAAAAAAACACCTTCAGTTTAAACAAAACCTGTTTTCAGTATATTTTTTTAAGGTAACAGTGACAGGCATCCCACACACTGGCAGGCATCCGCTTCCGCCTACCCAAAACTGCAAAGAATTGTAGAGAATTAGGGAATTTGTTGCCTGCCTGATTGTTTTTTCACACTTAAGCTATACATAGCAGTGTTAGCTTGGGTCCTTTAAGGCTTCTTCGTATCACTCAAATGCTTTTCCAATATTTGCAAGGATGACAATGTGACAGGGTTTGGTCTCTGCTGTTTTACAGCAAAATTTAAGGTACATTCACAAATATGTTGCTTTTGAATCCTAATCCAAACAGGGGAGAACCGTTCCTGGGTTTGGTCTCTGCTGTTTTACAGCAAAATTTAAGGTACATTCACAAATATGTTGCTTTTGAATCCTAATCCAAACAGGGGAGAACCGTTCCTGGGTTTGGATCTCAATCCACTGGGCACAAGTGGGACTCCAGCCTCTCTCCTCTCTCTCTACTTTTTCCTCATCAAAGCGTGATTAATTTAAGAATCTGAAATTGTACTTAAAAATTAACTGAGCTATAGTTCAAATATGGTAAGGATGTGCTCGGATCCAGATAGTTTAAGAAAAATTTATTCGAGGCGTTTGGCTAATTTAAACTGATTGTGCTGAACTGCACAATCTCTACATTGAATAGCTGGGTCCAACAAAGGGTTTTGTTTTGTTGTTTTATATTTTCCCCCACCAAAATTAAATAAATAGATAAATCCTTCTTCTACCTCTGTAGTAGAAAACTTCTTTCTATGTCGTGTTTGCATGCTTGCACTTTCTATAATTGTACTTAGACAATATAATTACATTTATTTTTAACATCTATTTATTTATTTAGACATCTAAAATAAGACAAATCTTCTGTCTTTGTAAGTTTCTGCTTATTGTTGAGATTCAGAAAGACGTTTTTCAAGTGTATTATAGATGACATGCTCATCTCCTGTTCATATTTAAGATGTTTTGCTTGTCTTCCTACTGTACTTTAAATCACTATTTAAGAACACAATATTGAGAAAAAGATATTTTATTGCATGGAGAAATAATCCTTTCCTGAAATGAGAATTCTTTTAGTCTACAGAGGAAACTCCTATCAAGCAAAATGTTCTATGGATGAGTACTCAAAGAAAGCTACCCTGAAAATGTATTGTTCACATTTGAACACATTATCTAATTGCAACCTAATCTGAAGATATGAAAGTAATTCATTATGTGGCCTGAAAATTACTGCATGAAGCAGGCATCATAACAGGCATTTACATGCTAAATGTAGTAGCAGATTTTTAAAAACCCCAGCTATTTAAATGAATATAAATAAATGGCTAATTTGGTAAAATGTTTTCATGGAATTGCAGCAGGTTCATTGCATATATAATTCTACAATTTTTAAATATGTCTTTTAAAAATAGATGGCTGTAACTAAAATAATTCATTAAGAGTAAGGAGGCTCAAAATATTTTTTATCAGATTCATGCAAAAAAGCTTCTGAGTATTTTGCAAATTGAGTTAAATATCTAGAAGCCAGTGTTGTACCTCTGATCTGACACAGAAAAGTCCATCTCCCTGGGAATAAATAATGCCACCCCTCCCTGCATCCATCCCAGTCTAGAGAAGCTTACCTTTACTTCAGGAATTTCATTCCATTTCTAATTCCAAAGTAAGCCTGGCTGACAAACCAAGGGCAGACTTGGAATATTATGGATTTTTTCCACCTTGGTTGATCAACCTCATACATTTTATTCAAATAATGTCTAAAAGCTCTAATTAGCAATGGCTAGTGTGCCCCCCAGATGCTTGCTATTGATTTTGCCTGCAGTAAACTAATCTAATTGCCCTCCTTGTGAGAGAGAGGGTGAGTATTAAACAACCCACTTACTCTCATGTCCGTGAGAGCTATCAGAGTAGCAGTGGGGAGTGGGGTGGCTCTGTGGGGCACTGAGAAGAAGCCAGGCCATGGAGATGGGTAAAGACTCTGAGCTAGTGGGCAGGCAAGTCCTGGGGGTATAGTGCTGCTGTCGGAGAGAGCTCAGATGTCATCCTGCTCCCACATGAAGAGCCAAACTCAGAAGGGGGATGAGAGAAGCAATGTGTTGATTACTGTGCCAGGAGAGAAGAGGAGGCTTATCCATCAACAGTTCACTGATTAAAATGCTTTTCAGGTCTTTGTCTGGGTCTTGGGGCTTTAGTGCCACCCCCAAAATGATAGTGCGAGCATAACTGTAGGACAACTTCTATTACTGCTTCCTTTGATAGCATTGTGTTTATGGAGGGTTTGATATTGTCTATAAAAACTACTGCTCCATTGAAACTTGGCTTTAAAAAGCAAAAAGCAAACTCTCAGCCTAACTGCTTTCTTTAATAAAACATGAAGGCCCCTTAATTTTTTTGTTACCTATTTGTAAAAATTTGTCAAAAGAGAAGTTCAAGCAGATTTATTTTGTATTCCAGTAGAGCAAAAATGCTTTTTCTTTTTTGAAATTGCATTTCAGAAATGATTAGTCAATAACATGTTTTTTTTTCTGATATTTGAAATGAGGTGTTGGTATGTGAGATACTATGATGCATTGTTTTTTGTTGATAGCTTCTCTTGTGTTGGAGTTCCTGTTTTTATTTAAGTTGTAGTAGGATACATTTATCTATTTATTATCCTTATAAAAATAATATTAATAAATTACCCTAAGTAGCTCAACAAGGGTTTTTCCCCATTAAATAGTGCTGTTGTTGGTTTTTCAGGGCAGTAATCTATCACGTTCCTCTCAGTACCTATTCTTTTTCTTGCAGCTTTCTGCACTGAGTATGTGTTTTGGAAACAAGCCAGCCTGATCCTACAAATCCTGTTTTTCTGTGTGATTTGTTTTACAAGAGCACTCACATGAGATAGTGGTGCAGGGAGGGAGGGGGAGGCGGTCCTTCGCCTTTTTTTACCGGAAAACTCAATAAATGATTGGCAGATCCTGGCTCACTTTTTGTTGTGTGTCCTTGGATTGCCATGTGGTTCAGTTGCCACAGTTACATCCAGCCACCATCACAAATACTCTAAAGTGCACTTCTTCCACATCTTTTCTGTGTCTTCCAGCAAACTGCCTGGAAGAGGAAAAAGAAGGTTGGCTTCTTAGCATTACTGCTAAAATGTGTGATGTTCTTGCTGCACGGTGACTCTGTCCCTTGGGCTGGCAGTTAGTGCTCATCTGAAGGGATTCTCTCCTGTCTTTAGTCATGCCCATAGAGTAGTTTTTCTTGGAGGCTTCACTGTGGTTTTGGAGGTCTTCAATGTGGTAAGAAAATACTTTTCTGTTTGGCTTGTGGTAGGTTTGGGAAGGTGCCCCTGCCTTCTGTAGGCTTTGTTTTGGTGGGTAGTACATGATTACTGCAATGTCTGTCTAGAAGTGCTGGTGGGGTTAACATGGTCATGATCATTACAACACCAGATGCAGCCACAAGCTGGATCAGAACACTGAGATAGGAGATGCCAGGAGGGAGCTAAGGAAGGGCTTAATAGGGACAGTTTACATGGTCCAAATCAATTGCTGCACTGGAGCACGACAGAGGCAGGGTCTCAGGAAAAACTTAGGCATAGAGACTTCTCATTTTAGGAGACCTTACAGAGCACAGTGCACTGCAATGATTGCCTTTCCAGTAGCTGGTGGAGAAGGGGTGCCAGGAGGTATGACCAAGGAGAATCTGAACCAGAAGGCTTTGGATTTTGAAATTAAATGGTTATGTTGTGTCATGTCGTGTCATGTCACATTATGTTATGTTATGTTATGTTATGGGAGTGAGCAGTGAGGTTCAGTGAAGGGAATTTTAACAGGACCAAATTAAACAGTTCTGGCAGCTGTCTCTAGTCAGGATTGAAATATGGTGGTACCACTGAAAGAGCCACAATGGTGCTTCAGGAGCAAGTTAGAAAAAATGAAAGCCTAAATGAGACACATTTGTGAGTATGAGACCCAAAGGGTGGCTTCTAGATGATGTTGAGACTGAAGAAGTTTCAGGGTTTGGGGTAGGGCCAGACTTTGTGGAGAAAAAGAGAGTGAGCCAGAAGTTAGTTTGGAGGAAGCTGGAGTAGGAAGAGTTGAATGAAGAAGGCAAGTGAAAACTGATGGGAAGCTGTGTGATAGAGAGGCAGGGCTGAGGATGGGGAAGTGCAAAATCAGCAAAAGACTGTATGTATGAATCATCATACATATATACATCATACAGCCTAGAAAACAGCATGCAAACATCTGAGGGCAGGTGAGATTCACCAGACAGGGAGGATGAAACAAGATGAGCAAAAATCCTGGGAAGATAAACATGGTGGAAAGGGCAGCTTTTCAAGAGCCGACATCGAGGCATTTTGCTGCTAGGAAGAGGAGAACTTGATTGCTATCTCCTGTTCTGAGCATAAGGAAGATTGCTAATGAGTAAAATATTTCGAAATGGAAGAAAATGTTGAAAGCAACAAAGTCAGTCATATTCTGAGCAAAGCCAGGGAGTCCTGCCAGAGAAACGGAGGAGCCAATGCAGCGCGTTGTCTCCTTGGTTATTCTTCTCTCTCCTTGGCATTACGCTTGCTGTTTGTGAAGGCTCCTTCCAGACTGCTCCCATGCAAGGAGAGCGGGGGTTGAGACCTTCCTCTTGGATGTAATACCTGGACAAGCTGCAAAACTACGCAAACCCTGCTGTGAAAGCTGGAAGGGGCTGACAATCGGCTGCAGCACTGTGGAGTTGTTTAAGGCCTCTGGTGGGAATTTTCCCTCTTTCCAGAGTATATTAATAGCACAAACCTCCTTAGCTCTTTAGGGATCTCTGGAAATAGTTGGGTAGTCAGTGTGTGTAGTGACAGCATGTATGCTGATTGAATAGTGGTTTAGTGTATTATGTGTGTTTATTATTCAGCTTCCACCCTGTGATATGCCAGAAGAACAGAAAGAACTGCTGAAGCTGGAGAGAGCAGGGAAGAGAGAGGGAGACTGAGGTGGACAGGACAGAATGAGAGAGCACAACATACAGAGGGAACAGATGGGTTTGGATAGAAAGAAAAGAGAAAGTCTGGAGAACCTTCAGAGCGAGAAATATTAAAAGTCCAGCCAGCAGGAATATAAATGAAAAGTATGAACTACAAGGGGTAAATATGCAATAGCACTGCAAAGGAAGCTGAATTTATTGTTCCTTGGTGTTGGTGGCTCTATTTCCCAACCCCTTGTCTTTCCTTGGATGCAGTTCTTCTGAGTGATGAGGTGACTTCTGCTGATGAAGATATATTCAATATCTGTGGTACTGTTAGAGCCTGTTCTGGGGGTGCATTTATTGTCCTGCTTTCGAGAATTAGGATAGTTGCTTTTAAACAATGGGAGTGAGATTTAACTATAAAATGCTGCTTTAAATAAACTACAACTTTATGCAGCAGATAGCTGTAAAATAACAGCCCAGGCAAGGAAAATTATGCATGAGAGGAGAGTATAGCAAGGAGAGGGTGAAATTCTAAAAAGAAATCTTTGTGTTTCTTTCCCTAAGCTAATAAATGTTTTGCTGGTAACCATATTGCTTCTCTGTGTGGTCTGGTATGCCATTTGTTTTCTCTTCACAAGCCATGCTGCAGGGAGTGCAAATTGAGCAGTGAAGTCAGTTCTGAATGGTGTAAGAAATGCATCTTGGCATGCCTCAGATATTTTCAAGTGTGTTCATGTGTACCCTCTCCAGGCTATAAATTCTGCGGGACATGAATTGGGGCTTTTTCCATGTTTGGGCTGTTTTGACTGATCTGCTTGTAGTGCCCATAAATAAAGATCTAGTGATTCCCAGTTCTGCAGAGGAAACTCAGGACACCTGGCATTTGGCAGTGCGCACCTTAATGTCTTGCCAGAACAGGCTGCAGCAGTTTTGGCCAGATTAGTGAGCACTTCCTTCCTCCTTCCTTGAAGTAAAACCGAACTCTGCTAATTTTGATCACATCACTGGGGGCAGCAGCAGTCTGAGTCCTGCAATTCTTCATATTGATGCCTTTAGTCTTCTCTTTGTTCCCCTCACCTTACACATTCCCACCATGTAAAATATCACTGTATCACTGCAAATATTTACCTTCTGAAACATGCTCTTGTTCCCATGTCAAGCTTGATTTATGTACTTCACATCAAATTCAAGTGTCCTTGCTACTCATTCTTTATTTCACTGCCCTATCTTAATTCATTGCTCTTATCTGCCTTAATTTCTTAGAAAATAATGTCACTGCTATACACCTGTCTAAATTTTGAACTCACTTAATGATTTCAGCCAAATTTATCAGAACAGTAGGTGTCTCCAAGATCAGATGCTTCTATGGGTGTTGTGTAAATAGGCATTCAACTGAAGGAGAGAGACTGTGTTACTGATATTACGGAAAGAAAAGGGAATGAGTTGTCCACCAGGGAATCTCTCATATGACAGCTCTTGTACCCCAGGCTTCCTTGGTTCTGGTGCTTGGTCATCAGCTTTTTCTTTTTCTGAGCTCTGGCCTTCCTGGCCACCTGCATCTTGCCTTCCCCAATTCCCAGGCAAAGAGTCTCAACGTGCCATTCTGTCACAATCTTAGTTGAAGATGGCTTTCCTGGGTTGATTTCCTCCATGTTCCCCCAAACTGTTCACTGTTATTGGGGTGCTGTACTGGTGGCAGGTGAGGGGAGGATGCAGTGTACATTTTGCTATCCCCTGCCAGCTTCTCCACCTCTTCTCTCAGATTTCTTACTTCCCTGACTTGCTCCTTTGTTTTTGTGCTTTATGTGCAGGTACATAACAATTTGAATGCAGTGATGTATATTTTAAACAGATTATGTCCCCTGCTGTGGATCCAGTTACACTGAAACACGTTCAGCTGTTATAGGTCTCCTAGGCCAGGCTATAACAAGAGGGCTTTGACAGCACAGCTGTACCTGTTTGCAAGCTTCACTTACTATTGTTTGTTCCTGCCCTGAAATTTCCAGCATTATCCAGCTATCTGTCTGTTTGCATATTTAGTCCTTACCAAGTTATCTACATCTGCTTTGCTGTAGGGCCATCTTGGTAAAAATCATAGCACAAAAGAAGTAGTTTTACTACAGCAAATGCTGTCCTCTTGACCAGGAATGCTGCAACCATTTGGGAAAAGCACTCATCTATTGCGGGAGGAAGAGTGTTCTCTTGTCTCATATAAACATGCCTAATGTCCCTGTGCCCCAGACAAGGGGATCAGCTTCTGGCCAACCCTGATGAACCCCTCCCTCTCTCCAGGTCTCCTGGAAAATTACTCCCGCAAGAAAGCTGTAGTATATTGACCTGACTCATGTGCCTCATTGCCTTGTGCATATTTATTCATTTCAGTAATAGACACAAAAAAGGGAAAACACTTAGATAGCTACTGTGAAAATGAGTGTATTAAGCCCCTCAATTGAAAGGAACATATGGAGAAGAGAGATGAAACAGATCCCCCTCCAAAAGGCCATTATTTGGCTACACCTCAGAAGGAAATAGTGTGCCAGCTGCTGCTATAGCCCTGGAGGAAAAAACCGTTTTGCAGCAAGGTGGAGTCACAGGGGAAGACTAATGGAGTCCCTTAATAAACACGGACTTGTCCATAGCAAGGAGAGGAGAAATGGAGCTCTGGATTGAAATTAAATCACTGCACTTGTGATCATGCTCTTTGCCTGGCTCCTTATTCCCACAGTTGTAGGAGCTCGGGGAGCCGTGTGGTGGGTACTCATTGTTCAGCACAGGAGCAGCCCTCGGCACTTACCCACGCTTACAGAAAGCTCACAGCACCTCTGGAAGGCCAGCAAGGTCCTTACCCAGCTTTAGGGAGAGCTGAAGAGAATTGCTCAAGGTTACAGAGCGCAGCCGGGTTGCACGGCAGCTGTGGCGATACCTGGCGCGCAGCTCAGAGCGGTGCCACATGAAGGTGCCAAGTGCTCAGGTGGGCTACTCACCAATGTGGCTGCACTGCTTGCAGTCCTGGGCTCTTGCTTGGGCTTTTCTCCATCATTTCACATGGGGAGATACTCCCTGCACCTGGTAACCACCTGCAAAGCCTCTCCCCAGCCCCTGGGCACGCAGCTGCCTGGCAAGAGGTGCTGCCATTACCTGTTGGTACAGCCCCAGCACCACAGGCATCGTGTCAGTGCCACTGGGCGTGCAGGAAATGGGGACACAACGGCATCGCTTTCCTCTCTTTTTGAGCAAGGCTTCCATTTCACAGGATCTTTGAGAGAAAGAGATTAGATGGACTGAAACTCATCGGGGCAAGACAGGGGAATCCTTCTGGTGATGAGAAAGGTGTCAGCACACATTCCCATCCCCACTGGATAAGGTTATGTTATGATGCTGTTCTATTTAGATGTCAGACTGCCTGATAATATCCACTGCCATATGATTTTTGCAAAGCTTTGACTTGGAAAGAAATACTTGTTTTTCTTCAGCAAATCTATAGAGAATAAATTCAGAAAGTTTCTTTAAAACTATAAGCTTTCTGAAGTAAAAGTGAGTTCAGGAGGAGTAAAGAAGAGCCCTGGTATCACAATGAAAAGTGAAATTCAACTTTTAAAGTGTTTTTTTCAAATGTAATTTAACAGAATATATACTTGTTTCTTTCAAAATATCAAAGACTTATATTTATGAGACAGAGTGCAGCAGATAATTCTCTAGAGGATAAGTAAAACAACAGAAAAATAATTTTTAGAAATCACAATAATTTTGAATACTTCTATTAAAAGTATTAGCAAATGCAACACAGCCTCTAAAGCAAACAGCCAAATACTGTGGCATATGTGTGTGTATCTGTGAAAGTGTCAGTATTTTTCAGTTGCTATTAACTATTTCAAATACTAAATGGCAGCATTTCAATTTTCTTATATTCCTTTTCTCCTTCATTCTTCAGTAAGTGCTGTGCTAGCTTACAAAAAAAAAGGAAAAGAAAAAAAAGAAAAATAGAAATAGAATGAGGCAGAGCTGAGGGTAAGAGAGGCTACAGAAATTGTACTTCCACTGCCTAAATTAATGGGTGGAGAGTGAAAGGATGTCCGTCCTTTCTTTTTTTTTACTCAACAAGGGAGAGTTGCTTTAAGGTGATTTGTCAGGTGACAGTCTTGAAGGGGGTCTTAGTTTATAAGTTATTCTCCTGGCTTGTAAATTCCACTAATATCTTTCTCACCTGGAGGCAAGTGGAGTGAAATTGTGCAGTTATTTGGTGTCATTCAGCTATGAATGGTCTGCAAGTGTCTTATTAGGCCAACTTACTTTTTTAGAGTTTCTTTTAATAGAAGAGAATTTTTTCTGCAGAAATTGTCTATGTCTTTATTGGATGCACTCCACTTTAATGCATAAAGCTAGATAAGTCCTACCCCAACACACACCGAGCGATTATTGCTCTAAACCTGAAACTATCTGAATTTGTCTGGTGTGAATGTGTCAGCTGAAGCCAGCTCCTCTCTAACCAGTCCTCAGTGTGGATTTAGGTGCATCCAGCACAAACTGTAAGGCTGCAGAGCTCCTGAGATTAAACCTCTGGACATTTCACATTCATGAAGCATTTAATGTGCTTCGATTTTTGTCACTTGGGACACAATGCACAAACTGAAGTCAGGGTGACCCCATGGGCCAGGTTCCTATGGAGCCATTACAATGTATTTATTCTGTAATCCTCAAAACTAGGAGGGATTTATACAATAGACTAATGGCTTCAAAGGAGTCAGTTCAGCCTTCTGGGTGGAAAAGGCCACTTTTTAACCCTTTCAGTGCTGGCTCCTTTCTGGGTGCACCTACACAAACAGGGGAAGAAGCCTTCTGGGCCTTGGTGGGGAAGAAACACAAGGTTTGGTGTCCAAAGTGGAGATCCTGAAGCTATGATTGGACCTGACAGAAAACTGGGGGTGAGGATGTGCCTTCTTTGGATCCGTCCACAAATGAGCTATTCACACTTCTTTCCCTAGTGTTCAGGATAGCTCTGCAGAAATCAGTTGAGACAAATATACATACATCTAAATATATTCTCAAAATCCTGCAAGGCCAGAGGTACCACATATGTTTCAGTTTGCATGGTGCATGGGAACTCGTGTTTATAGCTTTTAATAAAATCTTTATGAAATGGCATTGGGGTTTGCCTTCGTTTTTATTTTTTTAAGAAAGAGGGCCAGTAAGGTTAAGGCAAGACAGAAGATTTCCCTGGCTCCAGTTGGTATTTTTATTTTGCTTGAGAAAGATTTCCAACATTTCTTTCACTTGCTTCCTAGGTAGATTTATTAATTACGAAAGGTGGGTTGGTACCTGAGAGGCTACTATCCTTTATTAATCTGCTTAACAGCTACAGCACCGATGTAGCTGTGAGAAAACATAAAATGCAATTCTAACAATAAACTTCTGTGCCTTCCCAAAAGGTCCTCCTCCTCAGCTGGGCTTGCTTCACATCGCCCTTGGTCCTTTAAGGAGTACTCCAGGAGATCTTCCTCCTGAGTACTGTTCTGAAACCAGAACCCACGCCCTTGCCTCACTAATACTGCTGCAGAAGTGCTAGCTGTTGCTGAGGTCAAAAAACTCCTTTTGACAGGTTAGATTCTTCAAGGTTTGTAGTGGATGAAATAGATTATGTGTTAAATATCATATGACCCAAATGAAATGAATAGGTATAATAGGAGCCATATGTCTACTAGGAATACAAGTTCCAGGATTGTCAATCCACTCACATAGGAAAATCTTGCAAAATAACATATTTTAGGAAAAGATAAAGCAAAGGGAAATTGGAAGCTGAGATGTTGTTTAACTTCTGGGTCATCAGTCTTTCCACTCAAAACTGGGGGTCATTTTCTGTGTGAGCTCTTCTTTCAGAACAGCACTGTGTCTGCTTTATCCTGCAGTTTCTCACAACTATAAAAAGAATTGAAGGTCTCAAGTGTCAGAAGTGGTGTGCAGTGATATGAAAGGGTTAGCCAAGATAACCAGGAGAAGGTTACTTGTGTTACTACTGACACTGGTCAGGCCCACACTTTGGATCAGTCCTAGGGCCTTCATGGTAGCGACACCTAAGCAGCCGGAATAATTGTAGCTCAAGATTTAATGTGCTTTGAAACCATGTTACATTCAATGAAATGATCCATTTGATTTTTAACTTAAAGTCTGAAATTCAAGTGTTCTATCATGGAAACCACGCAGCTGCATCTTGCTGGTTTGGCTGCAGTGATCTGGTCGTTGGATCCTTGTTACTTCTGCCCTGGCACTGGATATTTGCAGAAATACTGCTGTCTGTGGTAGGAGCATTGTCCCATAACTATCACCAGGGATGGGGTTTTGGTGTGAAGATACACTTTGGGCACAAACACTCCAGAAGGATGCTGCACTGGGGTGCTGTTTTCCACTTGGTTCTGTTTAGCATAATAGTTATGGCTTGATTATGTATTATAGTTTTAGGCTGCTCCCAGTCAGTCGTAACTTCAGCACAGGACGGTGTTTATATTGATCGTCAAGCCAGCACACTGGATGGAGAATTTTATATCACTTTACTGTAACTTTCAATAATGGACTAACAAGCAATATCATTGTCTGAGATGCATGCTAAGGAAATGTGACAACTTCTTTAACTGCTCCTCCCCTCTTCATTAACGACTGAAAAGCTTCAAGGGTTTGGCAGCTGAGATATTTGTAAATATCTAATTAATGAATTATGAGGAAAGCTTTTTACCAAAGTGCACCTCCCTCTACCAGCAGACACATGTAATCTACAGAAGCAGTGGCTATAAAGTCTTGTCAAATACTTTTTAAAATCACTGTTATGATATTGCCTTAAAGCTTCATCTGAGACTGGAGCCTGGCTGCGTCTGGTGCAGGCATGAAATGAAAAATGGTATTTGTCTCAGGAAATGTACAACCCAAAAGGCTAACTAAGGAAAGCACTGCCAGGAAAAAACAAACCCCTCAATTTCCAGGGGGAAGCTGAAATATAGATCTAGTACAAAGCCACACAGGAAATCTTGTACAGGGAGTGTTATCACATATTACTGTGCTATTTCAGGATTACTCCTAATGTAAGAAGAAGGAAATAATGATGGGTCTCAAGTTTATGAAATTTGGCCGTAGAGATATCTCTAGGTAGTCCAAGAGATATAATTAGGGTCGGACTTCTGCTGTATTTTGGCAAAGAAGAAATGGCTCCATATGACATAGGAGATACATCATAGTCACTTTTGACACTTGTAAGTGGTAGATGTGTAAAATCTCTGATGACTGGGGAGATAATGGTCTGTATGTTAGAGCACCTCTCTGAAGCTGGCAGGCTGGGGAGCCAAAGGTTGTGTTTCCCACCTGAGCTGGGGACTGACGGTCGTGTTTGGCATTCCCGTCTGTGCGCTCTCCTGGGAGCTGTCTGGCTACATGTCATTTGCTGTGTCCGCCAGCTACATCTCAGATCCAAATGCAAAATCCACTACTCAGGGACATTATGTGGATTTGTGACACCACCCGTGGGACTTCGGATCCATAAACCAATGAATGGATTACAATGAGGCATAAATATAGTATTTTCATGGATGACATATAATCCTACTCAATTATTGTTCCTGTCATGTAAAGGGAAACTGTACCCATTATTCTCATCCCTGCGCACTGAAATTTCAAAAGAAAAGAAATGCCCAATGCAGAAGATTTCATCTTGTAGTTCCCTGTCTTTTATCTACTAACAATTTTAAAGCGTATGTTTCCCATTATTAGGTGTTTCCTATAATTAGTTCTTTGCATCTCTACAAGACTATTATATGGGAAATTCACTTGACAGAAGCATTTAGAGCTTCTGGACTGAGCAGACTGGTATGTTAGTCTCTGAATGGTGAAGTGCATGTCACATCATGTACTCTCATTTATGTCTGGATTGCCGTGCCTGGAAACAGCTTTGCCTTCTGTTTTGCTTCTACGAACTCTTTCTGTTTTTGAGGAACTGCTGCTACTGTCCTTTGCTTGAAATGACTTGGATATCATAGTTGTTTCAGGATCCAGCAAGATGTGAAATATCTCGTGCATAAAGACTTAATCCTTTCTATCAGTACCAGGCAGTTTTATGGGCGTGGATGCTTCACAATAGGGGGAACAATAAGGAAAATTGAGCTTGTGTTTTGTTTCCTTTTAAGACTGAAATGCCATCTTTTATTATCAATCTGTCCTCTCTCTCTTTTTTTTTTTTTTTCCAAAGCTGCCCAGGCAGTAAAAAGTCTTTTGATATATGGAGTTAACATTACAATGCCTCAAAATAATATTTTATTAGAGAATGGATATGTGCAATGTTTGTCCAGCAGGCATTTCTAATGCAGTATGTTAAAGCTTTCTTCACACTGCTAGAGGTGCTGAAAGGGTGCTGTAGACAAAACCCATCTCTTGTAGCAAGAACTGTGATAGCTCCCCAGCACCGTGTCCTGCATGCATTTTACAATGCAGAAGCAGCTGTCCTGTAACATTCAGCTGATCGTTTGTAATAGGCAGTGGGTTTTTTCAGAATTCTTCCTTGCATTTGAAAGAAATCTTTCTGGTTATGCAGGGAAATGTGGGTGTCTCAAGACAAATACAAATACGTTGCCCATAACCAATCCCACACAGGAATTTAATCAGTGCACTTTCTTTCTGGTTAGAAAAGTTCTAGGGCACCTATGGTACGCTCTGAAACTACAGCCAGTTTCCTTAGAGGAGCAGATGAGGCATTTAAATTTTTCTATGTGGGCTGAGCTTTTTAGCTGAATGTTACCCGCTGCTGTTTTTTCCCCCTCTCACCTCTGTATACCCTTACCACAGCCACAGAATCTGCTTTTGAAAGCATGCACTGCGGTATTTGTAACGCAGGGATCACTGCAGTTCTCAGCACAAGTGCTTTAATCATCCTTTCATCTAAAGGAGAAGCATCTGGTCCTAAATGTGCGCTTTTTTGCCCCTTCTGCTACAGTGCTACACGGATGGTTGATTAAACCACCCCTCCTTTTTCCTGGCAGCAGGATTGGGATGGCTTGCTACCTTTGTTTCCACTTGGGGCCTCTAAATGGGGCTCTATAAAGGGAATAATAATAAGGAAGATCCAAGGCTTCTGTTGGACCCTCTCCCCAAATTTAATCTGTGCCCAGGCCCCACTGGCCAATCTGCTCTTATGTACATCGCTAGGTCTTAAAAAAAATTAAAGAAGCATGTGAAGGAGATGATGCTGGAAATGCCAGTGGGGAAGCCAAATGCTAGGTGCACTTGTCTTACAACACCCAGAATGGTTTAAGATGAAAGACCCAACTGCAAAAGGAACTTCTTTAAACTGTGGCTTAGCTTAAATTTACACAGATACAGACATTTGCTATTTCCTTTACACAGATACAGACATTTGCTATTTGCATGACACAGATACAGACATTTGCTATTTGATATTGCAAGTAGATCTATGCCAAGTAAGATCTTCCCTTTCCTCTTCCTCCTCAAAGAAGTTTCAAAATCATTTCATTGCAGCTTTAGCATTTAAAATTTAAAATTAAATGAAGTTGCATTTAGAAATCATTGCAATATTTGAAATACTGAAACATATAATTGTTGACACAGGGTATTATTTATTTTTACTTACAAATTGTGGTCAAAGCAATTCAGGAGAAATGAGATTATGCCATGAAGGAACCCAGACAATCTATCTGTCAGTTTGGCTGTGGCCTTAGTGCTGTGCTTTTCCTAGAATCATAGAATGTCAATGGTTTAGAATGGACCTTAAAGATCATCTAGTCCCAAATCCCACGGCCATGGGCAGGGACACCTCTCACTAGATCAGGATGCTCAAAGTCTTATCCAGCCTGGCATTGAACACTGCCCGGATTGAGGCATCCACACCCTCCCTGGGCAACCTGTTCCAGGGTCTCACCACCCTCACAGTAAAATATTCTTCCTAATATCTAACCTAAATTTCCCCTCTTTCAATTTGTACCCATTACTCTTTGTCCTATAACTATGCTCTTCATCTCATGTACGTAAGGCAATGGGGTCCCTTCCTCTAAGGGTTGATACCTGCCTAGGTTCACTCTCTCATACAGAAACCCACCAGCACTTCTGTATTTCCTTGTTCATACTAGGTTCAAAGCAACAAAACACATGGATGCCATCTTTTCATCAAACAATCCCTAAAGAGGTATTTTTCAAACATTCTGACTGTGCTGAATCCCTTGGTTTTTCCAGTGAAGGTGCAAAGTGTTGTACAGAGAATTTTAGGCTGGTGGGAGTGACTTTGTTCAGAGGCTCCACGTGTAGCCCCAAAGCTTTGCAGGTGGTTTATCACTCCCCAGAGGTCTGAAATTGAAGTGAAGGAGGGACAATTGGTCCCAGCAGCAATACAGCTGCAGGTAACGTGGTCCCCTTTTGGGAACAACTGTGCTTAGTTTTTGAGCTGGTGCCAAGTTCGGGAGAGCTATTCGCTTCCACGCTTCACACTTGGCTCAAGTTGCATTTCTCTGAGCAGCAGTAGGAAGCTGCCTTTCACCTTGAAAGGCCAGCAGCCCTCCCAGCCCCCATCTGATGCCACGGAGACTAAGGAGGAAGGGAGGTCTGAAAGCCTTGTACATTGCCTAATGAAACATATATGAGGTTGGGGCTGGTGGTGTGCCAAAAGAGGCTTTCAGCCACGGGAAAGCATTGCTCCTTGACCAGACCACAATACAACCATCTTCCCTTCCCTGAAAGTCACTTAGGAGCTCCTAGGCTCTGTCCTGGCAGCTGCAGGGCATCTCAGTACCCTTCCCACTGCAGATCCTCCATCATTCCCTGCCAATGACCTGGAGTGGCATCTTGGTCTCTGCCCCAGCCATAGGTGACCAGGTGGCCTGTTGATAACATTCTGCCTCCTTTGCTGGCAAGGCTCCTGGAAGCCATCCCGGCTCTGCTGCTTCTGGTAGCAATGCTCCCAGAGGACAAGGCCAACCAGTAGGGTGTACGTGCCAGGCTTCCTCTGCCTGTGGCTCCAGTGGAGTTGTACCTGCTCTGGGCTAGGAGAGACTATATCCTTGATGGTCTGATGTGCTAAAGGTATGACCCACACTAGAAAATTCTGCAGCTTTGTTCTGTGTAAAAAAACTCCAAATATAGACATATTATGCCAGAATAACTGTTCTTTTGCTAGCTTGACTAATTTGGTTCTGGAATCTGTGGAAGATGGAAAACCAATATGGAAAGGAATTTCTGGTGCTATAAACTACATTCACAAGACTTGAATTTTAAGCCTGGCCTTTCTTATTCAATACAGACATAGCAAGTTGTGCTCAAGAGGGCTTCATTTAGGAAGGCTCCCTCTTAATTTTCTCTAGTTTAAAACCAAATCCACTGAGGCCTAAAATAGTGTCACAGTATTAAAAAAAAAAGGCACAGGGATGAGTAATTTGGTTTGGTAACTCATTCACAGCATGTTTCTAGATCTGGAAGATGATTTTTACGTTTGCCAGCACAAGTTACGAGGATGTGTTCGTGCCGTTTTTGTGAACATTGTATGTGCTACATTCTTCCTCATGTGGGGAACAAAACCAGAACAGGATGCAAACTGCTTCAGATTTCTCCCACTGCTGACCTTGCTGCCACTTGTGCCAAAGTGAAGACAACAAATCCTTGGAAATCACCATGTGTGTGTTTCAATTTTTAATTGAAACTTTTTAGCTGAGCTGAAAGGTGGGGGTGGTGGGAGGGAGAGGGGAAAAAACAAAGCAACACACTTCCCTCTGCTCCCAATGAAAAGAAACTAGAGCTATTAGATTCACTTCAATTGCCTCACCTGACCTGAAATGAACTCCCTCCCTCAGGCCTGTAAGAAAATTCAATTAAAAGGTCCATCTGTGAGGCAGCAGCTGAAGGGGAATTACTATAGGGAGGTCCACATTTTCATAAAAAAAGAAGCCCCCCTCTCTCCCTCCCCTCCTTCCTCCTCTCCTTCCTCCTCTATCCCTGATTAGGCCTGTTCATAACCACTAAACCACAAGTCCCCCCAATTAACCAGATCTGACCAAATACCCTTTATATGCTCCATTCAGATGTAGAAACACTATAGATTTCATACATCCCTTAAACATCGTGGGGTGGGAGAGGGGGGAAGGAGCAGAGGACAGAGGTTGGAAATCGGAACGTCCTACCCCAATTAAGCTGGCTGATGCAATGGATTAAAGGCTGCTAATATGCAAAAGACTGTGCTGGCAGTGAAAATAATCACCATAAGGCAACAACAGTGTGCAGCAGCTTAAAAACACAGAGGTGACAGGGAGAAAAAGCTGGCTCCCAGGACCTGTCTGAAAAGTTTGCTTGCAGCACCCTGCCCCGGCTGTGCTCTTATGATCAGAAACTTGTCCTACATGCTCGGCCAGGATACAATATGTTTGGGGCGTGGTGTCTTGTGTGTTACTCCTGTGGAGGTAGGCAGAGAGCCTGGGAGGGACAGGGACAGCGTGCATGGGTGAGCTGTATGTGGCACATGGCTGCCGTGCACGGGGAGCCCCGGCTCTGGTCCTGCAGGCTGGTGGGGACCTTGTGATGTCTGCCACCCCTGGGGCCACTTCCATCCAAGGGGAGGCTGATGAAGAATCAGGAACTGGCATGCCTTTTATTTTCTTAATAACACTTCTTCAGGTGCATTATGCTGGGGTTTGTAACAAATAACCAAGTGCTTCCTTGAGCTCCTGTGTGTTTTACTTTATGCTAGCAGAAAACCTGGCTTAACCGTGCCTGAGAATACATGCACTCCCTATGCACTGACTTCATTTGTGCCTGCACAGTGTGTAATCAATCACTTTAAAATATCTAGCTCCCAGTGCTTGCTTCCCTGGCGAGGTGTATATTGTGCTGAGGTACCTCAGTTCAGGTGGATTCGTTTGAATATCGATACTTAGTGCTCCCATCAGCTAGGGCTCTTGGAGCAGAGCACAATTAAAATCTTCACGCTACCCTGCTAATATATACATATATATATTGCCATTTGTTTAGAAACAGAAATGGAACAAATCCTTCAAATGCAGTTAGGGATAATAAGGGGGAAAACATATCAACAGTTCATGACATGAAATAGGTGTTAAGCATGCTATTAGGTTTTCCTTTTTTGTTAGGATTAAGATTTAGTATCGAGAGCCTGTGCATTTTCTTTACAGATATTTGGTGTGCAAGATATTTCAGACTGTGTAGAACAGTTTGTCAAATTGGTCCTTTGGTGTCTTTATTGGCTTGTTTTCACTTTTTCATTAAATATGTAAAACAAGCCTTGTTTTACTGCAATATCAACTGAAGCTCTATTAAAAAAAATTATAGACAGTTCAGACAATAAAAGGCCTTGTAAATCAACCAGAGATTGGTTATCTGCTCAACAAGATCATTAACTGTGCACAGGGGGAGACAGCTGAGGCAGGGCCGCTGGAGAGAAGATGCTAAAAATTAATTTTACAAGGAAAGTTAGCCCTGCCAAGTTTGATTTGTTTTAGGGACACTCCCTTTCTCTTCATTATTCATCTTTCAAGGCAGCCTTTGAAATCTTGCAGGCTTGTGATGAAGGGGTTGGTTTTTTTTTTTTCAATGCGTATTTCAGTGACAAACCCAAAATCTCACTCATACAAATTGTCACAGCTTGACAGACTTGGAACCTTATAACATTAAATCAAGTCCTAGTGGAGGTGCGCTGGAGAGTGTGAAATAGTGTCACTGGCTGCTCCTATGCTGAATGCTTTGCACTGGAAATGTTCAATGTTGTCTTCCATAACATGCTTATAATTAATATTGTGCATGGCACCCTCCATGCAGCTGCTCTGTATGTGTGCAGTGTATGGGGATTTTCTGCAAAGCTTTCCAGCTGCTTTCAAGCTGTTCCTTTGAATCTGCCACAATATTCATGCCCTCCTCCCCTACCAGGTTGAAGGACACTTGGAGATTTGTTTCTTGTTGACTCTTTAAAGCCTAGGAATCTCTCATGGTTAACTGAGAGCCAAAACTGAATAGAGGTTAGGTGAAGAGAGAAGGGAGAGCTGTCGGCTTTCAGTGGACCAGGTCTGGAATAAGCACCTCTCCAGAGAAAGGAGCGTCTTCTACTATATATTAGTACCCTTTGCCTAGAGGAAAACCTTGACTGTTCAGGAAACCTTGGCCAAAACATTTAATAGCTCTCTGTCTCTCTTTTCTCTACAGATGAAGGAGATGGAAGGGATGACCAGAAAGGATGACAGGAAGATCTCTCAGAACTGACATGAGAATCAATTGCTGAGCATAGTAAAGGGATTTAGGCTCTTGAGAGGGAAACAATCACCAAACACTCTTAAAAATAAGAGCAGATACAGGCCGCCAACAAGGTTTAAAATGGGTAGTTGAATGACCTGTGTCACCTTTCTTGTGACCTCCTCTTTGTTTTTGTTTCTTTTTAAAGCCATGCACCTGTGTGTATAATAATTTCATAACTTAAGGTAATATTCTTCCTTTACCAATGATAAATTTGGGATGCATTCTTAATGCAAGGAATTAATGGAATATCCTTTAGCTACATGAGATGAGATCTGGAGAAACTGAGTGATAGAATGTAGTGGCATGGGCAATCACTTAGGGGCTAATAAGAATTTATGTTTAAATGGGAATCCATCAATTGTAAATGACAGAGAAGGAGAAAGACAAGACTAGCCTATTAGTCAATCACAGAATGTCTATGAACCTCTGAAGTGATGTGGCCAGGAAAAAAAAGAACAGGCAAAAAGTGCAAAGATGTATCTGACAGTTGATGTTCAGCAAAGAGAAGGAAAAGGGGAGTATTATTCCACTGGGCTTCCCTTTAAGAAGACTTTGTCTAGTTCTGGCCATCTCCGCTGGTAAAAGCGGATCTCGGACAATAGCAGAGACAAACTTCTTGAGCAATGGGGAAAATAGGAAGTTTATGTCCCAGGAGGAGGGTAGAAGAGCTGGGCTTATTCAATCTAGGAAAATACAATTTAATGCTAATTTTTGTCTCTAAAGATACACAGCACAGCAGCAGGACTAAGAGTTAAAGGACAGGGCTGGCATGAGGGTAATGGATGTTAACTAGACACAGATGCAATTTCACAAAGGCTTCCCAACCATTCTGGAAAGAGGCTCCAGAGCAGCTGTCCTGTAGGAGTCAGATGGGGCAAATGGGCCTCTTTGACTTTCTTATGGCACCGAATTTCTTAACTGAAGGTGGTTAATTATGTGAGGTGGTCACTTTGAGATATCAGTGAACTGAAACACATGGTGTTGAACACCACTTTTGGGACCAGTTTTTCTGTGTAGGGTGCCAATAATTCATGTTAAGTACTCTCAGATGTGCATGTGCACGCATAGAGCAGCCTCCATTTTCTCACCATTGCATTTTCTGTTTTGCCGTGCTCAAGGAGCTGCTGTTTCTCTGCTCTTCAAGCAACAGAGCCCCACCTTACCTGCATGCTTCTAGGGTTATTTGCCTGCTCCCATTGCAGCCCAAGAGCAAGATTCTTGGTCCAGCATGCTGGCTTGTCACATCTTCATTAACTTTCCTCCTCAACAAAGGCCTTTAGTGAAGACCCCCTCTTGGGTTGTGGGCCAGAAGGAGCCCCAAATAATAAGCTGCAGAGTCTCCTGGCCTTTCCTTATGTCAGTCTTTCACAAGGAAACCCTCTTGCCTCTTCTCAGAACACCATAAACCCTGCAAGGTAATCAGATTTAGGTGGCTGGTGTGAGGGAGCACCCTGAGGAGCCAAAAGCTCATGTCATTACCACCTATTTTCTGTTGTATTTAACCATATGCTTATTTGCTAAGCAGAGATCTCTGTCTTGATTACATGGATGTAGAGTGCCAGATATAACCTACCTGCTAAGGGCCCCTCCAGGCACTAGTGCAGCATGAATTATAAATGCTCTTTCCACAGGACAATGCCGCTTCCCTTTACAACATTTGCAAGGGCAAAGCAGTTTAGGCAGTGGGGCCAGCTCATGTTTTCTGTCCACTGTCCCTTTCAGGAGATGCCAACCATTTTGGAAGATGAGCATTTTCCATTCTCATGGTAGGGTAAAATAGCAAGGATACATAAAAACTAAAGCAAAGACACAAATACGTTGCAGTGTATATCATCATGAGAGCTGGCAATGCTGTGGAAGAGATTACCTAAGAGAAAATGATTGATACTTGAACAGGAAAAGTTAATGTTATTTCATTGTGAAAGCAAAACCTTCTCCTTTTAATTTCATAAAATTTCTCTGATGATCAGCTGATAATTTAAAGATAGTTTTTAAGTGTGGTTTTTTGTTGGGAAAGCTAATCTTCAAGCCTACAAAGGTTCTTATGCGTCTGCTTTTGAATATCCTTCCTGAGAATTCAAGGGATCTGAGTTCATGTGAGAAAGAGCTGAGAACCAGCTCTTAAGACATGGCTTGGTACCAGGTTTGGCTTAGCTGAACCCAAAGATGAAGTATTAGAAATGGCTAGTTAATTGAAAAAATATAGACCTTGATTTGGCACAATACAACTGGGCCAAGTGCTACACTAAAAAGTAATGTGCTGTTGTATGGGGTCATCTAAATCACCCAGGGTTTTAGCCCCTCCTCTTCCCCTTTGCACATCTGAGTTAAATTTGTAGTGTTGGGCTGTGGTGCGACAGCTTCATGCCGGGAGGAGGGATGGGTAGTTGGTGTGAATTGTACTGCACTGTGAATCTTTAACTTCTATCATCATTTATGAATATTTGCACAGTCATAAGCATGTGTTTGCTCCACTTTCCTGACTTGTAAAAGTGGGATCCCTGACTTCCCTTCTTCCTGCACACAGTATTTGTGAGGCTTACTTCGTTATTGTTTGCAAAGCTTTTTGAATTTACAAAGCTCTATGCAAATACCACATTGCTCACTTACATATATCCAGTAAGATAGGAGCATTTTAGGCAGATAAGGTTTAATTAGAGATGTAGAATAGTGCAATAACAGTAGGATTTTATATGTTCTAGTATATCACTGCCTGTGCTACGTGTAAATGATGAGGCCAGAAATTACCACTGGAATTATCTAACGTGGCTGCCTGAGTAATAAGCCAAAGTACTGTTGCAACTTTTTTTTCCTCCCCCTTTATTTACCTTTGGAGAAGGTCCTCTGTATGGACACAGGAGATTTTAAACTCTCCAATAACTGGTTTGCTTTTCTCATTTCTCTCTTACTAACCTCTGGAGTTCACAGGTTTAAAACCATTTTACTCCAACACGAAATTCAGAAGAATATGTTGTCTTGATTTCCAAAGTAAACTTCTGCTATTAAAATGGGCGAGTACCTTGCATGTCAGCAACACTTAACTCCATATTTCCAACAGAAAGATTTAGAAAGAAGAATCCAGGCTTTCCAATATCTGCATGGGTTTCTCACAATTATTCAAATTATGTGTAAAGCCTGACCTTTTTTCTTGGAGTTTGTATATTTAATATGGACTTGTCTTTTTCAGTTGTGCTTTTTCTGTTTGGGTTGTATTTATTCAGCTCTGGAGTAGAGTCACATAAGGGTATGAAGAGCTGCTGTAGATCTTGTATCCTATAAATCATAAGGTCAAATTCTTGCCCCAGAGAAATCGATGACAAAACCTTCTATAGATTGGAAAGCACTTACAATTTTGCCCATTAAGTTAGCATGAAAATGATGTTAAAGTAATGCTAAAATAAACTGTGGGAGCTTTTGCCTGGTAAGTTTGACTATTTGTTTGGATTTGTGGTCCATTATTCAACTCTAATGACCACTATTTATTTGTTCAGTCCAATAGTCTAAATTTTTGTTGGCACATCCTTATTTTTTAATGCCTTAAATCTGAAAAAAGATACGTGTGTGGTCTTTATTGCCTACATGCAGTTGTGTGGTCTTTTCATGCTTTTACCAATTTATCTGTTTACTGGATTAAGCTTATCATAAATATTAGAGTTAAGCTAAGTAGCTTACATTTGGCTAGGTAAAACCTCACTGATCCATAGACTGTTTGGGTTTTGGTGTTATCTGAATCTACCCACCAGTTGTGAGATTCACAGAAAATATCTGGAGTTTACCTTTTTTTGTAAGCAATTCTCCTTGATAAGAATTAATATTAGGAATAATAGCAGCCTGACAACTGCATCCCCTGTCTTCTGCCATGAAATGCCAGCCTTGATAGCATCAGAGTGGAGCTCTGTGGTCCCAAATTTAAATGTTAAATATTCGAGATCAGAGCAGCTCTAGTGTTTTGAGCTTAATTACAGCTTCACTTTGAGCCCCTGGTAAAAAGCTGTGGGTGACAGCACAAGTTTAAGAGCCTGCTCCTGTTTTACCTTCCATCAGTGTATGAAGTAGTTTAGANTTATTTTATTCCTCGAGATAGCTTTCTTTGTGTATGTGACACTTCTAGGAGAGGAATAATAAAATCAAATGGAGCAAAATCTTGGCAGATCACCCTTTCATCAGCTCTGCTCCTTGGGTCAACACTCCCAGCTTACAAACCGATTAGAAGTAAAAAGCTCCATGCTAAGGATTCAGGCTTGTTTTGCTTTGTTTTGTGTATGTGGATAATTCCCTGCAATAAATCTTCCTGCACACCATCCCTTTCACTCCCTGATGTTAACAAGACTGAGATCTATGCGGATACATACACACATTGTCTGTCTTGAGCTGGCAATGTCTTGATAAGAGGTTCATTATTATCCACCACTGTCAGAAGCCTCCTGAAATGATCTGCAAGGCAAAACATCATGTATATATTGCAGATTTTTTTTTAATTAAATAGAAAAAGTGTCATGAAACTTTATTCAAAGGTGCCAGGCAGCTGTTTCTTCTGAGGCATGTTGTTCTTTTCTTAGGCAGTGGGTCTTTGATAAGTGTCTCTCAGCACCCTCAGAAGTGTTTTCCAGGTTAGAAGGATGAGAGAGGGGAGATGGCAGTTGTGATGCCACCGGCTAATAAAGCCAGAATGCAGACTAAGCCTTCAGATCAATAGGAATGCAGACGGCTGTAACACCAGACTGCCTGGTGTCAGCTTTAATTTCGCTTCCTGTGCCGGCTGCACCCAATTTCCAGCCCTTGGAGCCAGAGGAAACCTCCTCCTGCTTGCCANAGTGTATTGAATTATTTAGATAGCTTCAACAGGGTATTTTCTTTCCTCAATGTGACATATGAAAATGTACAGTATAGTTTTTATTCTTTCTTGAATATGGTACTGTTGTTTCAACCTTCACTCCCCATATGAAGGTGTGTTTATGCTTCCTCAAGTAAAATCCAATGTGGAAAAATGAAATCTCTCTCTCGATCCACTTTAACACAGTCATTGCATTTTTATTTCATTGTTCTTCCAGTGGNACTGTCAGAAGCCTCCTGAAATGATCTGCAAGGCAAAACATCATGTATATATTGCAGATTTTTTTTTAATTAAATAGAAAAAGTGTCATGAAACTTTATTCAAAGGTGCCAGGCAGCTGTTTCTTCTGAGGCATGTTGTTTTTGCTTAGGCAGTGGGTCTTTGATAAGTGTCTCTCAGCACCCTCAGAAGTGTTTTCCAGGTTAGAAGGATGAGAGAGGGGAGATGGCAGTCGTGATGCCACCGGCTAATAAAGCCAGAATGCAGACTAAGCCTTCAGATCAATAGGAATGCAGACGGCTGTAACACCAGACTGCCTGGTGTCAGCTTTAATTTCGCTTCCTGTGCCGGCTGCACCCAATTTCCAGCCCTTGGAGCCAGAGGAAACCTCCTCCTGCTTGCCAGGCACCCATTACACAAGTGAGCAGCTTGTAAGCACGGGCAGGCAGGCAGCAAGGCATCAAGAATAACTCAAACACACATGGTTGTTTTCCTCCCTCTGGCCTTTACCAAGGGGTGCCCACGGGTGCTTTTGCCTTCATGTCCACTGTTATTCCAGTGCCCTGCCCCGGCACAGGGCACCCAACTGCCTGGGCATCAGCCACCCAAGGCCTTAGCCCTCTCTCTTGCCATGTTTTATCCAGAATACTATTTCATACCGGTGGATCTGCTGTAATGGTTTTGGTGGGGAAAGCAAGTTTCAGCTTCACCCAGCTTTGCAGGGTCTGGCTGTGCTGGCAGCTTGGCAGAGTGCACTGGCTGGTGGCATCGGGTGGCCTGGCCAGGGCAGCTGGTGGGAGAGCAGAGTAAGGCAGGCTGCCCTCTACCCACAGATGTCCTGTTTTGGTCCTCTCTGCGGGATCAACAAGGCCCCCTCACACAGTCACAAGTCTTATGTTAAATTACTGTAACTCAGATGTTGCATGGAATATCTTGACTTCCTCTATGGTTGCAATGCTGAGTAAAGGCAGGAATGAAACTAAAATCCTTGTTTTTCATGCAAGGTCTAAAGAGAGGCTTTGTTTCTACTCTTTATGAAGTCGTTGGATATTCAAATCAATAATGTAATTTAAGATTAGGTTTTAGAGGAGCTAAATAAATAAAATTACAGAAAAAGTGATGAAAAGAAGAATGAAGTCTTCCTTTGAAGCCCCAAATTTTCAGCTTTCAAAAGTTTACAAAACACTATTTAACCATCTTTATTTATTGAGCCCCAAGGGATGCCTGCAGGGAAGACAGGCAACACTTGACTTTATAATATAAAACTTAAATTGTGGGGTAATGCAAAAAGCAGGAGGAACCCCCCCAGATCATCTTGATTTAATGCTGGAGATAAACATAAGTTGTATGTTTGCATTTCATTTATTCCAAATTCTAAGTCGGTGTAGGTGTAAGCGTTTTCTCAAATCAATTCTAATCTTGCGACTAATGAGCCTGCTTGTAATCAGCTTAACAAAAGTCCAGCATTCAGGAATCATTCTCCTAGACACTTTGGCATTCTGAACCTGAGTGCAAAATTTGCAGTCTTAGCAAATTTGCTTTTCCTATTGCTGCTATATTGGACTCCTGGAAATTATATGACTTCGTATTCATGTATATAAATGTATATACAAATACAGGCACAAATAGTATATATAAAATATTGAACGGCACCTTGAGGATTTAAGGTCTCTTCCCAGACTTACTGCATACTTTTTCTTTCTTCTCCAGCATATAAATTTTAATTTTAAAATCAATTTGCAGTGCAAATATATCTACTGCTGCATTCTGGACTCATCTGAACTTTAAAAAAAAGATGCTTAAAGGTTGAGTTGGCTAATATGACACAAGCTTTCTATAGTGGTGAAATAAAACCAAAGTGTGATAGCTAAGCTGCCTTGTGAGGGTAGTTGGAGTTGGAGGCAGCTGATAATACGAGAAGCTGATCCCTCTTGTACACTATGGTTGGCATCTCAAGAGATAAATTTCTTCTTATCCAAACTCTTTGAGTCCACAGGCAGACAAGAAACAGCAGAAACAGAAACATTAAATTGTCTCAATTACTCAAATGGCTTTTAAAATTTGAAGCATAGTTACAGGTCAATATCTTTAACCATCTCATTTCTCATCATTTTACTAGGAACTTTCAACAAATACACTTATTCATTTTGACCCATCTTCCCCAAAACTGCTTACTTTTCCAGTTTTGAGCCACGGAACTCGGACAGAGTAAGTCTTGCCAATAGTTTCTGATTTAGTAAATTGCAGTATTTGCAGTTGCTAATTAAAAATATTAAGGAGTAGCTGTCTCTGCCATGACTACAAATTGTCAGTATAGCACAGGCTCTTTGATTTTTGTGGGCACTCTATAAAACTTAGGTCCAGCAGGAGCAAGGGTAATTTGATTTAATAAGCTAATAAATATGTTTGAAATATGCTTCCTGCAGGTTATAAAAACAGAAGCGTTGAGCCACAACACAGGAAAAGGAAAAATTATGCCTGTTAAAAAAATACAGATTTGGGAAAGAAATCCCTACTGACATGACCAGAATTCACTAGGAATTTCTATAAGTTAGAACAACATTTTCCATTTTACCTGGTGGCAAAGTGCTTTCTGCAGTAAGGTCCAGGGATAAGTTGTCCTTTACGACAGCAGATAATAAGCTGTGTGGCTTCCTTTACTGAATGAGCAGAGAAGGGAGCAAAACAAATGGTATAGCTTTCCTTGTTGATTAATTTGACACTAATTTTATGTTGCCTCTAAACTGATGATTTGCAGTGGGCTGGCAAATAGATATAGAAATAAATTAAAATTCATTGTGGAGTGATGCCAAAGTCAGAAGAGGAAGTTAGAAATTTTGGCAGCTAAAGGCATCTCGTCTGTCTTCTAGGACCAGAGACAAAATGAGAGACATGCAACCCCAAATTCCCAAGTCATAGAAGCTGGGTGCTTCTGTTAAAATAACAGGCAGTGACATCATTAACAATGTTGGCATTTAAATTGACATAATTAGATTCTTGAAGTTAATAACCCATCTGTGCAAATACATGGGCGATGCTTACCTCTGACACTGTGGTTCCATCCATAGTGCAGGCTTATGCTTGGCTCACACTTGGAGCCATGCTTTGGATGTATGGAGTCCTTTAATTTCATCTCATAAAACCTGAGGAGCCGAAGGGTGCTTCAACTGCTTGGTTGGGATCCAAACCAAATTCTTGGGTAAGAATATGGTACAATATACATAAGAGCCTGAGGATGCATCTCCTATAAGGAGCACTTGGGTCTGGCTTTGGAAGGGTTCAGTTCCCCTGAGCTCCTGCCTTCTCTTATGGATCTTTGTGGAACCTTGTGCTCTTCCAAGCACAGGTCAAAACTGCAGCACTCAGGCATCAAAACAATAGCATTAGCAAAATCTGGGATTTATTTGGTCAGAATCCTGCTGGGCATGTTTTGTTTGTATTTGTGTAAAGTTACTCGGTTAAAGTTATTGCTTTTGGGGAAGGACACAATTAACAATGACAGCATCATTTGGCACCAGGCTGTACCTTGAAATGCCTCTAATGGAGTGATTATTTGGAGCAAATATGTCTGAAGTAAGAGCAGTGCTCTTGGCTGTCTCCATCTGACTGTGAGTCTGCCTGTCAGAAGGGACTGACATGCTGCATTACTGATAGAACAGGCAAGAGAAAGGAAAAGTTTCACGACTCCTAATAATAACTTTAAAACGTTCATTTTAACAACTTTAAATTGAATTGTTTCCTACTTATACATAGAAATGAAGTGGTTTTTTTTTCATCTTGTAGTCACAATTTTTATAGTAAAATAAGCACTTTAAAAAAAAAAAGACAAAGAATGTGTCAGAATTTGTTTAGGTTTGAGTGAAATGATTGCAGTCAAATTAATAGAACACCTTTTCATTAACAAAAAGTTTAACCTTAGCTATGTCTTCACTGCATTTTCAGCATCCTGCCTGAGTTTAAAATATGTTCTTTGTGGAGCTCTGCCAGTACCCTTTTCTCCATCCTGTTGGGCAAAAGAGGTGTGAGATCTTAGTATGCATCACAACTAGTTTTAAAAATCCTCTTCTTAGATCAAACTATCAAGAAAAACCACTCAAACAGCTGTCCTATTTAAATTTTTGGTCTGAATTTTGGAACTCTATTTTAAACTGGTATGGGTAGTTTTGGCGCTGTTTTCATTCTGCTGC
Source organism: Notiomystis cincta (assembly GCA_013398075.1). Lineage (NCBI taxonomy): Eukaryota > Metazoa > Chordata > Aves > Passeriformes > Notiomystidae > Notiomystis > Notiomystis cincta. Next base: position 132,665 of record VZRX01000326.1, on the reverse strand, counting down.
CAGCTGTTCACACTGACTCCAGAATGCCACATCATCTTTATGTGATTTGAAATTTTATATGAAAAAAATGTAAATATTTGCCAATAAGATTTATGAATGAAATTTTGAAATCTGCTTGTTTTGAGGAATAGTTTATGACTCACTGATTAGCAGGAAGGTTTCATATGCATACCCATGTTAGCACTCCCTTTCAGAGGAAATGTGTCTATTGCAAGCTGCATCAAATTTGGGAGACTGCACCTCAGGTAATAATGGTAATAATAAGAGATACTTTAAATATTCCCTGCATCTAGGAAATTGCAAGATTAATGACCACAGGTGCAGAAAATGAGCATAAAATTTCACTTTCTGTGGGTTTAGTTTAGCTGGAAACAGAGCTGAAAAGCAACTGCTCTGCATGCATTTATATCAAGCATTGCTTTACCTGATGAAGACATGCTATTATGTGAAACGCTCCTGTCTATTAGAAATTAGTTAGGTAACAGCTTTTTACAAGGATGAAGGCATTGCTTAATCTTGAAATCTTTTAACACATGGACTGTCAAAAGGGTCTAATCTCATTTGTTGAGGAGGCAGTTTTGTATGGAATTAATATTTTCATTTGCTCAGGGTGTGGGCACATATTTTTTGCAAAACTCAGTGTCTGTGTGATGACAGAATTTATTTCATTCATTATTATTGCCACATATTGAAGCATTTTATTTCAATTCAGTAGACTATTTTTGTTTCCATAAATTATCCAGTCTGTTTCTCATATAAATGATGGGATGGATGCCTCTGGTGTTAAGGAAGATAAAAAGGGAAGGAAAGATATATTTGAGATTACCTTTGGAGTCATGCAAGTTATTACCTAGCAGTCTGAGAAGAGTTTGCAGAAGTGTCTGATAAATACGTTTAGAACAAGTCTGAACTGGAACTAGAAGGGAAGACTGTGAAGTTGCGCATCCAGCTTTTGATTTTGCCCATTTTTTCAAAATGCAGATTAATCACCTAGGACAGAAATCCATCCTTTCCTAATCACTTTCTTAGTCTAATTTGTGTTGTCTAACAAAAGGCACTATATTATCTTTTCTGAGTAACTTTTAGTGCTCTTGATCACAGTTTATTGGTGTATCATTGGACTTGTTCCATATTTCGGGTGCAAGCTGATGAATCTTCTGCCTTTGCCCATACCATTGTGAACAGACGGTGTCACCCACAGTAGAGGAACTGGCAAGTGGCAATAGAGAAACTAAAGTCTGCATTTTGGCATCATACATGGACAAGGGACTGGGAAGGTTTCTCTTTGAGAGGACCTCAGTGATGTGAGAAGGTGTTTGCATGATGTTTTGGACGTTGTTCTTCAGTAGAGGGTAGTGCAGGGAGGTTGCAGCCAGAATGCTCTGAACCTGCCCTTCAGTACCTGAGGCCATGCCCCGTACCACCAGTTCAGAGGGGGTTATTGTGAAAGCCAAAATTAGTGCTCCTCCTGAGAAATGAAATCGAGCATTGACAGGGTCAGGAACTACCAATGCATTGGAGATAGGCGTAAGTGGGTGTTTTTTGCAAGTTTTCCTCTTCTGAATCTTGGTACCTAATGATTCCAGGTACTGGAACATTTGGCCAATTCTGATGGAAAGTTAGTTCTACAATTACAAAGCAAAACATAAAACTTCTGGAGCATCTCCAGTATGGGTTGGATCAGGTGAACGGTTTAAAATCCAGAACACTCTTGGATTTTAAGTAAAGACCAAATAAGTCTTTATATCTATGCTACAAACAGAACCTGAAACAGCAGTTCTTACTAGCAAGATAATACCTTTCAAAACCTTGGCTGTAACTTGTTGGTCTTGTTCTTTCTGAAATCCAGTCCCAAGTGTAAACATATTGCCTGTTATTTCTTTCCTCAAATGTGTTGGCATTTTCTTCTTTGAAGGAAAGAGGAAGACCACTTTTCCTTTAATTAAAGAAAAAAATTTAATCACTTGGCAGCCCTAGAGTGGACGAATGTCAGTGTAATTTCACCTGAAAGTACCTGTGAAACCCAGCTCTTCCATCCTGCTGAGGTGCAGCTCTTGTCTGGGGGATTCTTTACTGGCTTTTTCAGACACAAGAACTGCATTGTGAATGGGAGGAGGTAATCTAACCAGTCGGATAAAAGTAGCATACTTTAGGGAGAAAGGCTCACCTGGTGGTACCTGGACCAAACTGCATCAACCACCATCTAAATTAACTGGAAGAATTTAGTGTTTGTACATATGCATGAAAATCGTTTATTCTTCATTTGTTAAAGGGACATTGCCAAGACTGGTAGGCCTAAAATTAGCTCTCCAGCTGTGTTTTGCTTTGCAGGCACGTGCATGTCTGTTCTGTTCCTGGAAGCAGCTGGGTGTTGAAATCCACTAAAACCTGCTCTGTGTGAAATGCAAAAGAATACGTGATTTTTCAAGATTCCCCCGCTTTTGTTTGTTTTTCCTTACTTCTCCCACCTCTTTATGATGATGGCCTTTTCTGGCTGGAGACCAGAAATCTCTTCAAAGTTTCTGAGTGTTAATTTTGCTTAGGAGTCAAGAGCATGAATGCTGAGGCCAAATTAACACCCATCAGTCCAACACGCCAGCTACAGGATGAAAACTGCATAGCCTCCTCAGAGCATGCTCGGCATTAATTTCCAGCTTGGATTCATGCTTCTCCTTGGCAAATTCATGCCAGCATCTTCCAGCTGAATGCCCAGCTTGATACTAGGAAGGGAATATGCAACTGGAAGAAGGAGGAACACGGATTTTATAGTTACAGAGGAACTTACCAGAAAGCTATTTTTGTCTAGCCTACAGCCTCTCCTCAGAGACAAGACAAACAGATTTCTTAGACTCAGGAGAGCTGTTTTTTAGTGGCATTTTTAGATGACTGCAAACTAAGTCTTGGCTTCTGAATTTTCACTCCATAATGCTTGAGCTGTTATGCTTTTAGTCATATTTAGAAACAAGAAATTATCTTTTCGGTGTGGAAATAGGATTTCTATATACCCTAAACAGTATCCCAGCAGTGTCTGTCTCCTGGGTGAGACTTCCTTCATACGTGCACATTAGTGAGGCTGAGGGCAGGTGGAGGGCAGTATCTGAGAGGGACACATGAGATCTGTTGTCCCACTGTCACCTTGTGACGTATTTTCAATTCTTTTTATTTCAGAAGGCACTTGGAAATTATCTCGAGCTTCAAAGTGTTATATAAGACCCCAAGGCTCTCCTTGGGGCTGGCGTGAAGAGTTTTTCTTCTTTCTTCATTCCTCTCTAATGATAATATCTGTGAAGTATCTAAGGCATAGTAGGAAAAAAAGATTTCTTTTAATGATAGAAGTTATTCAGACTTTGTTCATAACAGAGGTGGGCCAGGCATGGCTGTCACTGGACTAAAATTAAGTATGATCCAGACTTCAACTGCAAACAGAACTAGTGAAAAGCTAGACAGCTAGAGGTGGGTATTCCATAGATCTGAGAATATGACACAAACTGCATCCCTGACAAAATCTTATGGCAACTGAAATGCTGTGGAGCCAACTGCAAAGTTCAGTTACAACTTAATGGAAGAGAATAAACATTGCACACCTGTAGCCAAAGTACATGGGAGGGTTTTTTCCTATACTACTCCTGAGTTCACTAAAAGCTTATCATCTGTTTGCTTAGCTGCTGCTTCAATTTAGAATAATATTTAACTCTCACAGAATCTAAACATCGATGAAACTTTAACTTGAAAATCGACAATTCCTATTGCTTCCAGGCAGAAATGGAGGAAGATGGCCATCATATATTGCTCTTCAAGAGATTTACCAATAAATATCTTTTATGAAAGGCTTGATAAAGTATCTGCTATTAACATCGTCAATATGGAGTAAGTGAAGTCAAAGAAAGGGTAAATAGCCTGCCCAGATCTACAGGGAGCATCAGGCTGTGCTTCTGCAATATTGTAGAGTATCTACTGCTAAATCAAAACCATAGGAGCTCTATGGCAAAAATTGATGAACTGGGGTTTGTATTTGATCCTGGCTTAAATTTACTGAAAAGATCCTGAAGGAGGCAATTTTCATCTGGACTTTGGGTAATCTCTGCTGTCCTGTGTGTGCTTGTCCTTCCCTATAGACCTCCCACAGTTAGCTCAGTGACCAGCTCGCCTGTTCTTTCTTGTCTCTCTTTTTCTTCTATAGATTCAAAGAAAGATCTGTGTTCACAGATGTCTCATGTGTCATCTCCATTAAATATCAACTCAAGTCCCTATGACAGTCTCTTTTTCCCAAAAGTGCAAATCCCACGAGCATCCTACTTGGATTTTGCTTCATATATTTAGGAGTTTTAACAGGTGCTGTTACAGAGCTAGAAGCTCCAAGTCAGAAAGTGTCTGAGAAGTGACTGGTGTCCCTTTGTCTTGTCTCATCACAATCCATGCTGGGCCTGCATGAAAATAAAAGACCTCATAGAAAAAGGGTTTTATATAGAAAGTTTGAATTGTAAGTGCCTGAAGTCACATGATCCACCACATTATTTCTGTGCAGACACCAGTGAGATTTGTGGCAGTTCATGGCCTGAACAGAGACTCAGAGGGAAGCAGAGAGCAGTGGTGATGACTCTGGGACTGCTCCTCTCTGCCAGAAACTTCCCGGTACACCAGGACAGCAGGCAGGAACCTTCTGAAAGGTGATCCTGGAGCCAAACCTCCCCTTTATGTGAACATGTTTTACCACTTCCAGCACAGACAAGTGGTCTGAGGCTGACAGCAAGGGCTTTTTGTGAGAGGTGTCCCCTGAAGGCCTGAAAGCAGTGGGCAAGGGCAAGCTGAGACTAGGTCAGCAACAAGCTCCAGGGTAGAGTAAATGCTTTCTCCATCTCCTTTCTAGGGTTTTTATCTTTGCTGTGGTACACTTTTAAGGTCCAGTCACGTCTTCAAAAAGCAGATTGAGTGTTGCTGACTAGGAAGCATCCCACACTAGCCATTCTTGGAGAATGAAATCTCCTTGGAGTGCTCAGTGTCGTTAGCTCTGACCAAGGCAAAGGAGTCCAAGGCAAAGGAGTCCTGCTTTACAGCCCTGTCCGAGGCAGTGAACCCTTTTCAGTATGGATGTAGTTTCAGGAAAATAAATGCAGTTGCAATAGCAAAGCAAAAGAGTAGTTGTTGCTTATTCTAATTTTAATGCAGTAGCTCCCAGGCTTTCCCTTGTCCTTTTAGTTACTTTAGCACTTAATTAGTGAACTGCAGCTGAGGATTATCCCCAGATTTTGACAGGGATGGTGGGAATCTCTGCTGGCCTGCCACAGTTTATTGCTCTTATTCAGGACCTCAGTTTGTCCGAACACATTGTGCAGTAGTGGGACCAGGGCATATGGGCTTGGACACCCTATTTTGCACTTGGAGGTACTTTTGCAGACCTAGTGTGCCACAAGTGTCACATGGAAGAGTCAGAGCAGCAGGCAGCAGGATTGTCAACCTTGGCTGATCCACCCCCTGTTGTGTCTTTGGGGACTATGCCAGGACAGGCTGGCATTGCAAATAACCAGCTTTTCTCCACTCTTCCCTGAGCTAATGGCAAAGAAAAAGCTATTCCTCTGGGGAACACCTTCTCCCAGAAGCCTGTGTAGCAAACCACCACTGTTCTGCACCAGGCAAGGGGCGAGGGGCCACTGACATGGCAAAGAGAAATCATTTGTCTCCCTGAAAGGGAAAACAATAACTCATTTTGGGTATTCTTGCTGAAGGAGGGTCTCACTCCCTTTTGAGGTGGACTACAGCAGAGAGAAGGTGCCTATGTGAGCTTGCTCCATCCAGGGTTGGGGATTATCTGCAGCCACCACAGAATGAGACCAGGAAGTATTTACTGAGCTCAGGTGTTGCCTGCCTTGACACAGCAACACTCAGAGCAGGAGGAGGGACAGGAGCTAAGTGTGACTGGTTAGAGACCAGCACTTCTTCACTGGGACCTATTTCACTTCAACAACAAATCCTGCTCATCTCCACACTTTCCAGAGTTTTGAGGGGACACATGTGGTTGCCTTGTTGTATTTTAATAATATGGCCCTTTAAGCTGCAACTGTATTTTACACTGTATTCAGCAGATAAACAGCCACTATAATTCCTAGGGCCTTCAAGATTGTGCTTCAAGCTGCCATGGCTCCTGGGCTGCCAGAAGGTCTCAGCTCTGACCACAAGACAGACAAAGCCAAAGAAAATAAGAGATCGGAGCAAGAGATGCAAAGAAGTTGTTTCGTTCCTGTACAATTTCACAGCATGGCAAGGAAGAATCAAGGCTTTTGCATAAAATCATCATCCAAGGATGTCTTCTAAGCTCTGATCTGCTCAGTCCTCATGGTCAAACAAATAAACTGAAGCTGTCACAAGCGATGGCTGTCATTCGATTTGATCTGCTCCAAGCTCAACCTGCTCCAGCCCAACACCATCTGCTTCCTCTGGCCTTGCAAACTGCCTGCAGGACACAGCAAAGTCTTCATCGGGAAAGGTGGGCTGGATGTTCACCTGAGGGTGAGTTCCTGTGGTTTCCACTGTTCAGGTACCCAAGCTGCTCATATGTTCTGTGGTGAAGCAGCAGATGCTTGGGCGGCGAGCAAAGCAGATGGTTGGCATTGATGGCGAATGGCTCTGAGAGAGAGCATCAGCAAGTGCTGCTCACCCAAGGAGAGCAGGGGCAGGCTAGTTCTGCTGTTTCATACAGGGCCAACTCCAGAGGGTCCCAGGCAGCTCAGCCAACATCTATCAGGCCTGCATGCCCCACACCGTGCTGCCTCTGATGCCTGTGGTTATCCTCTGAAAGGCCCCAGAGATCCAAGGCTTCCTGTTGATTATGTACCACTCCTTGCTGGGGGAGGAGAAGGTGGGGAAATGTTTTCCATCCATTGTGGTGACACACCAGGGGAACCCCACGAAAACAAAGACTTCTCTGACCTCTTGAATCCCTCTGGGGAAGGACTGCATGTGCCAAACGCCTCTTGAGCCATCCCATGTGAGGCTGACTTCCTAATCCTAAACTCATTATTTGCAACTCAGGGGTGGAAGCGTATGGCAGCCAGCTCCCAAATGACTGGTTCAGCCCACTCGGGACTCTCTGATCCTCTTGAGGTGGATCGCATCTTCCGCCTCACAAAAGGAGTGAGCTCACCACGGATCAGGCTGAGTGTGTCTCTCCCTCCCCTGGCAGTCCTCCCAGATTACAGCATGACCCTCAGCTATGAGTCACCTCTTTTCTCACAAACCCAGACGCTGTACAGAGCAGGCAGTTGCTCATCTGCGCCAATGCTGAGAATTTACTGCGGCAAAGTGAGTTTGGCCTGCAGTGACTCCTTCTCTGCATGTGACCTTTCTAACTTTTGCTGGTCCTCCCATGTAGAGCATTTTTGTGCAACTGCTTCCCTCAAGCATGGACTAGCAGCAGTGCTTGGGAAGAGAGAGGAAGAATCCTGCGAGGGTCTTGCAGTGCCAAGGAACAAGTGACAGCCAGGTGCTGACCATGCAGTGGGGCTTTCCATGGATTCATTTCTGGGGACAATGCCTGGCAGTTTGCCCCTGCCCTGCTGGCTGTAATCAATACTTCATATTGGGCACAGATGTTGTTAGTGTGAGCGCTCCTTCCATGCATCATTGGGGATGAGTAGGGTCAGTGCAACCAGTGACCACCGTGCCTGATCATCCTGGCAGAGCCCAGTGGGAAGCATCAAGGCTTAGGGGGAAGGCAGGTAGGCTGTTGAGTGGGTTGCCAACTTTGTACCCTCCATCAGACACGTGCATGCACTCTGAGCCTGCTGGTTTCCACCTGCAAGCCAGAGAACCTAATTTTGAGAGCAATGCCAGTACTGCCTTTGGTATCAGTTTTGCTGTGTTGATCCAAACACCTGCTCCAGGACTGAGGCGTGAGCAGTGCTTGGGCTATCCCACGTGCAGGCAGGGTTCAGGGGAACCGGGCAGCCACAGGGCTGAGACTTGGCTCCTGTTGCCTCTGCTGGCCAGCATGCACAACCAGAGAAGTGAATCAGCACCACTGTGATGCACAGTCATGAGAAAGCTGACTCCTCCTCAGAGGGCTATGGGAATGCCAGGTTTTTGGAAAGGCAACTTCAAAGTGCCACTTCTGCTCTCTGCTTGTTTCTACACCTGCGTGCTTCCAGCACTTTCAAAGGAGGAAGAACTAGCCCAAAACTCTGTTTTGCTTTGGTTTGTTTGTTTCCTCTCTTCCGGAACTGTGTTCCTCCTCTGTCGTCTGGTTTAGCATTTTGCCAGCTTGGCTAAGTATCTTGTAAGGAAATCATTTATAATAAAGCTAGTATGCTGGGGTTTATCATTTATAAGTGTGGGTCAGGGTTTAGTTCACTGTGTTAAACTCTCCATGCTGCATGTGATTTTTCAAGCTTTGTCAGGAACAAAAAGTTCTGGGGATGTGCAAAGCATGACTGCATGGTTTCCATGGAGACTCTGCTAGTTAGGCTGTGGAAATCCTGAAAAGGCCAGAGGATGACTGACAATACAAGGTCTTAGCGGCTGATCTGAAGAGCCAGACTGAATTAATGAGATTTTTCACAGAGAGTTATTAGCAAGGCTAGCACGGTATGGCACTTAGGCCTCTTTCGTTTTCTCAGCTGCAGTCTTGGAAAACAGAAATGGAAATATCTAATTGCTGTTTTTTAAGCCCTTTTAAGATTATTTCAACCTATAACATTTTAAGGATGTAATGAAAAGCAGGTTTGTTTGCTTTTTTTATCATTTGGTTACCGTTATTACTGTGTTTTTTGGTGACAGTTGCCCTTTATCTGTACAGAGATGGGAAATTCAATAATACTTATTACATTGAGCAGTTAATTCCCACATACTGTGAACACATTACTGTTCAAAGTAGGTTATCTCGAGTTCCATTTAGAGCCAAGCACAAGATACCGTGGCTTTGTATCTCCTAGGGCCATATTAATTATTTATTACTGACTGCTAATACAAACTGTTAACTCTGGCTAGTAATAGTTTGTTCATTTATCCATCACTTACTGCTTCTTTCCTGTGTTTTTGCCTACCCCCTTTCAACAGTCTGCTCAGGCTATGAATGCATGTATATTTTTGGACCCAATTAAAACAACACCAAAATTTATCAGTCTGAGATGCTGAGTTTTCATCAGGACTCGACTTTGCTAAAAGTTTTTCAGTGTCTGAACTGCAGGATTTCACTGGACTATTAACAGGTGGCTGGTCAAGAGTTAGAAGGAGATGTCTGTTCTTAGCCACTGAACTAAATGGATGTGTCTGCCTGTTTCTGGTAGGAGTAGCTTGTTTGCCGTTTCATTTTCAACCAATACAACAAAAAAGTGTTTGAATAGTCTCCTCCTTTCCCTGGAAAATGCTGTATCTGCTGAAATCAGCACAGCTGGTACAGCGAAGCAGCATGTTGGGGACTGCTATTTCTTGTTGGTTTGCACAAGTGCACATGCCCATATGTTTCTGGGAGATGTAAAACCATAATGTTGCTGCTGAGTAATCCACAACAAAAGCACATGCAGGCTGCATTCCTTGGATTCCTGTACAGTAGACTAATCCACTTAATCTCGCTGTTCGCTTCTCTGGCTGGAATTTCACAGTCCCTTTTGATTTACTGGTTTGTAAATCTCTGATTAAGTGCCTGGGAGGGGGAAAGGATATCATCTCTGAAGGCCCCTCTTTCCTCTCAAATGGTTTTGTGGGAAGGAAATGTGTAAATTGAAGTGGGGGTTGGCTGGTCTTATTTGGCCATCATTTTGTCATCATCTTTTGATTTTTTAAAATATTTTTTTAGTGGTTTTCTCTGTTCTCAGCTGTAAAGTGCATGGGCAATGTCTCTTTTTACCCCATGGCAACATTTCCCCTCCCCAGGCTTCAAAAATTTCTTAGTATTCTTTTTTTCCTTTTCTAGTTGTGTTTTTTTTAAACAAAGAAGCTAACCGAGATGTGTGGAAGTTTTCTTTCCTCTTAGTGAGCCAATGGTTATTGACAAGCACAGAACATAGGAGCTAGGTGTTGGCTGTGAAGCAAATTCCCAGAAACCTGCTGTTTTGGAGGAGGCATGTGTATGAACACAAGAAAAATTCCCAGCTAAGCAGGCAGATAAATGAGAGAGCTTGGCCTCAGGAGGTACTCAACTGATATAAATATCAATTTAGGACCTGCTCTTGAAATATAAAAGTATAAGTAAATAACAGAGGTGGCTCACCTGACTTAATGATTCATAAAGGATGGGAAATTAAACGCTGAGCTCCCAAAAGAAACCCTCCATTTGAAATAATAAGTGAGCACACCCGGCTGCATCCTCAGCCCCTGCGAGCGCCGTGCGCGCGGTGGCTGCGAGCGGGGCTGTCCCCAGGCAGGGTCCCGCGTCCAGGACACAGCTGCTCCGCTCTGCGCGGCTCTGACTCACAGCCAGCCCTCCCCCTGCGGGCTGCTGAGCTGACTCCCTGCCGGAGCGTGAGGACACTTCCCAGCTCCTCGGAAAACTCCTCCGCAGCCCCACACCGCTTTCTACAGCCTCGCAGGAGGATGAGCTGTAGGTCGCTGCCTTCCTCCCCCTCCTGCAGTCACGCATAAGCTGCATGAGCAGCTTATGGGTGTCCCCAAACAGTGCTGCTGGTGGGAAGGATCTGTCACTGAAGACAGGCGTAACTATCCATCAAGAAATTAATCAGAACAGGTCTGAAGAAGTGAGCAGGCAAACAAACAAACATATGGGCTACCTGACAGCACAATGCTTGGAGTAGCTTTTCTCAGGGAGAAAGGATAAAAACTCCCACGCTCTCCAGGGCTGTCCAGAGACATTTGCAATTAGATCCAAATGGGTTTAGGCAACAGCTTTAAGTCTAAGTTGAACTGCCTGGACTTGGATCTGAAGATGCCAAGTCCCGTGAACTAACCTCTGCCCAAAGTGATGAGAACTGCACAAGAACAGCCTCTCTCACAGTGCTCCTGCCATCTGGGCTGGTGCCAGGTCCCAGGGCGTGGAGACACAGCCTGCTCCCAGGATGGACCATGCTGGTGGGATTTCAGCTGCATCTGAATGGGAAGTGGAAAACAGATTTTTCTAAACTTTGGCTGTAAACCATAGCTAAAGCCACTAGGGCAAGTCAGGCCCTTGGGTATCAAGCTGATTTTATTCGAAAGCTTGGAAGTTTTTGTTCTGATATTTTGGCTTTAGCATGCCTGAAATGCTCAGAGGAAGCACTGGGAATGCTGTGAATCTCACCACCCATACTGTTACCCTCCTACAGCCAACATAGCCTCAGTCATCCTTTTGAAAGGGCTCCCTGGTAGGATTGCTGCAGCTGAAAGTCAGATAAGAAACAATGGGCAGTCAGTGGAAAGAAGTAGGATCTCAGGATGGTATTCCCACAGTGAATTGATAAGAAGGGTGATAGATAAATGCCACCTGAACTTTGGGTTCAAGATGTAGAGCAGATAAGTGAACCACAATGACTCAAAGGCAATAAATCTCTTCCATTCCAGACAAAATTAATCCAAGGCTGTCACAGAAGGCTAGAGAGGAAATTTGGAAACCCCTTTGGAGTGAATGTCTGCCAAACTTGGAAAGCCATACACTGTGCTGTGACCTATCAGTCTGCATGAGCCATGCTGCTGGGGTGTAAGCCAGACCCTTTGGCTTTTTGTCCCTCAGCATGCAGACAGTGCTGCTAAGAAAGGATAATACAGGAACTCACAGAAAAGTTTTGTCTGTCCAGGCAGGTGTCTACTTTCAAATAAGCTTGAGTGCAAGTGGGCAAGAGAGAAAATGCACAGCAGCAAGGTAAGACTTCTTGTGAAGCCAGCTGGTTTAATCAAATCCTCTCTCAGGTGTGCCCTCACTGAGAAATGAGCGCTTGCTTTCACAAGACTAAGGCTGACCTGTGCTAGCAAACCACCATGCTGTTTCTGTGAGCGTGTTACAGCCTCCCAGCTTGCTGACCATCTGGTGGTCTCTCCTGTTAGGATTAGACAGGGCTCTGAGTCCTGTTCATATCAAGGCAGCTGAATGGGTTGATGCCACTCTCATGACATGCAGTGCTTGGTGGCACTACAGGCTGGCAGGTCCCTGCAGTGTGACCCACTGGGACTTGAGGAGATTGTAAGTGGGCGTCTGCAGACTGCATCTAGCTCCCCTCCACCTCCCCTAACCTCTCTGTCTGCCCAGCTGCACCCACCCCTGTGGGCTGGGAGGTGGCTCAGGGCAGGAAGGTTATCTTTGCCACTATCAGGGCTAGAGGCTTTGTTTATTTTTAGATTACTCTGTAAAGTCTGGACAGAGAGATGAAAAGTGCCAGCGTAAAGAGGTCTGTGCATGCCAGACTGTCTTGCTTGTGCTCTGGCTCTGAAAACACAGGGAAAATGTGAAAGGATGGGCTCGATCTAGCCAGATTGATTAAAGATGGCTCTGCCCACGTTTTGAGCGGCAGATGTAGTACGGGGGTGGGCTCTGATTCATTTTGGTGCAAGGCAGCAAGGCTCTGCCAAATCCTCTGCTTGAGCCAAGCCAGTGGATGTTGAGCTGAAGAGGACAGACCCGCCAGCACAGCCTGTTGTTACAGTAGCTCCTCTTAGAGAACAACAATTTCCACCTGGGAAATGCTGAAAACACCATGTGGGAAGTTCATATTGTCTTGAAGTGCCCTTTGGTGGGGGTGAGCTGTGAAATGCAGGCAGGCCTGAGCTCCAGGCTATTTAATGAACAGGGAAAACCATTTTTCATCATCCTGCGTTACGCATTACAGGAATATTTTAAAAGTGTGCAGTTCCTTGTCATTCAAAGGCCAAATTTAAAAGCAATCCGGAAAGATGGTTGCTGTTGCCCAGCTCTGGCGTTTCAGAGCTCACTGGGGTTGAGGAGAGGGAGCCTGCTAGCTCTGAGCCCTTTTGGTCCTGCCCCTCAGCAGAAAAAGATGCAACACAGGGATGTGAGAAAAGCCACCCTCCCTGCCATCCCCCCAAGGTGAAGCCACAGCAGCTCTCTTGCTAATTGTCAGTGAGTTTACTGACTGCTAACAGAGTGGAGGGAGAAGTGGCTTTCAGTGATATCCATACAAAAATGAATGTGTGAAAACCACTGGCTGTTTTGGGAGAATTCTGCCCTGCATCCTCCCCCTCCCTTCCCCCCCCTAATTTAAGCATCATCCTGAGTGAGGTGGGTTTTTTTAATGACTATATATGGTTGTTGTTGGGTTTTTGCAGCAGTGAAGTTAATAAAGATGGATATCAGCAACAAACTGTCAAGTCCTGAACTGGAGAGATTTTTCACTCAGTGAAATAGACCAGGGAAAATAAATAATCCAAGAAGTGGTAGAGCTTGTAAATATTGACATGTACAAGCAAGGGAGAAAAGTTAGGCAAAATAAAAAATGGGTTGGGTATTGTTATGTTTCAGATTATTGCTTGGGAAAAAAAAAATCTACATTTACCTAACACCCTGTCTAGGGAAGAGTTAATATTTTTCAGTTAGAAGATTTTAAGTGTTTGAAGGGACGTGTTGTTGTTTCTCCAAGACAGCACCTCTGTTGGGGGTCAGTCTTCCTTCCCAGCCTTTGGGACCACTGTAAGCAATAGTCCTTCATCCCTGTGGCATCTATAGGAATACCCACGACAGAGAAGACTGAGGAAAGAGGGAAGAAATGCAAGGTGAGAAGCAGAAGAGACCAGAGGGAGACTGCTCTTTTCTCTGGTTTTCCACCAGAAAAGGGATCTTTTTAAGATCTCCACAAGAATACCTTTTAACCTCAGCTGGGGTCCAGGCCGGTTGCCCAGTAACTTTGCCAGTGCATTGCTTGGCCCCAGATTACAAAGGGAGATGTAGAGTTGCACAGGTCCCATGAGCTGTTGTTCCCTCTCCCATACAGGTGAGAATTTTGGCTCCCTGTGGTCTGCCAGCATGACACATGGTTGTCACACACCAGCTAACTAGCTGAAAACATCTTTAAAACACTTCCTGCTTTGTTTTCTTTTCCTCTGCCTTCTTAAAAGCTCTAAGAAACTGCTAGGTGTATCATCTGTAATTAACCCATCCACTGGCTGACTGGTTGTTTAACTAGTTTGGTGCCCAAGTCTTCCTTTCTTCAAGCCAGTTTGTCATCTTTATGACTGAAGGAGAGTTTGCATTGCTGCCCTTCCTGTACACACTCTGGAAAGGTTCCATATGAATCTTGCAACCATATGAAGAGCAAGCCAGTGATGTAACCTTAAAGAGGAGCTCTTTTTGAAGTCAAGATGGGAAATCTTTTTGTTCCACCCTGGTGTAACATAACAGAGTGCCAATGAACATAAATAGCAGTGGTGCAGTAGCCAGTAGTGATTCAGACTCTCGTTATACCTTAGTGGTCAAGTTGTTATACTTACAGTAGGTGGAAATGAGGTTATTTGGGATGGTGTTCTTACAAGGCAGGCATAAAATTCTAAATAAAAAAAGTGTTTCCAGATACTCAATGTAATAAATGGAAGGGAAAGAGTAGTGGTCTTTAATTATTTCAAACCCAGACAGTTAAGGGAGATGTACATCATCAGTCTTCTAAGAATGTCCTGGGAACATAGCCAAGACCGTAATTTTTTTGCTCCTATAATTGCTGATTTAATATCTGCACTAGTGCACACGCAAGAGGATGATACGAAACTTGTGTTTTTCAGTTCAAGTCCCTGTAAATGACTCCCCCTTGGAGATTGTTAGAAGTGGAATGGGGTTATTGTAGCACATGGGAATTGGTACTTCAATGCATGTGCCAGGAAGGCAAAGGTGGGTTGACCCTGTCTGTGTTAAGTCAGGGAAACTATGGGGTTGAGCTGAGCAGCTAGTGGAAATAAAAAGAAAAACTAATTCCAAGCAGGCCCCAGTGAGCATGTTTTTATCCAAAAAACAATCACAGAAAGGAATATGACCTACCAGATGGAATTGCCGAGGCAGAGGTGAAAGTTAAAAACAACAATAATGAAACCCGATCAAGTATAATTTTGACAGAATGAAGACATTAGACAGAAAAGGCCCCAGCAGGCGAGTTTAGCTCATCCTGAGCCCAATATTTCATTCACTTTCAGAAGACCCCTGGAGAAAGACATGTCACAGCACCATAAGATGTTGAGGCTGAATCAGGCTGAAAGCTGCAGTGCCTGCAGCCCTGTGGTGTGGCTGAGTCTTGCTGGGAGCCACCTTCCTGGGCTGGTGAGCCAGGTACTGGGAAGGGCTGCTGTGCCTCTCCTCCTTACCAAGGCCTCTGAAAAGAGGGATTGAGGGTGCTGGGATCTGAGTCCCATTCCACTTTTCCCTGTTACAGTATTCCCCAGCATTGCCCCTATTAGCTGTTGGGAAGTTCTGTGGAGAAACACCAGAAACACCAGGCACGGACTAAACTCTCAACCCTCCTTTTGCTGTAAAAGGATTTTGTGTGCTAAATGAAATTTAGCTCCACTTTTAACACTCTCAATACTGCCCAACAGATATGAGAGCCTTCATGTAAAAGAGAATCAGACCCTCTGTGCCTATAAATTTTGGTCTGTCTTTTAGAGCCATTAATGGTTGACAAATTCACTAGGAAAACTAGGAAAACAAACTGGAGCTGATGTGAGGAAAATGTGCTGGAATAGAGAAGCATGTTTTTAAAATCTGCCAAATGTTTGCTGTTGCTTTTTTGCACTGTGTGGCTGGCTATGGGTGCCTGGAATGGACTGGGAGCACAGAGGGAGAGCGAGGAAGTGTTGGCTGTGTTGGAGGAGGTGGCAGGAAGTGGAAGGGGGAAGCAACAGCAACGTGCAGGGCTCTGTCACTCTGTAATAATGGGGTTGTCTGCTTGAGCTTGGCTAGATACCAAGCCAAGGTTTTATGGTGTGAGTTCATCTGCTGGCTTTTCCCTGTACGTGATGTAATGCTCTCTGTGAGTGCAATTTTTATTACACCCAGCCCTGTAGTGGGTACGTGTCCTGAGAGCCCGCCTCAGAAAGTTTGGAAACAGCTTCTCAATCCTTTTTGCATCCTTTCGGCTGACCTATGACATAATCGGTCGGCGCCCTGGCTCCCTCCTTCGGCTCCCCACTTCCCTCCTTGCCCCATCCCTCCTCCTCCCTCTCCCAACGGTTTGTCAAACTGTCTTGCCTTTATCTCCTCTTGCAGGCTTCTCGACAAGTCACAGGATGATTTATGCCCTGATAACTTCTGCTTTTAAAGGCTGGGCTAATAAAAGCAGTCTTTGCAAAAACAACTTTTGCGGGAGGTGTGGGGAAACCCACCCATCATCGCACTCAGCAGGAGAAAGCACCATCTCAGCAGAGACATCAGGGGAGCAGGGCCGAGGGCCGCCTCCCTCCCCATCCTCTTCTGGTGCCCAAAGGGATGTGGTGCTGGGAGGGTGGGTGGGAGGAAAGCCTGGGCTGGCGAGTTCCAGCAGGTGAAAGAACATAGGGTGTGCATTGCCCGTTGCCCTTGTCTCTCTGTCCCGATATGCACTGCTCAGCATCCTGCAGAGCTGGAACCTGATGTGCACCTTGACAGCAGGTGGAGGGGACCAGGGCTGTGTGTTTGGGATGTTGGTGGTATGATCTGTTCTTTGCTAAAGGAGGAAAATATTTCATCATTATTATTCTGCTTTCAACATTTTATCCACAAGCTTCCTCAGTGCTGAGGCTGCAAGGAGGCCAGGGATGAGGCAGGCAGCTGGACCTGTGATCCCGCTGCGCTGGCCACAGCACTGGGCATGCCAGAGCCGCAAACACACGTGGCTCCCTGCCCTTCATTAACTTCTGGCCTTGAGGTTTACCCCAGACCCCCCCAAAGGCACGGCAGCTGCACCAGGGAGGCAGGCAGCAACCTGTCCGTATGCAGCGGGGCCAGCAGTGCAGCAGGGCTGCACCTGGGGACATCTATGCTGGCACTAGGGGCCTGCCCAGTTAAATGGTGCTGGAACTTCAGCCTAATGGCAATCCACCCTGGAAGTTCAGATGTGGGCTCAGCTGTGGGCACAGACTGTGTTTTTGTGTTTTAAGCACCATGGAGTTAAACCCTTAAATCATCTCCAACTTCAAAGCACTCCCAAATGTAATTACAAGACCAGAAAGATGAGGTGGGCACTGGCAAACATAGAAAGCATAGGAATATTTTTTGCAAGATGTAACATATTTAAATTGCTCTTACGAGGTGAGTTTATAATTTTATTTTTATTTTGCAACTAGGAAAGAGAAGATTTTCCTATGACTGCTTGATTAACCTGGGCCTGAAACAATTATGCCTCCCTGAACTAAAGCAAGCAAGCCATGCCACAGCTAAGACCAGCACACTGAGTTTCCTGGGGTGGAAAAATCATGAACAAATAAAAATTAGGTGTTGAAATGAAAGCTGAATCCTTACCTTAACTGAAACCTTTGCAAATAATACAATGAACACAGAGCAGAGAACAATTTAGATTTATGTAAAGATTTTCTGTAGCTATTTTTCATGCGGTGTATTTGATTTCTCAGAATTTTTTTTCTTTTTACTCCTGAAAGACACAGTTGTACTTGCCTAAACTCCTAAACAAACTAGTTAGACTTGAGAAAAAATCACAGCAAAATATTAATTTAGTTGAAACTTGCTTGACTTTACGTTTCTTTACAGTCTCTAAGCTCAGCCCTGGCTCATTGGGAGGTTTGCAAAAGACCATGAACTTTTAGAGGGAACATGGACTGATTTATGAGTCTGCCTGAAAATCCATGTGAAATTTGCCTTTTGCATGACCACGATGCAAAAATATCTTCTTCCCCCCTCAACGCCTTCCTGGGATACTGGATAAACACTGATGTGTTTTATCTCCTGTTTCTGCACTGAGTCTTCCCAGCACAAGCAACATCTTGCTTGTTTCTTTATAAATCACCAGTGGTGCTAACAACAAAATGTTCACACTCTAGAGTTACTACTTGTTAGTTTGTTGCTGCTACCATGAGCCAGGCAGGATGAAAATGATGCCGATTTTGATTTATTTTAACTTGACGTTAATGCTGTTGTGCACATTTTGCTCGGGATTCTAACAGCTGAAGACAGACTGGGGCTGCACGAAGGCCTCTCAACATCTTGTGACACGTGCCAGGTTGCAAGAGGGCATGTTGCTGTTGCATCTGGTTGCATGCTTGAGGAAGTGCAGTGGGATGGAAACGGCCAGCCATGCAGGGCCACCGGGCTGCTCGCTGCAGTGCAGCCCCATGGTCCACTGCAAGGACAGCTGTGGCACATCCAGTGAAGGGTGTAGGGGGGAAGGGCCGCTGGGGGTGTGCTTTTCAGGTTACTTTCACCGTCAGTGTCTCCCACAGGGTTGGGTCTCTCTCTGCTCTCACCGCAGGAACAGTGCAATCCTTTGTTAGGAATAAGGGATTTCACAGCCTTGCTTGTCTCCTACATGCAAATGGTTGGACATTACTCTCACATCTGAATGTCTTGTTTCTCCATTTCCAAACTGTGTGAAAGACTTTATCAGTCATCTGCAGGCGCCAAGATCTACCCTGGGCTCAGGAGAGTCCATCCTCTTTCAAGCAAAGGGCACCTCTTCCCTCCTCTGGGCACACAAGCCGCTGCCTGCAGCAATCTTTGAGAACGCAGCCACTCCTCAGGTCGGAGAAGCAGCTGTGCACAGGCCAGTCTCCACGGATTTGGTGGCATCCTGCAGTGCCCACCACAGGGCTCCTTTTTAGAGTGCTGTAGATGGCCTATGGAAAGTTCCCATCTGGCCCACGTTGCCAGAGAGGAAAGGGCAGGATAATGCAAAGTGAAGGGACAGCAGACTGCAATGGCTTCAAGACCTCTTGAAAGGTGTTTGACACTGGAAATTCTTTGGAAAATTGTCTGGATACAGGAAAAGACCAAGTCTATCCCAAATACACAAATGAATTGCCCCTTATGACAGGGATTGAATTCTCCTTATCATAGGGAAAACATAGGATAAAGAAAAAGTTTTAGATTACTTTTAACCACGACATGCCTCATTTAAAGGCTAAGTTGAAAATTGTTTCCCCAGTTTGGACATGCCTTTCCATTTCACATTCCAAATTAATTTACAGTTAAACAAATTTGTCCATTTGTAATACTTTAGGGGAAACACTTGGAAATCTCCCAAGCATTTTGATTCAGCTGATCTGACTTCTCTCTTTCCCTTTTTCCCATCCTCAAATTTTCGCTTGTTGATTTGGGTTTTTTCCATTCCTTTATGAGGTGGGATAAATATTAAATATGACAGCAATTCCAATGGGACCAGCAAAATGATTGTCACTCAGCTGTGCTCAATGGCTACTCCTCCAGCTCATATATCAGCCACAAGGATCACTGCAGAGTTGCCTGGCTCATTTCCCTCTGTGGTTTGTCTGTGCAGATGATGTGGGTTAACCCAGGAGTTGAGAAACTGGAGCTGATCCTAGGCCCCTCCAGCACTTCTGAAGAGCACAGATGTGTGGAGCTTATAGGCCAGCTCACAGGTCATTTCCATTATTGGGGATCTTTCATTAGGCTGGTCTTACTCTTGATATATCGTATTTCTTCTGCTTCAGAGTTACTTATATTACTCCACTGTTTATCACTTTGTGGTTTTATTTTATATTATCCCTGGCCCATAATGACTTATCAGGCTGTGAACACATATAACGAAACTTGAGCTGCATTTTTTCTGGCAGAGCTGCAAACAGAACTCAGTTCATGGAATTTCCTGATTCTATGAGCTTCATAAAGGTGTAAGGTGATAATTCAAACCAACATCTCACTTGGTCTTGTTGTCACATGAAGTTAAAAATCCACAAAAAAGTTCACATCATCTAAGGGTTGGTTTTGAAACCGTGACAAGAGAATGCCAGAGGAATGGAGAAGTGAAAAGTTTCCATGAACAGAATATTAGAAATCCTTTTTTAATTGACAACTAATTGTTCAAATAGAGTCAAGAAGGATTTGTAGTAGAGTATAAGGTTAAGTGATAACTTGGTGATAGTTGATGGAATGAAAATATAGCCTCGAGTTATCTTAGATGATCGTAACACTAAAAAAGACACTTCCATGGAAATTTGTGTATGTAAATGATAATCTAATGAACTGGATCAAGATTAGCACATGTGCATTAGGAATTTTGTCACATTGAGTGAAAGAAACCTACTTTAGGGGCAACACTGAATGTACAATTGTTATGAGGGCAAATCTGTCTTCAGAAATAAAGGCTTGTGAGATTGCAGGGAAAAAAGAGAGCAATTTCAGGCTAGGGTAAGCTGTTGTTTTATTTGTGTCTACTCAAAATATAGAAGTGTTTTATGTCAGAGGAGCTTTTCCCAGTGGGAATGAATGAGAAACTCTAATGGATAATAAATGCTAGGGGTCAGGAGGTTTTCAAACCTCTTTTATATTGTGCACTGGCTTTGAATGACTCACGGTCCTTTACCGTTTTTGTTCCAGGGAGCATGCATCACCTTCCTACCTCTCCCATAAATGAAATGCAGTGGCAGAGCATTCAAAGTAAGACCCAGAGGGTCTAAATTGGAGGTTCAAGTCTTAGCTTGGATTTCAGATGAAAATCTGGAGACGATCTGGCTGTTTGTAAGAGTCTGGTTATTTGAACTGGGAGTCAAAAGGCCTGGCAGGAATGTGGACTGAGCATGCCATAAATCCCGCTGGTCTGAGAGGCTCACTGGATTAGGAGAACCCTTAATCTTTAACACACAGCTCCCCTCTGGCTTTCACAGATGTTACTTGCTGTGAGAACACAAGAAGGGATTTGAAGAACAGTGTTCCCAACCACTCTCATGAGAATTTGTATGTGGGAGCAAGGGGGCAGATCCTGACTTGTGCAATCCTTCAGGCCCTCTACAGCATCCAGCAGGGTCCCTGATGGAGACCTCAGTCAGGCTGTCAGCTGCAGTTTGGGAATGCCTGTCCCACAGCATCGACACACTGTCATGTCTTCCCCACTGACCTCAGCATTTGCTGTGGTGCCTGGTGAGATCCACAGCCATGACAACTTTCTCTTACACCAGCTGAAATGAAATCCTCCTGGGTCAATCCCTACACACATCTTAGCCTCATAAGAGCTCCAAAGGACTAAGGGATGATGGAGAGTTTTTAGCCATGTTCAGCATCCTTGTGAATCAGGCAGCAAGTGACCATGAAGGAGCACAGGAAGATGTGTCACTACTCCTTTCTGCCTCAGGTGTGATCCTTTCCCTTTCCCTTTCCCTTTCCCTTTCCCTTTCCCTTTCCCTTTCCCTTTCCCTTTCCCTTTCCCTTTATTTTTCTTGGGACANCAGGTGTGATCCTTTCCCTTTCCCTTTCCCTTTCCCTTTCCCTTTCCCTTTCCCTTTTCCCTAAGAACTGTAATAGGACAGCTGGCTGAAGCCAGGTTCTCATAAATGGAGATGTCCAAAATATACAATCACTTATTAAAAAAAGAGAAAAAAAAATATATGTACAACCTGATCTTTTGCTTCCTCCAACTCCTGACTGTTAAGTGAAGATAATAAATGTTTTCTGACTTTATAGAGCAGTATGACACTAAATATATTTTCAAAGGTGTCTCATGGAACAAGGATGACTGCCACAGCGAGAAGAAAAAAAAGTCTTCCTCATCAGTTTGTACATCCTTTCTGTAAACTCCCTTAACAGCTACTGGAAAACTGCTATCACTTCACACGCAGGCTACCAAATAAGGAGAACCCCTCCTTTCTAGGGATTCAGGTGTATTTCCCCTCTGCAGCCTGAGCCCTGAGCCTGGCCCCAGCCTGGGTCTGGCAGTGACTCAGTGGGGTCTTCCCCTCCAAGGTTTGGGAGAAGGTCAGCCCCAGCTCTACATTCCTTTTGGGTGGGAGCACGAGTTAAATAAGTAATCTCTTAGTTGGCCTCTGGTTCCTCCCACATTGCATAAAGCTGGCTAGGTCATTCTGCTGCTTTGGGGAGGGCTCTGACTTCAGAGTACTGAGCACAGAAACCTACGAGGTAACAGAAAATAGATCCCTCCCTTGGTATCAGTTGAATATCACAGGAGATGTGTTAAATCTGTGCATACTTATTCCTCTTATGGAGAAGTGATCATCCTCACTCTCCTTTCTGTAGGTGCAGAAGCCTCACCTCCATGGGGTGGTGCCTTGTGGGTGAGTGATGCCAGGTGGGCGCAGGCATGGGGGCAGTCCATGCCTGACTCAGCTGAAGGAGTGTGAGCAAACACTGCTTCCTCTCACATGGCCTCGTGTGCCTGAGGGAGGGAAGAGGGAGTAGTGCTGGGATGGTAATATCTTACTGTTGTATGCCTCATCAGATGTCCTGGTAAGCCATCTTCCAGGACTATGAATTCAAATCAAGAGAACGCTGCTAAATCAAGGAATGAAAAAGTATTGAAATAACCCTTGCTGCTTCCCTACATAGTGTTGATAACCACAGATCTTGAAGCATCCCAATGCTGCAGAGGCAGGAGAGAGTAAATAGCCTTGTTTAAGAGAGCAGCTGATAAAGGCAGGGGCAGATATGTTTCTGCCATCACTGTAGACTTTACCTGGAGATAGCAGAGGTGGGGAGACAGCAGAGGTGCAGAAATGGCTGGCCAAGATCAGCGGCCTTCTGCCTGTAACTGCAGCTGGGGAACATCTTTGCTCTGAAACAGGGGTGTTCCTTTGTGCAGAGAGCCTTGCGGGCTGCATGAAAGGGCCAAGGCTGATGTGCCTGTGGTGGGTGGGTCAGAAACAGGGCTGAGACCCTCTGTGGGCACTGCAACCTCCTGAAAATGCTCTGTGGGGTGGCTTGGCCACACTGAGAGACCCCTCACTCCATACCAGACATACTACAGGGCTCACTGCTCACAGTGACAAAAGTTTGGACTCCTGCTGCTGTGGACAATGGGCAGGTACCCCAAATGAGGGCCAACAGCCCAAGTCAAGACATTATTCTTTGAAAAACTCCTGCCACCGCTGCTTGTTTTCATAATCCTTTCCCCTATGATAGAATAAACAAGTTGTCATCTATTTTTCAATGAAAAATACTTTTGCTTGGCTCAATTTCACATTGCACTGTTACTATTTGCTGTCGCGGAAGCTGCTGCAGCTATAAATAACATCACTTGCACAAGCTCTTCTCAGCCCTAAGCTCTAGCACTCACTTAGAAGAGGCAGGCGAGATTAGAATCTTGTTTTGAAGGGTCAAGTGTCCCAGCAGAGGTGATAAGTGGGTGCCATCTCTGGGATGCTGCCACCCTATGTGCCTGAGCCTCCAGTTGGCTTCCTGGCAGAGAGTGCAAGGTGCAGAAGCCCAAAACCACCTTGCTTGTCACCCAGGAGGTGATGCTCATGTCAAAAGCAGAGTACGAGAACTGCCAGCAACAATGCTTGGATTCCACATCCCACTGATGGAAGCAGGGCAACACTGCTGTCCATGGCCCTCATGTTCCTGTCATCATCTTGCACACAGCTTGGGAAAAACATCCCAGGAAGGCCACAGTCCCACTGTCTCTGGGACCTGGCTGCCCTGGAGTGTGTGTCATAGCCCTTTCCACTCCAGATTGGACAGAAGACTGTCCAGAGGGGATGCTAGAGCACATATGTGTGCTCTAACTACAGGAAGAGAACCAAAGGTTCAAGCTGTCAGAAAACTGCTTGTTTCTCGGACTTTTTTGACTTGTCTTTTTCTTCCAGATTTCCAAGTCAGGTCGGCTCAGTTGAGAGGGTCAAATGAGACTTAGGTCTGGAACAAGGACAGAAGGGGAGAGCAGGCCCCATTTTGGGGTGAAACAGTGCAAGAGTGACATCCTCTCCACAAATGCTTGCACTACTCTAGGTGGTTGCAGAGCCCCCAGACTGCTGAGAAACCACACACCGATCGCAGGCGTGTGCTTTGCCGGCGTCTGGCTCAACCTCTGGTGCCAACCAAGCGTGAGACACACCAGACAGGTTTCACACGCTCCCCTCTTCCTGCAAGCGTTTGCTTTGTTGTCCAGGGCTGTTGTTTTCTCTGCTCTGTTCGCTCTGCAGTCCTGCCTTCTCCTCCTCCGTGGTGACAGCTGCATCCTCCGTGGTGCGCCGCCTCTCACAGTGAATGTGTGCCATGGGCAGGGGACACGGTGTGACTTGCCCCAAGGTGGAGCGATGCGGTTACGCTCATCCGGATCATTGCCCACGCCAGAATGAGTGCTCTGAGCTGATGATGCCCTAGATTGAGCTGGGAGTGAACTTCAGAAAGGAGAGCTCACTTTGACTGTAGGCTGAATGAATACAGTGACTCATCTCAGTTCCTAAAAGCAGAGAAGTGTTTGTTTCCATACAACGTGAAGATGCTTTAACTCAGTGCTCAAGGTTTCTGGCTGCAGTTTCACATACATAGCTGGCTGCTGCTGAGCAGGATAGGACCCCCTTCATCTCCTCTTCCCAATCTTGCAAAGTCCTGTTCCTGCCCTGATGAATGTCTGACCACCACAGTGAGCTCACACAGGGAGTTTGACCCAGCAAAAAATCTCCCCTTCCTCTTTATTTTCTGCAATGTCAGTTTTCTGTTGGTTTAGCTTTGGTATCAGGCATGTGGTAAAGGGGAATGAGTCCTGTGCTGGGTGGCAGACAGCTTTTGGTTGGCGTAGCCATAACATGGACTCACAGTTCCAAAACAGGGACCCCCACCATGTCGCTGCTCCCTGCCCTTGCACAGTGTGTGCAACGTGGGCAGAGCTGGCAGAAAGTGCTGCTCCCACATTGCCCAGGGCTCGGGCACAAGACCAGAGAGAAGCAGGCCTGCAGATTTATTCCTGAGCCCTTTTGTTTTTGTGATACTTTACTTTCCCAGCCAGACAGGATGAGAAACAAACACCACCAAAATACGATGAGAGAGGCTATTCTTGAAGTGTTTATAGCCCAGCCTCACTGGAGAATGTTTGGCTGCCTCCCAAGACAGCCAATTCTCACTGTGTTTCCAAGCCAGTTTCTGAACTTTCAGGCACTTACCCAAATAGAATCTGGACTTTTTGAAGTTTGCTTATCTCTGTTTACAAGGGCCTCCTGCGAGGGTGAGTCAAGGAAGGGCAGCCGAGGTCAGGGGTGTGAGGAGGGAGCAGAGCAGGGAAGCTCTGGTGAGCTCTGCATGTACCACACGTGAGAGCAGCAGCCCAGTGCAGTCTGAATGCCCAGCTCTGATCTGCCCGAGTCAGTGGTCAGCCTGAATGTACCTAGCAGATCTCATCACTTCACCCACCTGCAAATGCAAAGGTGTCAAAGTGAAAGCTGTCAGTTCTGGCGCACTTCAGCAAAACAGTGTTTGGTCAGCCTGCTTAAGAGAAGCAGCCGCTGCCCCCACCTTTCTCTTCCCTCTTCTTTTCCAGACAGTCAACCGTTACTTATTAATCTAGAGGAGATTCTGCCTCATTAGTGCTGGAGAATAGCAAGGGTTTGCTAAATTCTCCTGGTTTTCTTTTTATTCCAGGTTGTGTCCTGTGATGGTATCTTGGGATTTTTTTTTGTTTGCTTACAGATAAGGTGTAAGAGAGCTGTATCAGTTTAGAAAGAATAAAATTCAAGCCAAATTATGGGTGAGAAATGAGTTGCGTGTTTTAGTGAACGGTCACGAATTTGCAGTCTGCAGAAGTACTTTAAAACAATAGTAACCAAAAGCTTGTTTTGTATATTTAAGGTGAAATACAAACCAATCAGAATAGGATTAAATTAAATGTATGCTACTGTTGATAAAATTCTGATATATTAAAAAGTTATTTAATTGCATGCAACTATCCAATATCCTCGGCTGTCATCCTCAATTACTGACATTATTAGTCTAACATTATCGTATTCAAAATGTAATAAAATATCTCCATTAGTTTGGGAGCAACCTCATCACTGAGAAAAAAAAGAGGTTTGATAATGCACTGAGTGATCAAACAAACACAGGGATTTAATTCTATTAATTGGCTATCAGGGCAAACATCAACATTTTAAGAGTAGCAAGCGATGTCAATGCTATGTTTGTTTAAACTTATTGCTGTTTGAACTGACTGAGCAACAATAAAAACCCCTTTGTTTTCAGATAAACATTTTTCTTTATCCTGCAGGGAGCTCGTTTTGTTTAGCATGTGCCCTGAACAAATTTCACTGTGTTGCTCCTAGTAAAGCATGTCTGTTTAAATCAAGTAAATTAAATGTAATCCTCAGATTAGGGAAAAAGCTGTATTTTGGAGCAGCTTGTTTTTTCTAGTTGATTTTGTTACAGTTTTCCAATGTTATGTAAACAAATAGTTTAGGAACAATAGCAGGGGGAAACCTTAACTTTCCTTTTTCCTCTACTGGTGGAAATAAATAACATATGTAATAAAGATACTGTAATTATGAAACAATACTATGCAAAGGATAACACAGTGATTATTTTCAGTTTCAGAAATGTGGCATGAGCCACGAAGTTCAGAAGCAAGGTTGCAATTTCACAAAGACTTAAGTGTGGCAACCGGCCTCACTAAAGTCAGAACAGTAATAAACAGGCCCATAGGATTCCTCCATGCAAAACCTCCAGCTAAGTCCTTGACATAGTTGAGAAATCACAACTGATGCTGCAGTCTGCTCCCCACTTTTTGGATTTCAGTCTCTCACACAGGCAGCATTGGTTAGCCATATCCAGGCACGAGTGCAAGTGCTTGTGTGTGCACACGTAGTCCAAAATGAAACAGTCTCCTGTGAGCACTTCTACCTCAGGGAAAAGATGATGGGAGTAGATACGTGACTGATGTTAGTCATGTTGCTTAATACACTGGTGGGAGGCATCAAGATGCTGCTCAGATAAATGCCATGCAGGAACCCATGAATTTGAGCAATCCCTCAAGTTTTGCTCTCAGCGTTTCACACAAACCTGCCAAGGAGGTGCAGTCAGCATGGTCACTTGTGACAGTGGGAATAGAGATGGATTATGCTGAAACTCTTTAAAAATCTGAAGCCTGTAACCCAGTTCCTGCCTAAATTTAGCACGGTGCACTGTGTGACAAGACACTGACTCAGAGGAGTTACTCATATACTTGAGTCTTTGTGAAGTCAGTACCTTTCTGGTGACCTTCCAAACTGTTGCCTCAAAAGCCACCTATGGTTAATTTGTGCATGCAGCTTTTCTGAGAAGGTTTTGCTGAAAGAAATTTGAATGCAAAGCTCTGTTAACATTCTCATGCCTAGCCCTAATACATAATTTCTGACTATACTTCATTGCCACTTAAACAACTGTGGTTAACTCAAAGCTTTCTCTACAAGTTCTTGAAAAAGTCAACGCCTAAATTAAGTAATCTTTTCTTGCAGTGTCTTGACTGGAAGGAAAAAATGTGCTTTTTAAACCTTTTGCATAAGAAGCAAGCAGGGCCTGTAATTTTGCATATGATCTAAAACAAAACAAACATTTTATTTAAACTTTAAAAATATCTGTGTTGATTCTCGTGTCCTGTGGTTTTGCATTAAGGTTTCAGAAGCGAGCTTTGGGGTTTCTTGCCTCATAAACAAATGAAGTGCTAATTCTGTTATGTGGATAGGTGTTTTCCTATCCACATAAATTATCCATAAATTAAATTGTAAACAAAGATAGAGACTGATGAAAAATTACTTTCCCTCTGACTCCCATGATACAGTCTGTTCTCCAGCCATCCATGGAGTCTTACGGGAAATCAGAAAATCTGGCTTGCAAAGCAATAAAAAAGCAGCATATCCATTTTTTCCTGGTCTCTCAAACCTCTGTAAGAAGTAAGAATTCAGATTTTTTTTCAATGAAATGAGCAAGATGTTTTAATTTCTAAACTGTTATGTTCTGAGTTTTTCCTTTAACTGAGGTGTCCTTAAACAAAGGTACCCCATGTCCAGGGTAGCCCAGGGTGCCAGGCCTCCCTCGCTGGAGTGCTCCTCAGAATCTGAATAGCAGTTGTTTTTCCTCGTGTGCATTAACTCTGCCTTTGAAAGACACATGCCACGTCAGCACTCTACTATTGCCTCCCATCCATTTGTTTAGAGATTAATCTTCCCCTCTGACAAAGGTAATTTTTAAACTTCAGAGCCGGGCAGCCCCTCTGTGCTGTGATGCGATACAGAGGATGTGAGCTGACACCAAGCAGCAGGGGCTCCAAGGAGTCGCTGCTGGTGCCCAGGGGACAGGGGAGGAAAGTGGCATTGCCCAGGCACAGCAGAGCTGCTGCAGCCCACGGGTGATGGAAGCCAGAAGGGAGCCAGCCCGGAGGGCCTGAGTGGAGCTGAGCCGCCGGCTGATCGGAGAGGGGAAGGCAATGTGCTGGCAAAAATGCCTGAGTCCTGCTTGAAGCTGCATTTTCATGGCAGAAAAATGATGGGCCCCTTTCCCTTGGGACCCTTGTTAATTGTTTTGTTTGAAAAGAATAAAAAGCAAAGTGCTGACAGGGTGTTGTTGGTCAGTGTAATCAGGTTTTAAATATGTTTTAAATCAGCTAACAGAGCAACATAAATGCCAGATTCATTCCCTTCCACTTTGTGTGCCCGGGGAAGGGAGGAAAGAAAAACAGCAGAGCCAAACTTACTAATAGATTTTAATCCTTCCTGGAGTTACTATCAGCTAGGCTCCTGCTACTGTTTACCCAGCTGAGGAGTCTTTAAATGGGTGTCTCCATTTGCAAGGATCTCATCCCATTGTGAATATGGCAATGACTAGACAATGAGGCTGTTACAGAAGAAAGATGAGCTGGCTGCAGCCAACAAATCTTGCACTCTCCATTTACAGGGCTATAATTATCCAAAGTTTTAAAACACAATGCTATCTGCTGAAAGGGACCATCTGGGTGAAGACCAAGACATCCCAATTAAGTGATTGATAAGCAGCTCATGTGCTGGAGGAGCACACACCACCCATACAGTGCAGTTCTAAAAATGCCACTTGCGTTAACAACCGTCTTTAAGGAGTTTGAATGAAGCATGCTCTGTGGGAGGGAGATCAAGTGTGTTTGTGTGATTCAAAGTCAGGCAGAATAAATAAGATCAGCCTCCAGAGCAGGGTGGAAAGTGCTCTTAGAGCACTGAGGTGCAGTGGCAGAGCAGTGCCTATCTGTGCTTTGCAGTCTCCTGTGCGAGGGCGGTGTTTCTGTCTCAGGGGTGTTGAGAGGAAGTGTTAACATTACAGAGGGGAGGGACAACAGACTTCTGCTCATGGGAGGCCTTTGCTTGCTAGGCATGAGAGCAGGTTGTCCCTCAGCCTGCATTAGGTGATGAGTATAAGCATGAGGCTGGGACAGGAGAGAAATCTGTGCTGATGTGCTAGTCCACCACACACTTTGACTTTGGCCTTGCCCTGCAGTTCATTTTTCCATCTGGAAAGAAAGGATGTCCATCTGTGCTCCTGTTCTTGACACACCCATCTTTTTTAAGCTCTAAGCTAAGCTCAGCTCTTGCAGCACACTTACACAATGCCTGACTCATTAGAGCCACTGTTTTGCGTGGCACTTTGTCACATTACAGCAACAGAAAATGCAGTTTTGCCCCCTAACACCTTCCCAGTATGAATCAATACTCCTCTGCATATCTTCTAAGCAGTAACTGGCACCCTGGGCATGGATATGGTCAGAAGTGACTCAGAGTGCCTGCAGTAAAATAGCGCAACCAGCCACAGCTGATTTGCCCTTTAACAATTGCCCACTGTTGCCATCTCCAGGTTATAAAGCCAGATGGGAGTTTGTGTGATAACCTAAGATGGCCATAAGCTTTGCCTTAATTAGTTCTTTTAATTTGCAAAGTGGTCCATCTTGTATGTAAGATATATCTATACATGGATATAATATTTTGCTTCTTGAATCTTAGTTTTAGTGCTACTGTGTCTAGCCACACCTTTGAGACTTTGTTCTGGCTGTGGCCTCTCTTGCTAAATTTCTCTTTGGCTATTGACTGTTCTCACTCCCTCCACCTATTCTAAGCTAAATTGATTGAGGTACATGTATCTTTTAAGTAGATTTATTTTACAGTGCTTTTCTGTGAACCAGTCTTGATTTACCAGCAAAGTTACCCACATATGTGCATTCAAATGGGATGCGGCCTTTATTCTCTATGTGTAGAGAATACATGTGACTGCATTTTTCATCATATTTAAGTGCTGGTTTGCAGGGGTTACTATGTGAGTGATTCACCATCTTCATTTGTGCGTCTCTCTCCCTAAATCTTTCTCTTATCTGCAAGGTTTTCACATAAGATTTGTTGCCATCTTTTGCTGTCTTGCCTGTCTGGCAAAGCCAAATAGAAGGACAGGAATCTAGGTGGGTCTCAGTGAAAGCAAACTCATGTTTTCCCAGCAGAAAAGGACCTGAGGATGTTGGCTGACAGCAGCTGAACATGATCCAGTGTATGCCCAGGTGGCCAAGAAGGCCAATGGCATCCTGGCCTGAATCAGCAATGGTGTGGACAGCAGGACCAGGGCAGTGATTGTCCCCTGTACTCAGCACTGGTGAGATTGCAACTCAGATCCTGTGTTCGGTTCTGGTCACTTGTAAAAGTGAACATTCTGTGATGGATCAAGGTCTCTGCTTTGCTCTAGGGTTGCAAGCATCTTTTTTTAAAAACGTGATGAGATTAAGCCACCTCGAACAAAGAGGTCTGCAAGTGTGAACATCCCCAGAGATGTTTACATCCCCCCAGACTTCACTGATGAGCAAGCTTATGTGGTGTAACCCTCTACTGCCCAGGTATAGTTCAGGGCTTTAGGACTTCCAAATATGTATAGAGGTTGTGTGGGCCAGGCTGTGCAGGGTTGGCTCCCTCTGCCCCACATATCCCTCAGAGCTATCCTGGGGAGCCTTGCATCTTAAAACTTTGTTCTGAGAAGCTTTGATGTCACGCTGCCATGTATGCAGCACATGCCCATGATGGGAAAATACTGCTCTGGGAGGCAGTAACGCTCCCAGCACTACCAACATTTTTGAAGTAATCCCACTCCTCACACACAAAATACAGAGTATGTCCCAGTGTCAGAGCGCCTCCACAAGGTGTGTAGAAGCCCCATAGAGCCAGTTTATGTCACACAGGTCCCTAGCCTGGTTATATGTATCAGCAGAGGTGACAGCTGCTATAGCAGCCAGTGAAGTTTAGAGAAGACAAGTTCTTTGGCAGCCATGTCCCAAATTATCTAGGAGTTTATATGCCAATGTACTGGGTACTATTTTACCCTAGGAGCCATTAGAAACGTGGCTGTAGATCGTGGCTATACAATACATGCTTCATGTGAAACAAGGCCTGATGTCAGTATCAGGTGCTAAAAGATGTTTATGAAGGATGACAGAATTTAACAGCCTTTTACGATGCATTGCATTAGCTTAATCTTCAGGTGACAAAGGCATTGATGAAGTGCCCTGAGACCAATAAAAAAAAAAGATTACACCTGTTTGTGAAGCCAGGTGTAAAAATGCAACCATATCCAGAGCTGAGCCTTCAGTGTTTGAATCAGCTTTAGGAAAACCACAGTGTCAGAATCTCAAAAGATGATGGAAGATCTTCACTTGAGGAAATACACAGGACTGCTGCAGCATCTCCTAGAAGCTGCTTTCTTCAACTACGAGCTCTATTTTCATATGAAAGATGCAGCTGTTCCTGTCCTCCCACCAGTCTTTCCTGCCAGCCTTGCTGAGCTGGAGGGATGTCAAGACCACAAGTTCCTCAAATGATGGAGTAGGCAGGAGCTGCTTTGCCCCCCTTCATGTTCATCTTTGGGCCTGTATATCTTCATGGGAGATACGCTGTAGCCAGATGGAGGCTGTTTTGCTCCTTAAGAAGATATTGGATGGTACCCTATGGCACTTCTGTTACAGGAAGTGAAGCTTCATTTTCTTCATCCCCAAAACTCCTGTGCCTCTCAAAAAGGCAGGAGAAAACTGTAAAGTCAAATAAAATGCCAACTATACCTCACTGAAATATTAGCGTCTTTGTTTCTCTCTTGATCTAAAATAAACTTAATTTTCTTAACTTAATACCAAAAGTAGAATGGTTGATTCAATTGGCTTATGCTGTTATGGACGAAAATGGTATTTTTCATGTTGGTTCATGTTGGACCTTTCTATCTTCCAGTGATGAAAACATTCGAAAACAGAGAATTTTCCTTATAGCAAGATATGGACTTAAATTACAAAGTTTGAACCTGTCTAGAATATTTCCCAAATTCAAGGTCTGGGAGCTAAAAAGTGGGAGTTGGTTAAATCCCCCTAGGGAAACTGGAATTTAAGGTATTTTAAATATGAGTTTCATGTAGCAGTCATGGCATTTGCATCCATTCCATTTGCATCATTAAAGGCTTGGTGATGAGAAAGGGAGAAGTATTTGGGTATCAGACTTCAGGTTTGTCTACATTTTCTGTCTTCATCTCAGAGAATGTCTAAAGCTTTTCTGAAGGCTCAGCTGTGATCTGCCCATTTTTATGCATTCAAGACAATTGCAAGGCAATTCCTCTTCTGTGAAATAGTTTCTGTTCAGATAGAGCACAGCCATACAGTTTTTTCTAAGCTGTTTTCCCAACTTGCCTCAGATCCTCTCCTTTCTCCAACAGTCTGTGATCTATCCTGTTTTTTCTAATCTGATCCATCTTGGCCTCTATGCCACACTCATCCCATGGTTCTTGAATGTTCCAACAGCCTGACTATGTTACTTTTCTTGCCCCATGAGTCCCATTCCTTCAGTCAAGAAAAACCTGGGACAGCTATCAGATAAAACCAACAAATTTGGCTTTGCCTGATAATCTCCAAGTAAGCAACCTGTCCTTCAGCTTGGTAGAGAAAAAAACCTTCCAAGCTGGGTCTAGGAAGAAAGGACAGGTCTTTGTGTCCTCCATCTCCTTTGGGCAAGTTCTTAGATGACTTGGCTACCCCTGGAGATGGAGGCAGCAATCAGGCTGTGAGAACTGCTGCCGGGGCTAAGCTCCCAGCTGGACCTCCTGAAACTTCCCCCCTGGCAGCAGCTGCTAGTGTTGGCCAAGCACGTGTTTGTGTTTCCCTCTCGTGGTGTGCCAGATCCTGGCTTAGTCTGGGGTCTTTTCCCTTCTGCCAGGGGTGCGGGCTGGGCCAGCTGCTCCAAGGCTTCAGCTGGATCTGGGATGGCCTGTGTGAAGAGCAGGCAGCTGCTGGCTTTCTTGGTGGATGGCACTGGAATTCATGAGGACCTTAGGTGCCTGAGTGCATGTAGCTATGGCTATGCAATGCTTTAATGCAATGAGGATATGATTTCTCAAGTGACCACTCCCAGAAATATTGAGGTTCTCTGAATTTCTTCCTGGAAGTGACACCTGGGTAGAAGTGGTCCATCCATCAAGTGGCTATTCTGAGAAACACCTACTAAGCATGTCAATCAAAAAAGGAGCACACTCAATGAACATGTCAACCTGACAGTCTGAAAATCATGTGAATAGTTGTGTGTGTGCTACTTAGAGCTTGAGCATGTCTCCACCTGGGAAATACCTTGTACTTTTGAGGCTAAAAAGGTCCTCATTACTTGTAACAAATTAAAAAGCTACACAAACATTTCTGTGAGTCAAGGGCAAAACTTGAAATGACAGTCTTGTATTTCTGAGGTAATTTTGTCATGTAATAAGCCAAGACATTCTTTAATCTTTTAAGGATAATGTCTGGCAAATGTCCCCAGTTGATCTCCTCTTTCCTCTCCTATGCTGCACCCTGCAGCATGCATATGTGACTGGGAAATTGAGGCACCCAGCAGTTTCTTCATGGAAAGGGTAATATCCCTACCAGGTGTTTTAAAGGCCAATCACTGCTATCAGGAGTATACTTCAGACAGTTTAAAATATTCTTATTTCACTGAGGAAAAGCAGTGATTTGTGCACAGGCTATGCAGTTTGTGTCAAGGCTGTCAGAGCTGAGGTCTAGGATGGGCATAGAGCATCTTGCTGTTTGTCACTGCTCAGATCCAACCATCCACTGAAAATGCAATTGCCAGAAGAAATGCTGGCACGAGACGTAGAAAACAACCCTCTTGTTGTTATTTCACCAATTATTATTTCAGAGAGGGGACCATATAACTATGGGGCCTCAAGAATAAAAAGTAACAGATGCACACCGGAGCAGAAGCATTAATGTTTGATTTATAGCACAGAAGCATTTTCCTCTGCTGCCAGGTGTCTCTTAAGTCTGAGCGCTTCTTGCTTTGTTAGATGTATTCTCCTGTAAACACTTTGTTGCTGCTATTACATTTTCCCATGCTGAAAGTCTATCGCAAAGCCTTTTTTTCTGAGGCATTGGCAGATGGCAATTAGCACCCTTCATATTCTTTCCCCATAACTTCAGCAGTTTTTTGCCTGCATCCACTTAACAGCTCCAGGCATGCCAAATCGCACGCTTCTGGAGGACTTGTTGCTAGTAGCAGATCTTTGATTCTAAATGCCTAAGTAGCGTCTGAACTATATTTAGAGCAAGTACACGCCTGCCTATTCATGATCTTTTGTGTGTAGCCTGGACAGCTCGGTGCCAGCGTGCAGCATAATCAGCTTCTTCTTTAGCGTTCAAATTCCACAGCTCTTCGGAGAGGAAGGGAGAGGGGAAAGAGCTGGTGGGCAAGGAAACAAGGATAGTAATTAAATATGACTTAGGAAAAAAATCCCTGAATAGCAAATTAGCCTTGCTGTTTTACTAATGTTACTGCTCTCTTCATAAAGTCCCAGCCATGTAATTATTGCACACTCATAACTCCTACGGACTTTCTAGAGAGTTATACTGTACGGAGTGAGGCTGTGAACATCAAGAAGTTGTCCTCATTTTCCTGGACTGCTAAAGAAAGAAAGAACTGGCTACATTTCCTGCTGAACAGCATTTCCATTAACTTAAAAGGCAGGCACCTCTTAAAAAATTGTAGGTAGTTGTCCCACAGCTTTGCAATGTAAGGACATCTGAAGTAACAAGGACAAGCCTGCAGTAGATGTCAGACAGTAATTTGGCTTTGGCACTTACTGACTTGTGTAAATGCTCAGAATATACGTATTTCAAGCATCTGATTTTTCTAAGTCGTGTTTGTAAGTACTTAGTTCTGCAACATTGGAGCAAGATGTTTCTACTGTCAGACACAGACAAATTCAACCGATTTGATCATGTAGCAATAAAAAGATGATCAAACCTGCCTGTCCATTCACTTAGAGGAAAATGGGTAAATTTGAGTTTATGATTGACTGTATCACTAACTTTAGTCTCTCTTGTGAGAATGTTTCCATTAAATTTCTAACTTGGCACTTCTTCACAGGGAGACAACCTGTAAATTTTTGCCTTATAAGGCTCTTAAATAATAACTGCATCTTCCCCTTGAACTTATGTAAAATCAACAAAATACAAGACCTGTAATTTTCTACTGAAGGAAAAATAATTAATAGAACCAAGAAGGGACCCTGCTCAGGTTTGTCATTGTTAAATTTCTCAGCTATCTGCATTTAACTGGTCAAAGTGAAGTCTGAACCTGTTCAGAATTTCACTGTGGGTGACTGGAGAAATGGGTGAAGGGCTTGTTCAGCCACTGATATCCAGCTGTAGAGCACAGGCCCTTCTCAGGAAAACACAAAAATGAAAACCAATTGAAATGTGTGTACGATTCCCTGTAAATTGCTCTACTAAATGAGATAATATAATGTGTTTAATGTTTTAGTTTTTTCTAAATACATATGCTGTTGATTTGGCTTGAGAACCAGCATGGTCATTTCTTTATCAATGTACCATAGATTCTCTTTGAGTGAAGTGCAACCCTTTCTACGTGTTTCTGGTTCTCATGTTCCATTAAAAAGGTTCTGTACTTCCACTGTTTTTGTGGTAGCGCTACTGCGCTTCTTCCTGCACAATGGATTGTAGGTATCAGCCTGTGCCAGGAGCACAGGGTGCTGTGCCTTCAGCTGTAACAGACAGCTGAAGTTTTTCATTCCCTCTGAACCCATGTGTGGGGTTTCCCAGCTGAAGGCGAGGGGAAACAACCTGAGCTTCCACTTTATACCAGAGCCATCTTACCATTTATCCTATAGTTGTCACATTTGCTTCATTGAAAATTGAAGCTCTGGGAATTAAAGAGGGAGGATTTCCGTCTAGACCTTATTGTTGACAGTCTCTGTGGAACACATCCAATGTCCTAGGGAAGGAATTCACTTTCTTGAGTGCAGATGGACTAAGGTTGTAAGATCTCCTGCTGGCCATGTGCCATTTCCCTTCTGTCCTGCTTTTCTTGAGAGGAGTTCAATTTCTGTCTTCTCTATATTCCTCTGATAACATAATCTTGTTTGGAAGAGATAAGTATAGTCATTTTACTATTAAAATTGACTGTGTACAATTTTTTCTCCAAGAGTCAGAAAATTGGACATGATTTCAGCAATGTGCTTTGGGAATGGTAGGCTAT
Source organism: Notiomystis cincta (assembly GCA_013398075.1). Classification (NCBI taxonomy): domain Eukaryota; kingdom Metazoa; phylum Chordata; class Aves; order Passeriformes; family Notiomystidae; genus Notiomystis; species Notiomystis cincta. Next base: position 96,383 of record VZRX01000326.1, on the reverse strand, counting down.
TGATTAATCCTCTGTCATACAGATTGTATTTGAAAACAAGACAGGTCTATAATTATTTTCTTGATTGACATTTCTGAACCAAATAAATGGGTTTTATTTGTGTTTTTGGGTGAACTGTTAAGTAGAAAATGTTCTGGTGTTTTCCCCAGGACTAGAAATCCACAGCTGTTAGGGCAGCAATGAAAGTGTTTTTGTTTAAGTGATGTATGGCCCAAGATAAAGAATTGAATTTCTTGAGAGCCTCAAAATTAATTATATGGCTCGGTTCCATCAAGTATAATCAAGAACAAATGAAGTCATGTTGGGTTTCTTTGTCATTTGAGGACTGCCTTATTCAGATATGGTGGGATATTTTTCCTAGAAAGTTTAGGTGACAGAGATTGGAGTTTTATTGCACAGATACTTGAACAAGTTCTAAACCATCAGAAACAGTTCTGTAAATGTACCCAATCCACCACATTATCTTGAGTTTTGCCTTAGCAGGGAGTGTATTAGCTGTTTTTCTGTAGCAAGTAGTTACAATTATAGCAAAGCTCAAAGTTAGATTTCACAGAAGAGAAAGGTGATTTTGTTATAAAACAAGCAGATTTTACTTGCTCACACTCCCCTACTTGCATATTCACAAGCTTTTTGAACTCTTCAGAGCTTACAATGAATAGGAACTTCTGTCTTTGTATCCTTTCCTATCTCTGAGAGTCATTATGGCTTTCTCATAATTTTTCATCTCTGCGTCTGGGTGCTTAAAGTTGCAGCCTTGTTCTTCATCTTCTTCATCACAATCTCTTAACTGCCGTCACTCTTTTTCAGCAGCCCACTGTTTTCTCTACCTGGGTCTCTTCAGAAGTTGCACATGGCTGTGCCGTGATTTTGACGACCTGCAGAGCTGGGTACCAGCAAAACCTTCTGTCGCTCCTTCTGGTGCTTTCCCACCTCACCATTCCCACTCAATCTCCACAGGCCAACCTTAACCCTTCTATTCCAACCCTCTATGCTTCTGTGCCTGTTTCGCATTTGTTCAGTTAAAGATTTGCACATAATTTTCTTTGGTACTGCAACACTTTTATGAAATAATGATGAACTGCTCAACTGTTTCTATAATCCTTAACACTATGCTAATAACCTGACCTCCAAATTAACTGTGTCATAACAGAGGGTGTCCTGGTCCTGATAAAAGCAGTGAAAAAGCCCAGAAAGTGACCAGCCCCCCTGAGACCAATCTTGAAATGCTGTCCCTCTGCAACCTGCATTTGAATGCTCATCCCTCTGCAAAAGTCATCTGAATTGAGGCCATATTTGGATGTCCAGACCTGAGGACCTGTTGTCTGAATGGACTTTTGTCCATGTCAGAATAATAATACTCCTTAGCATCCATGATAGCTGGTCAGCAGGTAAGTGATATTTTAGGCAGCGAAGTTGAAAATGCAGAGCTTTGGTAGCACACTTTTTATCCCCTGGTCATTCTCAGGGCTAACACAAATGCAAAATGAGCACCCTTAAGTAGAACTGAGCTCAGAATGGGAAGCCTTGAGTGTCTGAAATCAAATGCAAGTAACAAAATGTGCCCTGAGCCCACCCATCTCAGGTGGCACTGGATACCCAGCTGGAAAGAGCAAGCGGACAAAGGACCAGCTGCGTCATCTGCCTAGTGTGGGGTTATACGTAGGGCTTTTTGGAGCAGGAGGAGGGGAGGTTCATCCATTATTAAAACATAGATAATAGAGACTTTATGCCCCACTGGTCTTGCATTAGACAACATGAACTGAAAGATGAGGTCTCTGCTAATTCAGTGCCTGGTACTCCTGAGACAGCTCCCATATGAGGGAGAAGCAGACAGCACTCATCTGTCTTGTTCTGCCCGACCCCAACCACCTGAGAGTTCCTGCTCCTTCCCTAGAGACAGCCTCCTGTGACAGCTTCACTTTGCCAGAAGAATAAAGGTGTCAGAAAGGAGGAGAAGGCCAGCATCTACACGGGCCAGGCCATGGTCACAGGATGCAAAGTCAGGCCCAATGAAACAATCTCTACTCATCATAAGATCAAGTGCTTAATGTAAAATACATCTCCAGCTCTCTACTTCAGCAGCCACCCTAACAGCAGCACTATTCTCAGAAGGAAAGTGTCCCATAGGCAAACTTTGTTCTTTCAGAGGGCTGGAAAATGTTGGATGTCTTTACATTCATTTCTCAAGGAAGAAACTAGGATGCCATGGGTTATTCTCAGTAAATAAGAGCAAGCTGAAAAATCCCATAGTTATTCTCTCTTTCTGGTGGCCCCATAAATTGATATGATACGGGCCTTTTTTCTAGTAAACCGTAGGCTTTGAGAAATTCTACCCTATGCATAGCTACAAACAAGTAGATGAAAGAATGCCAAAGCTAATGGGGCTAGCAATCCATGTCTGATGAAAATATTTGGTGTGACAATAACTGCTAATACCCCCTGCCTCCAAACAGAATGTCCAGGCACCCTACCTTGAAGTTTCTGAAACCAAACCAAAGGTCTGTTTGGGACACTCTCTAATTGTGGGCTGTTTGTGAATCAGGGATGGTTTTTTTAATATTTGTGTAATGAGAAAGCAACAAGTTTTCTCAAAGTGAACCATTCCATTCTGTCCCATGCTGGGCTAGATTGTTTTGGTAATCTGTGATTTTGGCTAAGGTCCTAAACCACTGGCAGTGCAAGTCCTAAGCAGATGACTCTTTATGGTAATTTTGGATACCAGAAGCTTAAATAATGAAGTCCGTATTTTTTTCTTCAGTAGGAAAAATAAAACCATCTGAATAGTATTTAAAAAAAAAATAGATGGAGAATTTCATCAACTGCAAAATTTGAAATGTGTTTCACTTACTTTGAATATTTTCACATATGCTGGTTTCAATTATTCAAGAAAATTTGAGCCTGATGTTCAGATAGCAATATTTTTCACATATTTTTAGTTTCACAATTTTACTCAGGGCAGGAGAAGAGAATAGGAAGAAAACATCTACTTGGTTTTATTTCTTTTTCACAATTCTCTTGTAAATGGCAAAAGTCAAGCTTTGAGGTGGGATTCACCTAAGTGTTGCAATAAGAGACATTAATTGTACCCAGTGTATATACCCTTCAAAACAACTACTGTTTGAAGCATTTCAGGATGTAGGAACAGATCTCTCCCATGTGATTAGACATAGAAAGCCTCCCTTGTTCTCTTGGAGCAGTGTAAAATGGACTCCCACTGCTGTCAGAGCATCCCCGAACGCACACTTTTCCTCCTCAGGAAAGTGTAAAGCCAGAGTGCAGGCATCCAGGGATGTTTCTTTGTTTTCAGGAGAAGCAGAAATAAGCCCTATTGCCCCAGTGGGTCTTTCTTCCTGTCATTCTGTATCTCCCTCGAGTTCTGAACGATGTAGAATTTTGAATAATTTGCCTAATTTCAAGCTTCCTTTCCCACCACACCCCCACAAAAGTGTCTTGTACTTAGTACAGAGATTGTGTGAATACTGCTTTCTTCCGGAATGAATTTCTAGGCATTTCTCAGAGCTGTGGCTCATCTAAACTTCTTCCACTGATGAATTAAATATTGTGGCCACAGCCACCATGTGCTCTTCCTTTCATCCTTTGCCTAGTGGGAGACCTGAATTCATGGAAGTGGGCTTTGTTCTTGGGATAGAGAGGAAAGGGGAATTAGGAAAGTTTTATCTCGATGTCTTTTGTTTCTTTTAGGTAATACTAATTTGTGATGAGTCACTTTTGAGAAGTCAAAGGAATAAGTCTAATGCTGGTCCTTAGTCCCAGCTGAAATTTATTTCCCCAGTGTTGGAAAGGTCTGTTGTCTGAACAGTTTGCAGCTTCCCCCAGGAAGTAGACAGGGCAACATACAGAGGTGCAGATCCCTTGCATCTCCTCCAGGCAAGTCGGACTCTCACACTGGGACAGTGCCCTGACAGGGTTGACAGATGTGATCAGAAATGTTATGGCACATGACTTTACAGACCAGACAGCAGGTTTGGTTGCTGCCCTAGCCAACGTTGGTGAGAAAATGTGCCATAACATGGTGCACAAAATGTATTTTCAGGTGAGCTGGGAAGTCCTTGATCAGTAGCATGGCTGTAGTTTGTGGATCAGGCAGCAAAGGTGTGTTATTCACTCTGTTGGAGGCTGACTGAAGACAATGGAGCCACCACAGGCTCCAAAAACCTCCTGAATTACCAAGTGGCTCAGCCAGATATGCACAGATAGTGGTGGAGGAACCAGCCCAGCCACCCCCACCCAGTGGGGTGGAAGCTTGCTGGGGCCTTGCACTGTTGGCAAAAATGCTGTGGCTGTTCCTTGTTGTCTGCCTTTTGTGAGGCCCTCCACCCACCCAAGGGGTGAGCTGCAAGTGGTGACAGAGGGGACCGTGCCTTACTTTGTGTCTCTGGGGGATGTTATAATGTTTATTTTCAGCCTTTGCAATTTATTGTACACCCTGTACATTATTTCCAAAGGAGAAAAAAAAATGTTAGAAATTATTTAAAACAAGAGAAAGGTTAGCCTTGAAACGTGGAGAAGTCAAAAGCAAGGAGAAAACGAGATAAACACCTGAAGAGGCTTTGTCAAGGTTCCCTGTGGCTTGGGCTTGGTGCAGGACCAGAGGCGTCAGAAATGGTAACAACCTTGTTCAGTCCTTGTTCCATATTCCCCTTCCAGTGGAAGAACTTGTTTTCTCCAGCTCCATCCTTTACCAGTGCATTAGGATGATGGCAAGCAGATAAATCTGCAGCAGAACATCTTCTGTGAGCATCTCTGCCTTGCAGAGGAAAGCCCACAATACCTACAGAGCCTGTGCTGTGCATACTCACCTCCAGCCAGCATCTGTTGCCCTGAGGTTCACTCAGCTCTCTCTGCAGACACCTGGGAAGGGATGGCATTCATCATTGCCATGCAAGGGGCCCACCTTCAGAGCTTCTTGTCAGCAATTCCCTTCACCTGGCCTGCAGTTCAGCTCAAGCTGTTCTTTAACATGTTTTTTTCATTTATGCAGTTACTGGGAAAAAGCAAAACAAATGAAGTCTACTTTTTTTCCCCTCGATTGAAATGTGATTAACCAACACCAGTAGCAGCCAAGCAGGTGTATACATCAAAGGTGATACTAGTGTACAGAGAAGCTGCCATTGTTGCTGGTTAGTCCATATTTTACTATTTTTCCATGTGATTAATTAAGGATTCTGTGTGCACAAAATTTCCTTTCATAAGCAGGTGATATTTTTCCACAGAATGAAGGCCAATTCTGATCTCACTTACACCTGTGTAAACCTGGACTAGCTCCACTGGAGTCTCTTCATCTAATCCAATCTGCCTGTTTTCAAGTGTGCCGGGCATTAGGGTATCTGAACACCTATTCTTATCCCCAGACACAAACCGATGTCACTGGGTTCAGTCTTACTCACCATGCCCTGTCCTTCATATATAATTTATCAGCCAGAATGATGTTAGGTGATTTGCACTCTGAAGTAATCATCAGTCAGGCAGCAAGATGATGGATAGGTGGAGGGAGAGCAGATGGTATGAAAGATTAATCAAAAAGTGAGAGCCCGTGCCACTGCTGGTCCACAGCTAAAGATCCTCTTGGGTGTGAAAAATGCTAGAATAATGGTGAGGTATTTGTCTCCTGAATTTGTGCTATTACTAGGAAATCCTTCCATGCTGCACAGCTCTGGAAAGGCCAGGTGCCTTTCTTGGGAGCCTCTTGGGGCAGATCTCACCCACAAGCGTGGCTGCGTCAAGGCGGCTTGGCCTCCATTGCTTCAGTGATGCTGCCTCCTGCTTTTCCCTCCTCATATACCCTTTCCTCTGGCACAAACACTGCCATTCCTCCCTGGCCATCATTTCCCATTAATTAGTACTTCTGTTTCCCATGCACAGACCCTTCTCTCCCTTGTCAAGTCACCCCTCCTACCTATCTGCTTCCTCCTTCGCTGAGTGTCTGTTTTTTCATCACATCAAACCTCTCACCTTGGGATAAAGGAGATCATCACTGCTACTGAGGCAGTTACTGCTCTGTTCCCTCTAGCAATGGCTTTTCCCATATCTTTCTGGAAGCCAGATCTCCTTCTGTGAAAGATACTTCACCTTTCCCATTTGCATTCCTTTTCTCTGGTCATTGTTTTCTACTCCAGCTTCTTCCTGAATCCTGATTCCTCTCAGACAATTTGGGTTCTCCTTGAAGAGTGGTCACGTATTCTGCAGGAGCAGTTGAGTGTGAGCAGAGGTGAGTTTCCTGCCAGAAACCAGGGCGGGCCAAATGCCAGGCTGCAGCCAGAGCCAGACAAAAGGGAGGAAGGATGAGGGTTAGAACAAAGAGTTAAGAAGCCAGTCTCACCATAAGTCTCATTGTCCCCACTGCCACCACAAAAAGCAGGGTGGAAACAGAGACTGATGCTGTGAAACTAGACTTGGCCATGAGATTTAGTCAGGACCTGAGGAGAACCACTAAAACTGGTAACAATAAGCAGCTGAGAGTGATGTGGTACAGTAGACATCAGCCAGTGAGGGCTGAGCATGGAAAAACAGAGGGGAGAGAAAAGTGTGGATCTCACACCTACGGCCCTGACCATTAACTCATCAGCAAATACTGCAGCAGCTGCTTTTTCTGCAGCTTCTGGACATCAGTGTCTTTTTAACTGTTTTCCTGCAGCCTCAGCACTGTGGCATGCTTGGCTGATGCCTCCGAAGGATGTCTTCAGAGCACAAAGGGCAATAAACCTAATGACCATTACCTGCACTGGACTGCTCATTCCAGCTCTGTTGGAGCTCATAGGCATTTGTCTGGGCCAGGAATGACTATAGCTCAAATTTATTTTAAAATAGAGCTTCTGGTTTTGCAGGAACTTTTTTCTGCCCGAGGCAAGAAGAGGGATGGAACAGTGTTCCACCCTTCCAACATAAACCTGTACTGGGCAAAGCCCACTGGGCGCCGGCTGTGCAGTCCTCCTGCAGTGCTTCCTGTTCGGCTATTTAATTTGATTACCATTGGCCAGCTTTAAATCCTGGGATTTTAATCTGCTATAAATTGGTGCAGCTCTACTGAAATGTGGTTTTCAGCCTGTGGTCTGTCAATCCTTAGGTTGCTGTGGACTGCTCTGAAAAAATCTGCAAAAGGAAACTAAGAAAAGCAAACCCTAACGTCAATAGGCTTTGAATTGCCAATCCATGAGACTTCCATTTTAGGGTGCCAAAAAATGAAAATGACTGGAGATCATGAAAAGAGTGCTGTTTGGCACTAGCAAAGGGTCTGTTTCCGACTGTTCATTGACCAAAAACTTAGTTTTGAGGAGGTGATCAGGGTAGAGTAAGCAAACACTCCAGCTTAGGCTCAAAGTTCTATGTGGCTTTTGAAAACAGACTAAAATACTGTCACATATACCACGTATCTGTTTGTAAGTTTGCCTTGTTCAATAGCAGGAGATAGCAAAATGCAACTGGAATCACTGGAGTATGATATTTGGGAAAACTGTTGTTCCAAACACTGCTTCAAAAGGCCTACACCTATCTCTCCTAAATTAAAAAATGAGCATTTGATGTAATGTTTTAATATACTTTTTTGCAACATAACCTCATCTAGAAAAAAGAAATACATATAATAACTTCAAAGCAGTGAAAGATCTTTCATTCTTTTCCAGTAGTGTCACATTAATTTATCTTTTCCTGAGTTCCAAGAGTTTTGTATATTATATAAGCAGGCACAAATATGTTCTTTGCAGTATTTTCTTTATTCTTCTCTTAGAAGTGGATAGAAGATACATATGCTGTTTCGCAAACGATTTTGAGACTTAATGTTGTCCTGCAGAGTAAGAAAACATTCAGAAAGAAAATTCAGGATATCTGAAGGCAACAGTTTCCTTCAAGATGTCTAAGCAGCTTCCTTGGAGACTGTCTCAAATCTTGTGTTCCTTCTTAACTATAATTTTAAAATATTACTTGATTCTGTGAAGCATTTTGATTCTACAGGCCTGCAAGTTCCAGTGGAATAGGGCTCCATACAAACATCTTCTATTTCATCATAGGACTATGACTGCAGCACAGACTGCTGGGAGAGATTTGGAGCTAGAGCCAGATACCTAACAAAGGCTTCAGCTGTTTGGATCTGAAATCTAAATTCTGTTTGTGATCAAACTCAGATTATTCTTCTGATATTCTCTAGCACCCAGAGAAGAAAAAAAAATTTATTTCAGTGGAAGTTTAGCAATCAAGCCATCCTTGCTAGGCTCGAGCAAGTTCCAGTGACTGTACTGAACTACATACATGCAAGCAGCATTCAGCCTTCTGTGTGGAAGTGATGCTGCTTCCCTGAATCTTCGTGTTCTCCCCCCCTTAGCTGGCACTGAGTTCCAACCTCCTGCTTTGTGACTTGCCCTGAACTTTTCCATTCACAGATTTCAGGGAGTGTAGACAGTCATTAATAAATAAATATACTTTTTAAAAAAGCAACTGCAAGCTTACACAGATAGCAGAACCTGATGTTCTCCACTAGACAAGGGAAAAGCAAGTGAGGCTGCTGCAGAGGGAAAACCATTTTGTCTCTGTGATTCCATGTATGTTCTCTCTTTAACCTTTCCCCTCTCTGAACATTTGTGATGTGCAAATGACCTTTGTTTCATATGGATCTGAACCATGCCGTATTTTTACACAGATCACCTACGAGTAGTGAGTACAGCCTGCAATGAAAAGCAGAGGTTTCTGTTACTTCATATCAACATATGATCTCAGCAGTATCTAAAACATATGCTACTTACTATACCATTTGCATGTGCATTCATATGTTTTTGTTCCACTTGGGTTATCTTAGAGCCTTAGGGCCTATCCCATTTGCACATGTTTGAATTAGATGGATGCAAAACCACCATATAAAAATATAAGTGAGGAGGAGAGGAAGTGGGACACTTCAGAAATGTGGATTATTTTCCTCCTTCCCTGTCAGTTCTCTGTCTGCATCTGCATTTATATGCATATGTTGCTGTCACAGGTTTACCTGGATTTACTTTCAGGACAAACAGTCCTGAAGCTGCATCTTGAAGCACCAGTTAAGGCAATTCAAAACAGGGAATGTAAGACTCTTCTCCCATTTGAAATGCAGGTGGGGATTCCTATTTTCCTATCTCCTTTACTCAAGTTTTTCCACTGTCATATGTGCACCTACAAGCTATTTTCCCCATTACTAACTGGAACATTGGTGTATGCATGAATATTGACTCTGGAGGTTACAGTGAGGCAAACTCATGGTATTTTCTCTTTATGGAGCAGATGTATTGGCAGCTCATAAGTTATTCATGCTCATTGCCCTCAGGGATCCATTTATATAAGCTAGAGAGATGTATTGGGTACCTGACTATCTCTTATGCCTGCCTATCAGATGGACCTCATAACCATATATCCCAATTTATACTGTGTCATTGCAACATGCTTTTGAGGAAGAGAATTGCAACTGTTCCCAGTTTTCTCAGGGCAAAAAGGGCCCTGGGGGACTTGAGCTGGTTGCCCTATGTCTCAAGAAGTTCATCCTGGCTCTTTGAAAACCCAAATTAATTCTGTTGCCTGTTGGACCTCTGTTACCCTCTCTGCCAGGGTGGGTGAAATCTCCCAGCAAACACTTAAGCAGCAGAAATTGACAGATCCCAGCTTGGCTGCTGCAATGCCAGCTCTAAGCATCAACCTTGTCATTTGACACCAGCTCTTCTCTTAGTGGAAGATGCGGTGTTCAGTATGTTCCACTCAGCTTTTGCCAGTACTCTGCAGAGAAGGATGGGTCACAGGTTTTGACATTTCCATCACTGGACAGAGCTATGGCTATAAATTATTTTGGTAAATTTGGTTTGGTTTGGTTTGCATTTTGTAACAGATTGAAAACATTATGCAAAACAAATGCATGCTTGGATGCCTTCTTAATGCCTGTTTAGAGTTTTGTGCATCATTCCTTGTGCTTTGTTCACTGTTGGATTTGCCTGCTTTTCTAAATCAGCTGTGGATGTCCAACTTCCGATTTATATAGAGCCAGAGATGCACTAGTTATCTCTGAGCCTGGTTTTCCTGTGGAAAAACTCTAGGGAAAGTCATGGATGCACCATTGAATAAATAAGGAGGAGGAAGTGTTCTTGGAAGAAGCAGAACTTCCTTTCATGCAGGATAAGGCACAGCCAGATGCCAAGGGTGGGGAATAGGGACATGATTAAAGATTTAGATAAAGAAGGAAGTGCTTTGCTCTGCTAGGATGATGCATTTTCCTAAAATTTGTTTTCCTATATTGCTTGGAAATCAAGCTGTTCCACCCTCTTTTTTTGCTTTATCTTCTGCTTCAGTTGCAAATTTTCCCTCTTACTCAGCAGACCAACCAGTAGAAACAAAATTTCCTTCCTCTTTGAAGCTTGCAGATGCTTGCTCGATTCAAGAAAGGATGAATGGAGGAAGAGCGCAGGCCATCCCCTTTTTTGGCTGCAATTTAATCCCCCCAGGCGTGGATGATGGAGGGGAACACCATGGTCCTTTCCAGCTTTATTCTCAGTATTAGACCACTGACGTCATCAGAATTTGTTCCACTCTCAACTTTAGCCTCATCACCGTTATTTGCTGAAGAACTATAATTAGCAGAGGCACATATGTGCGTGTGTGCACACACAGAGAGGGATTTATGGAGACAGCAGTGTGTTTCATTACTCCAATCACTACCAGGTGTTTAAGTATAATAGGGTTACAGACAGCTTGATATTTATACAACAGCAGGACACGAGTTCTCACCCTCCATGTAAATCGATTTGGCTTTGTAACTGTATGACCACACATCTAATGACGTTGGCTTTCCCCCCCGACCCGCAGAGCCTCGCTCTCGCTGCCTGCACGGATATATTTCCTTTCATTTCCATGCAGAGTGTGTCACTGTTTCATAACTCGGTAAATCAGATCACTCTTTTGATTCCTCCCACCAGTGCAGCTGTACAGCAGAGCAGAGCCCCGTGTCCCCTGGCGTGGGATGCCAGCTGTGGCAAATGAACAAGGAAGCCACCAGAGTTCTGCACTTCTATTTTCTTAGCTTCTATGTAAAAACACATATATGAGGGGTTTTTTTCACCATGCAGACATCCGCCGGAGCTAGCATTGTTTTCATTGATTGCTGCTGCTGGAGCTCTGGAGGCAGTACTGATCCGTATGGAAACAAGGTTTCCATAAATCTGTCAGACTTGAATTCTCTTGCAGAGCCTCATCCGGTTGCTCGCTCCTATTTTCTTTTCCGTGTTTTCAATTCCTGATTGAGTCAAGTTCAAACAAGCAACTTATTTGGCAGTGCCCTTGAAATGAAAGTCTGGTTTAATTGTGCCTTGGGAAGCCTGGGAACATAAGGTTTCCTCATGCATTCAGAAAGAGTATATTCGCAGGTACATGTGCATCTGCTGTCCCACGTCCTCTGGCACACTCGGGGTAGAGCTCTCCCACATGCCTCTTTTTAGCGTGTGGGGGCTGAGTGCTTTTCAAAGCCAGGGATTAGACTCTTTCTTCTGTTAAGGAGTGGCTATTAGCATTTGATGCCTTCTGTCCTGCCTGCTGCTTTTATGCTCCATTGGCGCTGTTTCAGAAATGACATTATCATGGGATTGAGCAGCTCGAGGGATTGCAAACCAGCAGCAGAGTCTTTCCCCTCCAGGTCAGGAGTTCATCGCTGACCTGGGCTAATACTGGCTGAACATCATTAGCATCTGAAATGAGTTAGGGATCTCCTTTCCAGTCCCTACCAAACAGGTATCTCATGCCTCCTCAGCACAAAATTTTACTGTATCGAACACTCTTTCAGGATGCTGCAAAGACACCCACAACTAGAAAGTGTCCTTTCAGTGATGGTGTCAGGGCAGAGTGGCCAGGCAGTGCGAGCATAATATGCATAATATGCAGATGTGTTCTCCACCATTGCCCCTCTCTATCTGTCACCAGTATCAAAGTAAACTTGCACAGCCTTGGGCTACAAGGGACATGATGAAAAGTGGGAGATGATGCTAGACTGAGAGGGTTGTTCATAAGCAGAACCATTTGCAAGAAAATGTCTGCTCTTAATAAAGACTTCAGACTTTCACCGCCCATTCCTGTGTTTCTGAGGAAGGTTATCACTGTGAATCGGAAGGAAATTATGCTAATTCATTGTCACCTTTGGGGATCAGAAGATGGTGTGCCGATAAAATCAAAAAGGATTTTTTTTCTTCATCTGGAGTAAACCGCGTGAAAGAAAATTTGCTTTCCATATGATACAAGATGTTACATAGATACCACATGCCTGACCTGCTCTAAAACCATCTGTCATCAACTCTAGGCAGCACCCATTTATCTCAGTAGAAGATCTCCTCTGGTTGGTTTAGTGGTCTGTCTGTTTATATTCATAAGCCTAACAGTGCTGCAGCTGGCTTAAACAGCTTATTAGTATTGTTTACTATACTTTGTTGTTTAATCAGAAAATTGATAAGCAATCTAAAAACTAGTGGCTTTTCAAAGGCTTTCACGTAAGAGTGGCATTGACATGGAAGTGCAAAATCAAGTCTTGCAAAGATGCAGCTGAAGGCTCTGTCCTTTGCTACTCCCCTTACCCTCATATTTTCCCCCTCAGGTATGCAGAGCAGCCTTTGAGTTCTTCAGCTGTGGGGGGCTTATTTTATGACCTTTTTTGTATCTAAGAGGGCTTGCTCATTTAATTTCGGCAAACAATTCATATTTCAGGTTCTCTTCTGGTAAGCATCAGGGTGTTTAAAGCAATGCATCCCATTCCTACAGCTTTTCTGCTCTCTCTCTCTCTCTTCTTTCCGGTGCTGAGCGTTGAACCTAGAGCCAAGCTTGCTCCGTGGTCCGTGTTCATGGAGGTTACTATGTCTGTGCATAGGGACCTACCTAATACAATCTGTCCTGAAACCTATCTCTCAGCATGAATCAGCTGGTGGGAGAGCTTGAGGAACCTCTGGACAGCCATGAGAGCAGCCACATTATTAATTCCTGGCACACAGGAAGGAAAGATGTGGAAGAAACCCAAAGGCTTTCTTCAGGCTCTGTCACACAAGGCCATACATGGTATTGCTACCCAGACAACACCATGGCTATTTGGCTTCCCCTTACCTTTTTCTGTAATGCTGTCTCCACGTGCAATATTTGCCTCCCTCCTTAGTTGCCATGCTACTGTTCGTTCCCTTTTAATCCTCACTAAAGAGTCACATTCTCTTGTGATTTCCTCAGGAAATGGAACAAACTTGAGTAAGTTCTTGAGGCCTCTGCCTACCCCCTTCCCCTTCTGTATTCTGCACATCTGCCTGTTAGATTATAAGTGATTTGTAGAGAGGCTTAGCTTTAGCTGGAGCATTGTACATTGTCAACTTCATTGTTGTCAGTAAATGCATACTTTACCTGGGCTTCTTGCTTTCTTCTTTTCCTTTTAAAAATGAAAAATCCCTTGAAGCTCTAAAATAAAACTACAAATCCACAAAGGTTTAACTGCAGTGCCTTAAACAGGTGCTTTATCCACTGTTCTCTTTGAAATGTGGATTCTAGCTTTTGTGACAATCTAACAGCGATGCTTTGTCCACTAGAGAAAGCCTAATTGCTCCCCATGATGGCAAATAAATCTGTGGAGATTTTCAAGTTAAAATTTGGATTTCAGACTAGCTGCATTGAACAATGCACAGCACTATCTCCACATCACAGATTCAAATGCACTACCAATTTCCTGAAAAAAAGATGTATTTTCTCTTTTTATTAGTATTTATTTATTTGTTTTGTCTAACTGAGGTACTTGTCGAAAGAACATTTGTTGGTCCAAACTGGAAATCAAATACTCTACACTGTGAGAAATTAGCTGGGGCATCACTGTGAGAAGCTGGTGTGACCAGAGGGGAGAGGCCAGTTCATTCATCTGGGCATTAATCTTGATATTGGAATATGAATACGTCTTTGGGCACTTCAGCAAGACTTAGGTTTAGTTCCTGAGAAGTCTGGAAATCAGCCTCATCTCTCCTTGCCTAAGTTCCCTATGTGAACAGTTTGCTTTGTCCAGCATAAAATGGACAGGGTTCCACAGTGAAAAATCAGGTTTTACACTGAGGCAGTGCTTCATTTTAGAGAATTGCCAGATGCTGGTTTAGGGTAACTTTGAAATTCTTCATGATGGCAAAGCAAGTTGTGAGAGAATATTTAGAGAGCACAGGTTCATCTTGAAGCTGAATAGGTATGAGGGAGCACCTAACCACTAGGCTGACTCGCACCACTCGAGGCAGCCAAAGCTAAAGCAGAGACCTGGCACTGGAGACCTGGCTCTCCCTCACTCTGCGATGGAATTGAGGTGACAATGGCCTCAGGTTACATCAAGGGAAGTTTGAATTGGATATTAGGAAAAATGTCTTCACTGAAAGGGTTGTCAAGCACTGAAACAGGCTGCCCAGGGAAGTGGTTAAGTCACCATCCCTGGAGGGATTTAAAAGATATGTAGATGTCGAACTTGGAGACATGGTTCTCTCTGTGCATCAGCAACTTTACATCATTTCCAAAAAAGGTGAGAGGGTGATGGTCACTGTGGGTTTCGGTCTTACCCTGAATCTGTGCAGAGCTCACTCAGGATTCAGCGTGCTTGAATTTTTGCATGAATAAATTTGGCTTTGTTGCCAAGTTGATGGACATTACCCACATGTCCTGTCATTGTTTTGGAGCAAGGGCACAGGCTGGCATGCTGAAGGAATGCTGTACGTCCAGTTTGTTGAGGTGCACAGAGTGTTAAAGGGCTGACATGCAGAGAGTTTGCTCTGCTAATGGACCAGGATTTTTATAGGCAGAAGAGATATGCCATTGTTTGAGTGGTAAATCTGTAATGACAGACGTTCGTTCTATATTTGTGAATGACCTGATTTGGCATGCATGCGGTTCATTCTCCTGACAATAATGGAAACATAGTGTGAGACAGACAGAGAAATAAAGCTGTGGTTAAAGTGAATCTATACATTTATAAACGTTTTGATTTAAAGTATTTTCCGCACTTAATTTCTCGCCTTGTTTAAACAAACAAACAAAAAAAAGGCAGCCCTTGTTTGATTAGTCTTTGTAAAGCTTTCAGCTCTCCTCCTCCTTGTTTTTCCTCCTCCATCACCTCCCTCCTAAGCTGTAGAGATGAGTGTAAGACATCTGTCAAAGCTGTGGTAGCGTATTTCTGCTGTTCCGTGAGAACCCCAGGAATCTGTCAGAGCATCCCTGGCTGCTGCAGTCCTATCGCTGGGTGATGGCTGCCCCAGAAGGTGAGAGTCAGGCACCACTGGGACAGAGCGTTTTGTCCCAATGTTAATTTGTCCCTGAACTGGAGGGAGAGGAAGGAGAGGTTTCACTATGAAAAGAGAGACTTTTGAGGCGAAGATACCAGAAAGTTTAGGAAACATTAGCAGAGGCTGTTGTGCCCTTAAAGAGCTCTTGCTTTTCTGCTTCACATTTCTTCCTCCCTCCTTCAGGAAAAATTCCTAAACTGCTTTGGCTCAGTACCAACTATTCCTTCGGCCTCCCAGCCAGAAAAGCTCACTGAGGACGGAGAAATAGCCATACACAATGGTTTTGAGAACTAATAACACATGCATGCGGTCCAGCCTTAAATTATATGAAATATGGTGCATAGCTTTCAATCCTGTTTTGTCAGAGGCCTTGACTGCTTAAAAGCCTTCCAGTCCCTCTCCTGTCTCTCTTCTCCCCCAAAAATAAAATAAATCCCACACATTTTCTCTCAACTTCCAGCATGTGTGACCGTAATTGTGTCTCAGATGCTGGCAGAGTGCCCGATCTGTCAGCCTCACATGGGAATGAGGAAGGATGCCTGCTGGATCAGCTCGGCTGGGAGGGGACGTGGGGGCCAGAGGCTGGGACACTTGCTCCCACGGCCCCACAGAGGAGAGGGAGGGCATGGTGCTGCCACTCGCCTCAGACGCATGTGGCAGGTCAGCATCTGCCCCAATGGCTGCTTCCTTCTGGGGGAACTGCTTGGGACCAGTGGGTAAAATCGAGAGCGATTAGTTAACAGCCACAAGTGAACTAATTACATCGGCACATTGTACTCCAGCAGCCTGTAACTCTTGTACCCTGTGCTAGAATAGATGGGTCCTCCCTAGGTAAATGAAGACACTCTATGTGTTAGTCACACTGCTGGATCAAGGAAAGTGTGGTACTGGGTTTGCAACTGAGCTAGATGAACCTGCTCAGTACCTGGTCCTTTTTTCATGGTCTCTAGCATGGCTATTTACACTAGTTAAAATACACAAAGGTGTGGATCACACAGCTCTCCAGAGAGGATAATTCTTGGAAGTTGTGTGGTGCCTAGAGGAACAGTTATCTCTCCTGATTATGACCCCCAGGAACTGATGTGATAGAAAAATCAATTTAATTCTGCAAGAACTTACCATTAAAAGACAACTTGTGAAACTTAATTGCTTGAAATAATTTGACTTAAGCATAATTCTGGAAAATCTATCAGAGATAACAGCCATATACCAGTGGGGGTAGCATCATCCTCTAGTTCTTAAGAAACTCAATTTCAATGGAAAAGGCTTTCAGAAGGCTTATGCTGTGATCAGCAGTGAAATAATTAGTTGTTATCATTAAGTGTTTGTTCTCCACAACACAAGCCACCAAGTGAGCACTACTGAGCCCTTACTTCTTGGTAGTTAAGCCAAGTCTTGTATCCACTGGCGTGGCAGAAGCCTATTTCCCTCCGGATTGTCCTCCAAAAGCAGGTAAAGGAACCAGGGTTCAGTGTGAGGGACGTGGATGCAGCGTGATGCCATGGCTGGAAGGGAGTGAGTGAGCACAGAGCCGGTGTGCACAGCGAGTGTGATGAGTGTGCCAAGAGATAAACAGCAGGAGAGGTGCTGGAGCTGTGCTGGGGACTCCAAGCCCTTGTTCTCACACTCAAAACTTCCAGGCAAACAAGACTCAATTGCTTTTTCCTGCCCCTGCAAACAGGATGAGGGTTCAGCTCCACGCCAGAATAATATCATCAATGGACATCATCACTGGCATTTTGCCTTGGTTTACTGTGGATGTGGTAGATCCCGAGTGTACACAAGGACACTGTTACACCAGGCACTTAAAAAACACCGGTAGCCTGAAGATCTGGCATCCTTTTCCCCAAGGACAGCCAAGCAGTGGAAGAGCTTGCTCACAGAGGCTATGCAGTCTCCATCTTTGGAGGTTCTCAGAGCCAGACTGGACAAAGCCCTGAGCAAACTGGTCTGATCCCACTGAGGGCCATGATTGAGCAATTGGTTAGACCAGGGGCCTCGTAGATTGCATCACCCTGAATTACGATCCTGTGACCTTTATCTAGGGTTGTTTATGTTTTTGTAGAGCACACAAACACTGTGCCCTGTCTGCAGGCAGGTACCTGCCTACAAACTAACTCAATGCCATTTTTCCTACACAGGACCTTCTGAAAGAAGTGTTATCTATATGGATGTAGGCAGTCTTAGTTTCTTCTCACCTGCATCTTAATGATCAGAGCAGTTCAACATTAATTGGGAATATTTCTTAAAAGTATTATTTGTTAGTTGTTTGGTAGCTCATTGAGTAATTACTCACTGTTCTGTGAGTGACTGTTCTGTCACTCTGACAGAGGCTGAATACAGCACAGCTGTTTTCCTTTTCCTCTGGTGCTAAGTACGTATTTGCACAGCCTTTTTTTGTTTTATCTGATGATGATATTTTCTTTCCTCACCAATGGATACTTCCTTTGCTCTTCACCCTTCTTTCTCCTCACCCTCTCTACCCCTCCACATATCCTCAGTGCCAGGATGGCAGCTCTAAGACTCCTGATAGTCCCTTGGCTGTTGCAAATCAAGGACTTTAATCACAGCATGATGCCATCATGTGATCAAATATGATATTGATGGTGTTTCCTAATTTTTTAAAAAATGAAAGTGTTAAAAATTTATCTTTTGGGGGGTTACATATTAATGTGTGGTAATTTGAATATGTGCTAATACTTTTTGCATTTGGAATGCTTAATTGATTAAGATTATGTGGATAAAGATCTATAATTAACTGATAAACATTAAAACGTTAACAGATAAAGATTTATATTGTTCCTGAGAAAAATGGTAAGAGTTTTTCCTCTCTGCTACACCCTTTTAAGGAGTGATAAAAGAAGAAAAATAAGAATATGGCATTTAGCACAGCTTAAATGTAACTTGCTTTATTGTGTAATTGCTGAATTGAAGTAATTAAACTTTGCACAAACTTTTAAAAATTATTTTTGAAAGAGACAGAAGTTAATTTCGGCTTAATTGTTATACTTTTTTTTTGGGACCTAGAATTCCCAATCAAGGATCAAAGCAGACAGACAGTTTTCCTTCATCTGGAAATCAGCAGACACCACAGCTTGCATAACAAAAGATCAGAGATTAAAGGCTGTGCAGTCTGTTTTTGTGAGACTAAAAATTTGCTCACATATGAGGAAGTCCATCAAAGCTTGTCTAAAAGTTGTATGTGACAGGAAATACACTAATTTTATAGGCAAAGTGGTTAAACAGATTTTCCTTCCAAATCAAAAGTATAAGGAAAATTAGATCCAAATCCACCCACCTGTGTGACTTCGGTGAAAACAGCCGCCCTTGACTCTGCATCTGGGAAAAGTCCATCAGACCTGTGGACCTCGCTCCTGCTGATCCCACCCTGGACTCACCAGATTTTGCTGCAACTCTGCTAGAGAGGCTGCAGCCCTTGACTCCAAAGGGCCAAGGGCTTGGTTTACTACTATCTGTTTGCTCTCAGTGGCACACTGAACCTTCCTTATTATTATGCCAGTGTCAAATCCATTCTACATTTTAAAATATGTCTTGTATGCCACTGTTCTCAACCATTGTTTTCTTTTTCTCAGCTTTTTAAAAAGGCTACTCAATGACAATGTCTTGAATTAGTACTCCTGCAGAACGAAGCTCAGGTGTAATGATCAGTACAGTCTTGATGGTGTTGCTTCTTTAACCTCCATGCTCCAGGTATTTGCAATGTAGAATGTGTTTATGATCACTTCTCACAGTAGAAAGAGTGAGCAATTATTAGTAACGTATGGACTCTTTACCAGGTTTTTCTTTTCGCTGTGATAATCTACTCCTCAGCCAAGGCTTTTGCACTCATCCAGGTGAGTACAGCATCACTCACTAGTTATGCTTCAAAATTAAATTCAAGCCTTTGTAGTTCTAAATGTCTGAGTCTTGAATCAACTAGGCTGCTTGTGGAATATCAGTGTAATCCCTAGGGTCTCAGATATTTTTTAAAAGGGAGGACATCTCACCTCCCCACCAGCACTTGTGTTTTGTAAGGAAACAGGACTGTCTCATTAGCACAGAACCAGTGTGGTTTGAACATACCAGGATCTACTGCTGCCAATCTTTTATCCTCCCAGGGGGGTGGTTATGCATTGGCATGGCCTGCCCAGGGAGGCGGTGGAGTCACCATCCCTGGAAGTGTCCAATAAATAGACTTGGACATAGAACTTACTGCTATGGTTATGTTGGCATGGTGGTGTTCAGTCAAAGGTTGGGTTCCATGATCTTGGAGGTCTTTTCCAACTTTAAGGATTCTGTGATTCCATGACTGGCCATATCCAGTCTTTCTTGTCTTAACAGCAGTTATGGTCTTCACCAATTCCCTTTCCCACTGCAGCCCTGCCTAGGAAGGCCGGCTGTCTTCAGGCAAATGCTAGCAGCAGGTCCCAGCTCTTCCTGAAGGCATCTCTGGTGACTTCTAACCAGTCAAAGTGTGATGAGAGACGTCTGTGCCACTGCTCTCTCTGACTTCAGGCTCACCTGCAGAGAGCATGACCAGAATAAACAGAGGTGCTAGTTCTGTGATTACATCCAAAGTAGTCAAAACCAGAGCCCCAGCATATCTGAGCATACAGCATGGGCAACGTTCCACTGGGGTTTTGTCTCTCTGCTGTCAAAGAAGCACAACTCAAACTCCTTTCATTTTATTTCTTAAAGACAAAAAATAAAGAAAGTCTGCTTGCCTTAAAACAATATTGTGGCATGACTAATTTCACCTAGAATTTTTTTAAAATTTTTGGTAACTAACTGGATGATTAACTTTATTAAGAAACCAGGTCCAAAATAGGCAGCTAGATTACCTTTGATCTCCCTACCTGTGCTTCAAAACAACAACCTATTTGAGCACACTCAAGTTTAACTTTCCCTGGCACCACTGGCTAGAGTAACTTCGGTTGGAGAAATAGCTTTAGGAAATGTTGATTTAAAAAAAAAAGAAAGAAAGAAAAAAAGAAAAAGATCAGTCATACTGCTCTGCTAATTACATTTGCCATATTAATGGCACAGACTGCTCATTTTCAGGCTCCGTTGGAAAGATTACCCAGAGAGGTGTTATCCTCTCGGTGCAGTGTCAGATGTCACCCTGTGGGATATTAAAGCCAAGTCAAGATTGTGCTGAAAAATATTTTTTTTCCTTCTGTACAGTAACACAATCGGCACTAGATTGCATTAAAAGAAATCCCTTTGCAGAAGAAATGTTAATGTGGGCTGCCAAGTGGGAAAGATTTTCCATAGTTCACTGTTAATGTAAGACCTCAGTTCTTGTGGAACATGCTGTCCTCTAATGAACAGCTCCATAATGAGAGCAGAGAATCAGGGTTTCACATCTCGATGAATGACGGCAAAGTTTGCAAGGTGTTGTTTCTGTGTTTCTTTCTTATTCTTTTTAATACAAGCACTAATTGGCCTTAAATAAATGTGAGTAGAATACAATAGATTTATGATATTTTTTCTGAAGCAAAACCAGATCTCAGGCATTCAGAGAAACAGACTCCCCTTTTATGAGGTAATTATGATTTAGTGTTTACTCTCTCCCTGTTGAGTCTGTGGGTTGCCTTTAAAGTGGCTCTGGGATGAATGTCAGAAGTGGAATTTACCTTTTCAACATGTAAAATGCAGAAGACATATATTATTTTTGTGAGTAACCTTCTCTGCTGCTACGTTGGTTGAGTTTTTTTCCTGAAAAACACCTATAAATTATTCTCAGTGGACAGGTTGCTGCATCATCAGAAAATGGTTGTTTTTGGAAGAATGTGGGGAAGTTTCTACAAGTTCAGGTATCTCTTCCAGTAGTGGCAACACTCCTCCAAGCTTCACTTCAGTCTTTCAGTTGGAAATCAAGTTTTATTTTATTTAAAAGGATGTAAATTAAATATGGAAGGTGATACCTTCACACAGGCTTGCCTTTAGGTTTGTTTCTTGGTTTTGGGGGAAGACTTGTGAGCAGGCTCCATTTGGGATGTAATTTCACGAGGCTGTGACCCAGCTCCAGGATTTCAATGGGAGCTCCTTCTGCCACACAGCACCAGCTCAGCAGTGTTATTCTGGAAGCACAACTGGACAGTTTGCTACCACCTCTCAACCTGAACTTTTCAATACATTCTAAGAAATGAGGCATATCTCTCCCTCTTGCACCCTCTGCTCTTTGTTCACTAAATCATCCTGCACATTCAGCAACCCACCTGAGTCGCATGCAGGAGCTGTGTGCTCAGCACACCCAGCACCTCACTCCTGTCTGAACAGTTCTCACAGACATTCTACCAAAAAACAGTCTCCTCATTGCTAATTTCATACCTGTACAATTTATTTTTCAAGCTCTTTTCCCTTCTCTTCCCTGATCCCAAACTTAGAAACATTGGGTAGGATTCAGGAATGGTTTAGGGGAAAACAAAACTACCACACAATGTAAAAGACAGAAATTGCAAATAATTGCAATAGCATGGCAGTGTACTTCAGCTGCAAGATGGACTGTGAGCTGCCTGTGAATTTGACAGAGCTGCAGGAGTTCTAGTCATATGTTCATGCAGTCTAGGAGACTTCTTCTACTTCACGGTCTTCCAACACACAACTGGGCTGCATCAAAAGAAGTGTGGCCAGCAGGTTGAGGGAGGTGAATCTCCTCCTCTGTGCTCTCAGGAGACCCCACCTGCAAGTGCTGCAGCCATCTCTGGGGTCCTCAACACAGGAAGGACACTGATGTGCTGGAGCGTCTCCAGAGGAGTGCCACAAGAATGATCAGAGGGCTGGAGCACCCCTTCTATGGAGACAGGCTGAGACACTGAGCTTGTTCAGTTTGGAGAAGAAAAGGCTTTGGGGAGACTTTAGAGCAGCCTTCCATTACATTAAGGGGGCCTGCAGGAGATCTGGAGAGGGACTTTCTACAAGGGCATGTAGTGACAGGACNAGCGTCTCCAGAGGAGTGCCACAAGAATGATCAGAGGGCTGGAGCACCCCTTCTATGGAGACAGGCTGAGACACTGAGCTTGTTCAGTTTGGAGAAGAAAAGGCTCCAGGGAGACTTTAGAGCAGCCTTCCATTACATTAAGGGGGCCTGCAGGAGATCTGGAGAGGGACTTTCTACAAGGGCATGTAGTGACAGGACAAGGGATAATGGCTTCAAACTGGAAGAGAGTGGGTTTAGATTAGATATCAGGAAGGAATTCTTCACTGTGAGAGTGGTGAGAGACTGGCAGGGGTTGACCAGAGAGGCTGTGGATGTCTCATCCTTGGAAGTGCTCAAGGTCAGTGAAAGATGTCCCTGCTCATGGCATGGGACAAGATGAACTTTAAGGTCCCTTCTAACCCAAACCATTCTACATTTCTATGATCTCCAAAAGCCCAGGGGCATTGAAAAAGTGTGTTTAAACCCTGAAGGAATGTATAAATAAAAATTCCATAAAAGCTATTATCCTCAGAATAAAAGGGAGAGATGCAAAGAACACAGACAAATGGTGAACTCGCATCAGCTCTTGGTTGTGCCTAGCAGAGGATGAATCTAACGTAGATCAATAAATTGAAACACTGACTCATTAAAACCCAGCATAAAATTCAAGTGGTTTATCTAGGAAGATAACTGATGGAAGACATTGATTAGAAAAATATGCTCAGTGCATATGGAAGATTAAAATCGGATCTCTCTCACACTACACTCTGATAGCATTTGGCAGAAGTAATTTGAAATTTACATGGCATTGCTACAAACAACAGTGGTCAATAAAGCTGAAGAAGGACTCTTGGAATCGCACACCACAAAGAACATTTATCCCTTCCAGGGAAGAGTGCCAGGGCTCAAGGGTGCAAAGCACAGCCCAGCTTATGTATTTTAGGGTGATGCTGCTGGCTCCTGCCCACAAAACCTGAGGGTATTGCCTACGTGACCTACGTGGGCCACATGTTCACTTGTTCTCAAATAAAAGGGCAAGGGTGGTTTCCAGCATTTTCAATATTACAAGCCTTGGTGATCCTCAGGAACACACATCCATTTATCTCACCCAGGTGATTTGCATCCACACGCTCAAGTTGCGTTTTTGCCACCACCCCAGTTGTGCAAGCACCAGCCCAAGGAGTGATTACTAATTGTAAAATGTTTTATTTACGACAAACAATGATGCAATTACTTGGTGTGACGGACGAGGCAAACAGGACACCAGCCAAGCAAGTTTTTGGGAGAGTTTCAACATCTGATGTGTCTTGGAAAACATTCTTGCTGCATGGGACTCGACAACCAGCAGGACAATTAATGATGTTTGGAAAGTCACACAGAGGTAGCACGCTCACAGATCTGGAGGGTCTGAGGAAGAAGGTGATGGTACAGCTCAAAGAGAAAGTCTTGGATGAGAACTGCATTTGATGAAAGAAAAGAGATGGCTATTTAAGAGAGTTACCCAAGGCTAAACCCACTGAAGAAGAGCAGAACAAGAACAGAAAAGGCATTACAAATGTGGAACGACAGTGAAAAGTTAAAAATCTTTCTAAATTGTTATAGAAGACCTACAGGTAATTCTCTTTGTGCTAGAAATAGATCTGAACATAAACTGAAACTTGAATATAAAGATTGCCAATGTTATTGCAGCTCATCAAGAAATGTATGAACACAAAAAGCAAGCAAAGTAATTAACTTCATGGTCTGGGTTTTTTTTTAAGAACCCAGGGACCCACTGGAGTTGCCTTTCCTGTTTTAAGTGGAATGCAACCTGTTGCACCTGGAACTATTTTGCTTCCCTGTTCCTACACCATCTGTGTCTGATGGTGACCCAGATGAACTTTTATTGCCATCCTACATCAGCACCCAGTAGTTTTAATGGTATCTTTCCCATCTGTCTGCAATATGCGTATACATTACATTTCTTTCGGGTACATTATTACTACCCTATATTTATTCTTATGTCATTTCAGCGGCTTATAATTAACCATTGTGTTCATACCATCTTTTATTTCAATGTATTTCTATGGTGATAAATGTGTATGGGACGCATTAGGGAGTTTGGTGAAAAGAATTGAAATATATTTCCCTTACTTCCTGTAACAGTTTAAAAATGATGGCATTGCTGCTATGGATTTCCCTTAGGAAGGTGTGTATGTGTATCAGTACTGGGGGTGGGGGGAGTGTTCTATCCTAATCCCAGCACAACCCACCCTTACCCAGCACTCTCACCCACCTCTTCCTGGTAAACTATAATTATTTTAAATATCTGGAAGTGTTGACACTGTGGGAGAAAGAAAGATCTCATGTGCTTTTCCTCATCTCTTTCCCTATTTGGATGTGAGGGGAGAAAACTGAAAGCTACAGTAGTTACTTGTTTTAAAAAAATAATCTTTTATTTATTTCCTGAACAGTGTGTACTGTATTCCGTAGATTTAGCAGGGCTGTATAAAATAGCACACTAATGTAGTTCAGGGACAATTTTGGTCACTAAAATAAGGGAAGGGAAAGTAAAATCCTTAAAATAGAAAGTATTATAGGGTTCATATACATAAAAAAAAGCAAAGGTATTTTATAGAAAGCTAATAATGTAGCCTCTGTAAATTCTCAGGTTTCTATAGAAAAGTTCTGGAAAATCAGGATGATGTTCACAGGTGCCTCTGTGCACTTTTGTGTGTTGTTAATATTGTAGTTAGTGTAGCATCATATTAAGAATCAGCATTAAATTTCATCTGTATCATACAGAAATTGGAATGGCAGTATAACAGGATTTTGAAGAGAAGTAACTCAATTTGATGTGGTAACCATAAAAAATAATAACTGAACATGCAGCAGGAAAGTCTAATTTAAACCATATTCTAAATATCTCTTCAGTGACTATACTGTGATAGTGTATTTCACATAGTAGGTATTTTTTCATTTTTTTCCTAAAATTTTCCTTTATTTCTGTATTAAGCCCAAGGCATAGGTATAGAGGGGAAAAAAGTGTGAATATTTTCTTAAAACTGCTTTTTGCTGCTGGCTTTGACATCTATAGCCAGGGTAGGATAGATATAAACTGGCCAGTGAAACTGGATTTTGGCAGAAGTATAAGGAAAGATGTTTTTCAGAATGCCTAGGATCCAACACATCTATTATTTGGCAAAAATGTGAACACTTAGTGAAAAATAAAAATTAAAAACATAAATAAATAAAAAAGAGGCTCTTATGTGCTGTTTCAATAAAGGCAGCTCATCTAGCTGGAAAGATGGGTATCTTCATCTTTGGCTTACGGCCAAAGAGGTGACAGTCCCAGCTGCAGAACACAAAGAGGGGCATGTGAAAAAGACTAACACAGGGATTTAGGAGAGGTTTGGACGGCAGGTAAAGCATTTTGAGATTTCTAAAAGGGGGTAGTGAACCAGGTAGGAATAAAAATAATGAGTATGTGGTCTGGTGTGTGAAGGATCCTTTTGGTAGTGCAAATAAAATTAAAATTTTAGAATATGCTTTCAGAAGAATTTCAGAATATAATTGTAGCACCTGAACAAGAAAATCAACAGCTGGCCAACAGGATAAGTCAAGATCAGAGTTTTAAATGACATAATTTTTACACAAAAAAAACCCCAATTTTCAGAAGCCAAATTAAACCAACCATACATATTGTACATACATTCACACATATGGCCAACTAAGCTTGAAAAACTGAACCTTCCAGAGAAAGCATATCAGACTGCCACTTTAAACAATGGTCTAAAAAAGGCAGGCTCCTTTTTAGAAAAGCTGAGAACAAATATCAGAATAGCCTTATGCATTAAGGCAATGTGTTTCATGAGGGAGCAATAAGCATGGAGAGAAGGGACAAAGTAAGTGTCCCTATGTAACTGGAGCCAAACAATGTCACTCCTAAGAAAACAAGTGTTATTGAATTTTCAATAGCACTTTGGCAAGGCAAGACAAGACCTTGAGGATAATTACTTTTGATAGTTTTATTCCCCAAGTAAGCAAGGAATTAAAGTAAAAAAATAATATTGAGCGGAATTTTAACTTTTTGGGGTTTTTTCTCTTCTTGCTAAACCAAACTCTGAAAACAAACCACAGGACAAGAAACTTTGGTGAAACCCCAGACGTGGCACCTGACACTTGTAAGGAAAGCAAAAGGGAATGTCAGAATCTTGACTTCCCTTGCACCTGGGGGAAATTTGAAACCATGTTTGCCATTTTTCAGAAAGGTGCTCCAGCTGTCAGACTAGGCAGCCAGGAAGGCCAACCCTGTCCTGGGGGACATCAGGCCCAGCATGGCCAGCCAGGCAAGGTAGGGGATTGTCCTGCTCAGCTCTGAGCTGGGGTGGCTTCATCTCGGGTGCTGGGGGCTAGTTTAGGTGCCACAGTGTAAAAAAGACATTAAACTGTTAGAGAGTGTCCTAATGAGAGAAATGAGGATGGTGAAGAGCCTTGAGGGTAAACTGTGTGAGGACTGGCTGAGGTCGCTTGGCTTGTTCAGCCTGGAGAAGAGGAGACTGAGGGGAGACCTCATTGCACTCTGCAGCTTTCACACAAGGGGAAGCAGAGGGGCAGGTACTGATCTCTTCTCTCTGGTGACCAGTGACAGGGTTGGAGGAAACAGCATGAAGCTCAGTCAGGGTAGGTTTAGGTCAGATATAAGGGAAATAGGCATGAGCAGGAAAATGAAGTTCCCCCTGCTCCAGTAAAACAGGAGTCCAATAGATACAGACTTTGGCATTATGCAATAAATACACTCCCTTCAGCAGCCATGTCAGATATTTGGAATATTCTCCTAGGCAAAGCATAACTGAGGTGAGCTTGCTAATTTATCCGTGCTACTGTTAAAGATAATTTGCTCAGGAAGTTCCCAAAACCTTTTCACTCTCTGACTCCAATACTGTGTGAAATAAAATCAGGGGGTTTTTATTCATTACTGATTTTCCATCAGGGATAATTAACTTCATAACCTCCCCAAGCCTGCATGTATATGTGTGTGTGTGTATGTCCTTCCTCCTCATAAGCCAACATCCCTGATACATAGATAATTTATGAAAACAGAGTAGACGCTTTTTAATAATTAAGTAACAGATAATAGGAGGGGACTTTTTCCAACAATGTACAGTGGCTTTGAAGTAGAATACAGCACTGAAAGGCTAGTGACTGTGGATAAATTGCATTTCAAAAAAGAAAACCTGAAGAAAGCCGCTGCACTTACACTGTATTATTAAGTAAATTAAAACACTGAAAAGGTTCTTTTCATTTTGCAATGCATGCACTTCATTGCAGTAACATGTAAGCAGTAGTCCTGTGGCAAAAAGCCAATTGACTGCCCCAGAGTAAATCACACAGCATCAACACGGTCCATTCTCTCTAAATTACAGGGCAAACAATAACACAGGTAAAATTAGCCCCAGCCATAATTATACAGCAGAATTGTGCCGAGGACGCAGAATGATAAACGGCAAATGCAGAGTGTGTTGTGTCATATCATGTAATCTCTCCTGCTGCAGAGTTGAAAAACAAAAGGAGAGTTGTGCCTTGTTTGTCTAACATGCTCTATATCACAAATTAGAAATCCTTCCTAATTAAGATATTGTTAAATTTCCTTTGTTAACAATTTTTTAACAATGTTAATTAGTGATCATTGATGACATTTTAACAATGTTAATTAGTGATCATTGTTCATCTAACAAACAATTAGGGTGATTTGCACTGCAGTTCTCAAGCACAGAAGTGCATCCCACAGCCTTCCTGCCTTTTTACCCCCAGGCTGCTTGAGCCAAGGGAGGGCATCTGGGAATGCTAATGCAATACGTAGCCACTCATTTAGCAGAAGCATTGCAAGGAAAATCGTGTCTGGCTTATGAACGTTTAATAGTTCAAAACAGCTGTAGCTTCACAAGGGTGTTCTCATCATACAAGTGCTCCATGAGGTCACTCAGGCCATTTTTACACTAATGTAATATAATACAATACTAGAGGCACACAGACATTCATTTCCCACTATTCCATTAATTCTCATCTAGCTGTGCAGTTGGCAGTGGCTCTCAGAGGCCTGAGGTTGTGGTGTCATCTAACAACAGCCATTTCCTGGTCTATGTGTTGGTGACAGCAGCAGCAGCAGTGCTGATCACCAACGGTCCCTGATGCCCTTGTGAGAACCGGCACCAGAGCCATCGGAGCAAGAACCACTGTCGCATTCACAACGCCAGCCTGGGGAGTTGCAATAGCACTTTGATTTGTAAGAAACGTCCCCGAGAAAGAAGGATGTTAGCATCAAGAGTTATGAAGGAGCTTGAGACATCAGCTTGTCAGTTAGACCACAGGAGCGCAGAAATTGGACTGCATTTCCTGGCAGAGACAAGTGGAGGGCTGCAGGCTCTGACAGATGACAGGCTCGATGCACACTTCCTCTCCACAGTGGTCAAAGCATTATCTCTGGCTGGAGCCAAAAGACCTCTCTTCTACCCGAGAACTTCAGGGGAAGTTGGGTTAAATGCTAGTTCAAGTGAAAAAAACCAACCAACAAAAAACCAGACTAGTGCTGAAGAAAACAGACAGTCTGGGGCTGAGCAGTGGGATAATATTGCTTGAGACACCTCCTGCTGTTGTCCTGCTGCCAGTGGTAGCAGCACTCAGAGGCAGGGCCACCACACAAGCTTTGGGCAGTATCACCATGGGGTCATCAGCAGCCATCTATGTTATCACTGTGCCTCTGCTCCAGATAAGGGTAGACAGCCTGGGTGATAAGACATTGGCATACAGTGTATGTCAGTGCTCCTACAGTGAGTGCTGATGGTGGACCACCAGAGCAGCTGTGCGCTGTGGAAGGCCCTCAACAGGGATTTTGCTGCTGAGGGTGTTCCCATGCTTACCACAGTGCTTAGCAAGAGGCATAAATGCACTTTTCTGTGAGCCTTGCATCAGCAAACACGTTTTAACCCTGCTGCATTACAATTCCATTTCTCATTTTATTTCTCTTTATGGCCATGAACACCTGCTGTCCGCCCATACCTCAGTTACGTACTTTATCCATCTTTTCTTCATGTTCATAGTTTATTCCCTATGTGATATGAACACTGAATTGTTTGCATGTTGCTATACCTAAATGTCTCTGCAGAAACCAGTAGATGGGAAAGAGTGCCAGAACCTAGGCAAGAAGTTCTAAATGTTAACTGCAGATTTGGAAAATCATTGTTAATGCAGGGCTAACATAACAGACGTGTTCTTGCATTCTCCAGGTTAGTGGAGGGCATTGATATGATTAGATTATAAGAGTGAGCCATTAATCCCTCCTTTTCCTGATTCTTATTGACAAAATTGGAGTGTAAACTAACACTAACCTACTCAGTTCCAGCTATATTCTCATGAATATACATGCATCAGTCCATCAAATTTACATTCATAAATGCCCTTCATTCAAGGACCTCAGAATGCAAGAAGCAATCAATATAAAAATGAAATTGTTAAGCTTGATTTGGTAAGAAAAATTCTGCTTAGGAATTCTGAGATTTTTCTACTGGCACTTTCTACAGCTGAAGCTGAGTAGGATATGCCTGAGTTATGTCTTTCACCTCACCACTTGTGGTTTGTGTGCAAATCTAAGTGCTGATAGAAGCAAAGGATTAGTAGCACTTGCTAGGATAAAGCTCTGTACCAGTTTTTGCAGCAAAATAGCACCCTTTTTCCTCACTCTTTCCTGGGAATGGCTGTATGTACAGTTTCCAGCTACTCTAAAAATGGTAGCAGTTTGGAAAGGCCACTAAATGGCTGTAGGGAAAGGCTGTGAATCTGCTTGCCTCACTTTATGCACACAAATCAGGTGCCAACCCTTGGAGAAGAAGCCACATGTGTTATTTGTTATGACAGTGAAATGCTCCCAGTTTTCCAAGTCAAGAACCTGTAACTGGGAACCTAAAATCACATTTTAAAGAGGAAATGCATTTCGATGCTGCAGGGCTCATCTATGGCAGGTTTGGGCAGAAGTATCTAACTTTGAACATCCACATTTGGTGAGATGAGAGAGGGAACTGATAAATGCTTGCTTGTATTTCTAGGTACCTTTTTGTCATAGGAAATTTTATTACTTTTTGTATTATGGATTATGATTGTCAGACACAGATATGAAAGTCAAAATATATTTTGACTTCCATGGGAGCAGATGGAAATTGTAAACTGATTTTCACCTTTAAAAAATGACCAGTCTCATTGCTAAATTAGATTAATTTGTTCTGTTGTTATGACTTTGCTGTGTTCTAGATTCCAAGTAACTGCAATTTCTTTTTCCAAAACAGAAGTAGGTATCTCTGAGGGAACGTGTAAATGTTTTGTGAAGATGATGCTGACAATATGCTAGCTGTGGGGGAGTGATCTATAATTAGAGACCCATTTTCACCCAGTAATTTTCTGTTATCGTTTGTAAGTGACAGTAAAGTGTGCTGCATTTCCACCATCCTCTGGATTTACACATTTGCTAATTCTATGAATCTTCACACTCCTTAAGTCTGTTGTTTCTGGCATCATTATGTGACTGGTTTCTAAGTAGAATATTCCCAAGAGCCGCAGCAGAAACATATAGGACACCTCAGCTGTAGAAAAAGGCTGAAGATTCTCCTTGTGCTCAGACTAGCTGACTTCGTTTGCTGGCCAGAAGTCATCAGTAAGCATTACCTACACAGCACCTCCATGACCACTGTCTTGTGCTGTAGTATTAAACCAGGCTTTGCTGATGTTAGGCAAAGGTAGCAACAAAAGGTAGTAAGTAAAGAAAAAGGTTCCTCAGTATCTGATCTGCTTCTTTTGTACCTTCTCATGTATACCTGCTCCTGAAAATCTGTTGGACTCTCTTCCTAAGGTTTAGAGATTCCTCAGTCTGAAGGGGTTGAAGACCAGGACAAGGGAACATCTTTTTTTTTCGCCCCAGTATATCTATCTCCCCTATTTATCTGCTTTCACAAAAGAAAAGCAAATAACATCCATGCAGACATGCATTTTTTGAGGTTACACTCAGGGCCGCTCAAGCAGACTGGGAGAGAAATCATCAAAGCTCTGCCAGATCTAGGTGTTTTAGTGACTTGAGCTGCGTGGATGCTGCAGTGGAGATGTAACCCCAACCAGTCAGCACTGGTTAAATACCAGCAGCTGCCAACAGGCTGGTGGCTGGCAGGGTGAATTGAAGCTTCCCCTGACACCTGCAGTTCCACGGGGCATGGATGTTATGCACTTTCATGCAAAACATTCAACTTAACTGGAATTAGTTGCTTCCACTAAAAACTAACAAGCCATTCAAAAATTAATTGAAACAAACCCAAACTCAACAAACACCCAAACACCAAAAAAACCCAAATACCAAAAAACCCAACCCAACGCAAAATATGCTGCTGCAAGTGACCTGCACATTGCAGTATTTAGTGATAAATCTTACATTCTTGATCATTCTCCAGCTGGAGCATAAAGGAAGAAAGCACAGGAAAAATGCAGCATTTAGATCCACATTACAGGGAGAAATGCTGATAAATGGTCAAGAAAATTCCAGTAGATGTGTGTATTTGTTTTCTTAAGAGGAGACAGATAAATAGTGTAATGTAAGAAATCTATATCCACTATTTTCTGTTTGTACAACTCCTTCTAAATTCAATTCTTTAATCAGTGGAAACTGTACCTCATAGCACAAACAAAAGATGTTATTCTATGTTTTTATATTTAATGCCAGATACATAAAATCTCTGAAATATAAGAAGCCAACTTGAAACATACAGTTGTGTTGTTTTCTCTCCCCTGTTCTTTCTTCTCTCTTGGCTTTGAAGGCTGCTGCTTGGGAAAACACGTGGAACATTCCTTCTGAATGAAATACCGCTATTTTATATTGTATGAATTTATGAGTGGATAATTATGTTCTAATTCCTCCCAAGTGGCCCTCTCCTGTTCTTTTCTCTTTTGCTCTGCTTCATCTTCCTAAGCTTCACTACACTTTTCCACCCAGGTCCCACTCTTATTTTTTCACCAGTTTTTCTCTCTTCTGATCCCACTGCTCCTTCCTGATTTCTTAATGTCCCACTCTTACTGCCCTTCCTCCAGGCATGATGCCTCCTCTTCATCACATCTTGCCCTGGCCTGTTTCTAGCTCCCTCCCTCTCTCTGTTACCCTGTGGCCTTCCTTGCTCTGCTTATTTCTTCTTTCTTCTCTTAAGTTTCCTTTCTTCTGCTCTCATGATTGAGATATAGCTAGAGACCACCTGCCTTATCAGGAAGGCAGGTATTTTGGGAAGGCCCTAATTAACTTTATAGTCCATGGGCTGCCTGGCACCAGCCCATAATATGCTTTACCAAAATAGAAAACTAAAATGTAGCATGGAAATATTCAGTCCATCATGTTACTATGCAAAGTATCATCTAGTGGCTCATCTTATCAAGAAAATTGCCCAGTACCATCACAGTTTTCTTCAGTCTTTACAGCCTGGTCATTGCCTCATTTTCAGTCAGGAAGGATTTTCTTACGCCATAAAACTATCCATAATGAGTCTGCTCTCTAAATTATGCTCAGGCATGCAATCTCTCACTCTAATTTTGAAACCTGATTGTCTAAATGAAGGCACCCAGTTCTAGGTTTTAATTTTCAGTCAGGCATTTAGGCACCCAAATACCCATTGTTTTCCCCTAAGTGCTGATCCGAGCGCTCCAGTACAGCAGGTGGATGGGCACCCTCACCTAACCCGAGGAGCTGAGCAGCGTTGTTCTGTCTCATTGAATGTGCTGTGTGCTGCTCATCCTCCCGTGCCACCAGCAGCTCCTCCGTGAAAGAGCTGCTCCTCCAGCGAGCTCATCGCTTGGCGGGCTGCTGGAGACGCGTCCCTGTGCCGCAGCATCCCACTGTCCTCCCTCACAGGGACAGGTCCGCTGGCACGTACCACATCTCGGGCCTTGGCGCTGTTTGGCAGGAACAGGACAAACTGGAAGGTCACTGAAAGACAACACGAGCGCTGCAAAGTTGGCACCTTTGCGGACAGCCCATGAGATCTGGTGCTCACAGCATCACCCAGGCGCGGCATTAGCAGCTGCACTCGGGGTCTCTGTAGCCTGTAGGAATGCTTCTCTGCCTCAAGCACCTTCCCGGCCAATGTAAGAACCTCTCTAGCACCGCCTCAGCTGCTTTGCAAATAAAATCTGAAAACCCCTGGCATCCCACTGTCCCGGGCGACGGCCCGCCGGACTCCAAACGGGATTGCAAGAACGGCCGTGCCTGGTGCAGGTGGCCGGCAGAAGAGCTGGAGCTGGGCAGGTCCTGGGCAGCCGCCGAGGCCCGAGCTGCCCCGGGCCAGCCCCAAAAGGAAGCGCTAAAGCACATCGGTCGCGCACACCAGCGCGGAGGGCTCCCGCCTCAGCACAATGCGGCGGGAGATACGCAGGCGGCCGTGCCGTGGAAGCAATCATATTCTTTGTTCCCCACTTTAATGGAAGCCTCCTCCAAAGCACCCAGCGGCTGATTTAAATCACAATAAGGCGCTGTCTCCGGCTCACAAAAAAAAAAAAAAAGGAAACAGACATTTATGGTTTAAATCTGGTCTGACACCTGACCTTAACTGTGACTGCTGTGCCAGCAAACAGCAACAACAAAAAAAAGAGCTCAATTTAAAGCCTGTTCTTGTTAACGCGGAGTGTTAGATATAACTGTGAAATTCCGGCTTTTGTGGGGTTAATTGCATAACTCTTTGCTGTGCTTTAACAAGATGTTTTGTAGCTGAATAGCTGTGATTTCCTTTGTTTCTTTCTGTGGGCCGAAGGTAGTTTAAGAGGGGAAATTAGCCATTTAATTATTATGAGTGCAGGAGAAGTAAAAAGACCATATGGTTTGCTGTTGAAATTAGTCACAAGAAACTTTTTTTTTTTTTTTTAATAATATGTGATATTTTTAACAAGCAGATGTGAAGGCAAGGCGTCTCCCACAAGAGCTTTGCCAGGCTTATCTATTGTACCAAGTGCTGCAGGGGGGTATTTTTAGCACAGGGGGTCGTTGCATGGAGGAAGAGGGTAAGGAGGAGTGGTTGCAAGACAAGCTGGAGGCACAGCTAGCGGGAGGGGAAGGTCAGCAGGACTGGCCCCTGATCCCAGCATGGCTGCTGCTCCTCTGTGGGACTCGGGGTCTCAGACCAGCGCTGGAGACAATGCTGAGCCCAGGCCTCTGCTGCAGGATTCCTGCTCTGTTCCTTGCCGTCTTGAGCACCTGAGCATCTCTTCACTGGCCCAGGCTGCTGCTCGTGCCCCAGCAGGTGCTCTTCAAAAATGCCTGTGCTCCTCTATTGGCCTGCTTCCTATTCTGATTCCCCCTCCAGTTCCTAATAGGCAGCCCTGAAGCCTTTTTTCTGTCTTTCCACAACTTGCTCACCATTCTAGCCTAGACACTAGCACAGCGGGACTCTGGTGGCAGTCCAGGAGGCACCAGGTCTCCAAATTACAGTTTAAAAGCAGCAGTAGGAGCCCTGTGAGCAGTGAACAGTGCTGGTCAACAAGGCAAAATGCTGCCCGTGGGGCCAGCGAGATGCACACTCAGCTCCCAGCTCCCCTGAGGACTCAGCTTGTGGGAGCAGGGAGCAGCTGCCTCTCCCAGATGCACGTCTGCTCCTCCTTCCCCGTCCTCCTGGGGGCCATTGGAAATCTTTGCATGATATCTTTGGCACCTGTAGGTACAGCATGTCAACCCCTCTCCCTGATAACACAGATCCTGTTGTGTAACTCTGGAAACTCATTTCTGGTGTGTGTTTTCTGTTTCTCAGCCAGCTTTATGTTGGTTTGGTTTTTTTTTTTTTTCTCCTTCACCTTAATCTCTTTCCCCTCTCATCCTATTCTTTGTTTGTAAGGGAACTTTCATAAATGAAACCAGAGACATACCATTGCCTTTATCCATTGTTTTTCATCACTTATGTAGATACACAAGTTATAGATTAAAGAGGTTAGAGGTCACAGTTTAGATTTTATCTAGGAAAGTTGTGCTGTCTTTCCCCTACCTTGCTTGAATTTACTTTGTATTAAACTTTTGCAGAAGGCAGAGAAATAATAAAAGAGATGAAGTGTAAGGGAAGTGAATATTGCTATGTAAGAACTTCAGAACATTTGAATACCAAGAATGACACCAGATTACTTTTGTACTGGCTCCTGGCCAGATCAATAAAGCCCCCCCAGCAAGAAATACTCTGGTTTTGCTGCTAACACATGCAATTCGTTTGGAATTGGTGGGTTTGCAAACAAAGGTGAGTCAGGGCAGGATTTGAGCCCTTCAGGAAATTTTGAATCAAGTGCTTGATCATTGCATTGCTCATGCTGCAGTGCAGGAACTCAATTAGATTGGCATTTACTGTGTGCAGGAACACCTACGCTCCTTTTCAGGTCTCTGACACCAGAGACCTGTAACGCTGTATTGAATTGTAGGCAGTGCTCTGAAACAGTGCTGCTTTTTAGATTGGTCATTTCAGGGAGTTATCACTGCTCTGATGTTTAATTTGAATCTTCTTTTCTAGTTTTGTATTCTCCTTTGCAGTCAAAGGATTTCTAATACTCCTCTAATACAAACAATCAAGGGGCCTGGTTTGCTTTTGCCTGAAATTCAGGAATTATTCAAGTCCCCTTATCAAGATAATTCAATAAGCTCTTCCTGTTCAAAATCACCCAGTTGAATGGCCTATGGTATCTGATTCTTCCGTTCCCTTTTTTCCTGCCTGCCTGCCTTCTTCTTCTTCTCTGTTTCTCTACACCAGTTCTAATTATTTTACGCTCAAATGATAAATGAGTTTCAAATAATTAGAGGTGGTATAAAGGACCACAGCTGGGAGATTTATGCCAGCCGAGCCGTCCGAACAAAGAGCCTTCTGTGGGTATCGTTTTTCTCTCTGGACTTTGAAGCCCTGTTCTGCTGTTTCCACCTTCAAAGAGCTATATCATTTTTAACCCACATAATTTTATTCTCCTTTTTCATACCTGGGCAATGTCACAGGCCCTTATTAAGGAGCAGACCAAATGTCAAAGTTTTGTTGTAAATCAGCAGGAAGCCAGTAACAAGTAGGGGTGAGAGGGCTCAGGGGAGGCCCTATACAAGGACCCAAGTCAGATGTGTTGCCAATTCATTAGAAAAGAGTGCTGTAAAAGATAAACCACCTCCAACTTTCTTTAGGACAACTTAGTAGCAATAACAACATTGGATTACTTTTGCATGGGCCTCTGGCCAGACTGGTGCTGTCATCTGGAAATAAAGGTAAACCTGCCTGACTTCTGCAAATGCTAAGCAGTACTCTTGCCTGCTGCTGAATTCTTTGAGAAAAAGTATTAAATTTTTAAGTCAGATAAATAAATGAATGGGCATCCAGGACAAGAACATGCTGAGAAAGAACCTGTGAGAGAGAATATATTATTAGCTATCCTCTTTCCTTTTTCCTTACTCTCCTGGCAACTTCATACAAAGTTTGAAAGGAGAGAAACTTGTCCTATCATAAAACAACACAGCTGAAACCCCTCCTTCTCTCTGAGGCTCAAGCAAGGGCTTCATGCTCTGGCTGCAAAGAGCTTCTGCTGAATCAGAGTGGTGTTTTGCATGCTGCTGTCTAACAATTGAAAGACAAATTGCAATGCCAAGCTGAAGTGAAAATTGGTTTGAGTTTGATCCCCAGCTATGTTTGATCCTCACGCAGAGTGGAGGGAAACACAGGGGCTGCAGGCCCAGCTATGCACATGCATTGCCTTATGACTAGAGGAGAGGAGGGAGACTGAAGGTGGAGAGGTGGGTTTAGCACAGAAGTATTGGATGCAGACCTGTGGAAACTGTTTCTTTCCCTGGGGAAGCCTTCTGGGCTCTCTAGTTCTAGTATATGTGGTGATGGTAATGGTGTAAATACCTGTAATGTATCTTTTCTTGTTCAGCTGTAAAAACTAAGGTGAAAGGCAACAATTAATATTTAGGGGAATGCCTAATATGTTTTCTGATATCTTGGCTGAGAAGCAGGTGAGGACAACTTCAATTTCTCGGAGAGGTGAAATGGTAGAAAGTGTGTCCCATGACCACACTGGCTCTTTTTCTTAAGGCTTTGGTTTCCTTTTTTGTTTGGTTCTTTGTTTGGTGTTTAGGCTGTAAGCTCACTGTGCCAGCTCCTTTAAAGTCCTTTGTAGATCTGCTGGTGTGGTGCTGTGTTGCTGCAGGAGTAGGTATCAGTGACTATCAGCACTTTCACAGTGAAAAAACGTCTTAAAACAGTTTATTTCTCTGCTGAGCTTTTCCACCTTAACTTGCCTTGCTTTGCCAGCTGCTGGAAAATCAGAACTGGGAGCAGTGAGTGTGAGAGAGGGATGTATCTTCACGTTCTCCGGGATGAAGCTGCAAGCTCTCTCTCAGTTCACTGGAACAACTGTGTTTGTGCAACTTAGCATGGGAACACAACCAGAGTTTTTCCTCTCATCTTTCAGCCAGGAAGGATGAGCACACACACATCATAGAAACAGAGTATTTTGTGAATGTTGACTGAAACATGGGTACTATGTACAACAGTTTTGATCACAATAAAACAATTGCCATGAGGATGCGCCATCCACATTCAATTGACATCATCTCTTTGAATCCTTTAGCAGAGTTAGGGAACTGTATGTCCAGGCAGACAGTTGAATGAAAGAAGAGCCCATATTTTCAGGTACAGCAACTTTAATGGTCTATTGCTTTGGCATATAAAAATACGTAATCTGGAGAGACTGTAAGACAACACTATGAATCAGAATATGTGGGGTATTTCTTCCTAGCCAGTGCAAAAAACCTAATGAACACAACAAAGAACAGATCTCTAAAATAAGTCTGTTAGAGAGTACCTGTGGTACCTGAATAAGAAACCAGAAAGAAAAAAAAAGGAAGGAAGATCAGGTCTGTGGACTATGCTGAAGGCAAGAATTAATTTCACACAAGGGAAGGGATGAAGCAGCCTGGCAAACTATACATGCACAGAGGAGGAAGTGATGATGGAAGTGGAGGAGAAAGTTACATAAAAAAGGAAAGAGCCCACATTTGTCTCAGCAGGGCAATACTTCTAGTGCCTCACTGGTAAGACTGATGTCTTGTGGATTTGACCCTCCAGAAAAACATCGCATACTTTACACGTCTAAAATACATGTTCCAGTAAATGGCTGAATTGCCTGGGTCCCGTTGCATGGATTGTCTGTCTGTGCCACACTCAGGTGCTCAATAATTGTGTGTTGTAGATGACAAGGCTCAAAGAAAGGCCATTTCATTGCACAATTGTTTGTGAGCAGTGTTAGCTAAACCCCTTTTGACCCTGGCCGTCTATCCCCAAACCCTTTGTGAAGTCATGGCAAAGTTCAAGGGGTACCCAGAGAGGTTTCTGAAGGCTCTCTGTCTGGAAAACACTGCAGTCATCATCACTGAATCAGTATTTCCATGGGCTGATGGCTGGTATGCAAGCACAAGACCACCCTGGCAAGGTGTGCTTTAAAAATATAGGAGGATACTGAGGAAATTTTGTTAGCAGAGCAGTGCAAAATGATTTAACTCAGAAGTTTTTGTAATCTTGGCCAAACACATTTACAACATCCAGCTCTTTTTCTTGTTAGGTGGTCTGGAGACTGAATTCATCCCAGGGGCCAAAATATGAAATATTTGGGAATTCTGGCAGGCACCATGCAAGTATTCATGCTTCTTGTTTATCTCGCAACATTTCTTTGCATAACGAATGGGAAAGGGTGAAATAAACACAGCAATGCTTAAAACAATAGAATGTTTTGTATTGAGACATTACTGACCCTCATTTAGATTTTCAGCAACAAGGCAAAACGGTTGCTTTAGAGATAATAGTGCTTTTTTGGATATGTGTCCAAGAGCTCTTTCTTTGCTTGCAGCACTGCTTGGGAGGAAGTAGAAATGCCTTTGCAGGCTTAAATCCTGCCCAAGTTTGTTTGTTTGAGCTTGAAGTGCCACTTCTCTTGCTCTTGCAGCAGACAGAAGGTGCCCTAGACAAGAGATCCATTGCAAATACAGGCTGTTGCAAGCACAATTGGCCAGCAATTCAAGACAAACTTTCCATCATATTTTCCAGGTCCATGGAAATGGTTTGGTTTTTACTATGGGCAGAGAGGTGTCAAAAATGCTCAGCCTATTTGTGGACATGTACAAGGCGCCCACAAGGCTGCACACAAAATAGCTGAGGTGCCCGTGGGCAGCACTCAGGAGTACATAGCACTCTTCTGGGTACTCACAGAACAAATGGAATTTGTTGCTGGGACCAACACGTGGTGTCTCTCCTGCACCTATTTTGCCCTCAACATTGCCCTCCTGCTTATGGGGTTTCCATTCAAAAGGGTTAGATCTATTATTGTTTAAATCACTGTGAGGGAATCGAGCTCCTCTTCTCTTTGATGTCCAAGTGCTTGGGCTGTTGATGGGAAAGGACTCAAGTGTCTCTGCTTTCAATTGATTATCTTTAACTGAGATGTTTCAATACTGATTTTTGGAATCCCGCACACAAAACCATTCAGTACACTTTTAATGCAAGTCAGATAGGCCAAATTCTGTTCAGGCTTTAGGAAAATGTGGGCATTCTGGCTTTGATGACAGCGCATCCTGCATAAATCACTCTGTCTGCTTATTCACAAGCCCAATGATACATTTTGCACTGAGGAAGAGAATCAACAACTTGCATATACATCCAGGGATTTAGCTAGGTGCATCACCACGTAGAGACACTGGAGCTCATGTACCCAGGGCTGGTTCTAAGTGCACAGTTAATGCCACTTCTTTCCAGATTTTCTCTTGCAAGGAAATGAAATTATTTCCAAAACTGCAAGTGAAAAATTAATATCCTATCATGAAATTAATACTGTCCTCAAAGTGCTTTGAGGTAGTACCTGATCCTGCAAACAGCCATATCTTCATGTAAAGCAGGTTGCAGGTTCAGGGCATTCCTTGCCATGTCAAATAATCATTATCTTTTCAACAATATCAGGGGAATCTGTTTTTTTTTCTCTGCTCGCTTTTGCATACTGTAGGGCACTCGGATGCTCATTAACATACATGTCCCTTCCAATTTCACTCTCATTTGCACTATGTTAACAGCTACTTTTTCATCTTTGCTCAAACAAACGATGGCCTTTGTAACCAGGAATAAAATTAGTAGCAAGTGGAAACCTGTTTTAATGAGGCCAAATTGTTATTTAACTCCAAATGTGCACAGTATTTTTTGTCTAAATCTCCTTTAATTCCTCACTACTATTAATTATATCTTGTCATAAACAGGTCTTGGAAATGCTCATGCCTTCAGCAGAGTTCAAAACAGAGCCTCATGCCAGAGAATCACATTAATAAGGTAAAATATAAAAGGGGAGAAGGGGGAAGCTCCTTTTGTCTAATTTTCAAAAACTTCTGATTAAAATAAATGAGATCACTGGAATTTATATAGGCAAATTTGGCAGCTCCTGTATATTTACTGAAACTGTGACATAAATCAAAACTGAGACTATCCAAGAATGTGTTATTTTTTATCAGAGTAATTATGTGTTAGTGACTCACACGTGAATAAGGTATTTCTGTTACAGCTGTTTATTAGAGTTTTCTTGGCTTCCATTTCTTGCTCTGCCACTGCCTTGCTTCATAACCTTAGGGAAGTTTCTGTGTTTTGATTAATTCAAATGATGTGCATATGTATATGTGCATATACACAACTATATAAATATGTAGCAATTTCCTGCTAAAAGAACATTTTAAAATGCTGTAAAAGGCAAAATGAAGATGACCTAGAGACTTTACTTGTTAGCATACCTTCTTTACTTAACTGTATACAAAAACCAGAGCTATTCAGGTAACATCCAGGCAGTATAGAGTTACAATTCATGAATCAACATGAGCTTTTAGGTGAAGCAGCAACTATCTCTCATACCTTCCCCTCTCCTCACTACTCCAAAATCACTTATTCCCAATAACAGCAAGAAGGTATTGTTTCTTCATTAACCCAGCAGTTCTTGCCCAGTTAGAGAAAGGATTTGGAAAACTATGTGTTGTTACAGTGCCATCTGGTGATTCCCGCATACAAGTGGGTGAAGCTTGCTCATCAGTGTTATTACTGCTCTGCATTTCTTATCATACTTCCTCAGGCAGCTTGTCATGCTGATTTTTTTTAACTCTTTAGCATTTTAATGTGTAGGAAATTTCAACAAATGGCAATCAAAACATTTTCCAAATGTACTCCTAATCAAGTTTATTGGCACCAGTTTGATTTTAAGAAATTGAAGGTAAAGAAAGGAAAAAAGTGTTTCCCAATCATTTGTAATTCATCAGAAGCCTGACTGTGCTAGTGCTGCACCCCTGGACAAAGGTATGTGCTCTTCTTGGTACCCAGAAAATGCTGTAGGTGTGTTGTTAGCATCCCATATGCATTTGCATGGCACCTGACTCTTTCAAGGTCATAAGTGAATATTGGCTGCCACTCCCAGTGAACTGGAGAAGCCTGGTCCCTGTTTTACTTAGGGGAAAATGGGTTGGAGATGCTTGTTTGAGATGAGTCTTGCACAGAGCTGGAGTTAGAGATGTGAGTGTCTGTTTCTCTTTGCCCACCTGAGAACTGGACATGCTGTCCCTCAGGCTGTGCACTTCTGTGATAATGTGGTATAATACTGCTTTGGGGCTTGGCACACCTCTTTTGTCAGGTTTTTGGTCACTTTGCCCATTTTCCCCTCTCAGAAGTAAGAATAATGATTGCTTGGTTCCTCTGTAATAATCCAGTATTTGTGTATCATTTTATTTACTAGACAATTAGAAGTTTCCCCCAACTTGAGGGTCTTTTGAGGATGGTCTTCTGTGCAGTCCTCATGCCAAGGTGGGTAGAGTAGCTGCTAGTAAAATTTAGCACTAAGTGACCATCTGAAGCTTCAGATCCTTGCGTGAGATGTTCACATATCTGCAATGACTGTTTCCTTCACTTTAAAACAGATTGAAACAAAACAAAGAATCCTGTTGCAGGCAGAAGACCAGTTGGCCTCTAAAAATGTTATGTATACTTTATTTATTTGGGTAGAGGCATATAAAATTCCAAATTTTGATTGTAAGTAATTACTGAAAAGTAGTAACAAATTCACGATTTCCTTTCCATTTCTTGATAATCTATAGGGGAAGGAGGCCATTTCTCTCTCTTGCTTGCTCACTTCTCCCAGAGGAAGTGCAGTTCCCTCTTCTTCCATTCAGGTGTTAGTATTTGTCTCCCCTGAAAAGCAGCAGTTCTCTCCATCATAAATATCTGCAGTGCCAGCTTGCTGTCCTTGCATTCAGCTCGGTTCCAGCCTCTGTGAATGGATTCTTGAGGCAAGAGGTGGTTTTGGTCTTCTCCCAAATCCTCCTGAAAAGTCAATGTCCACTCTTTAAAGAGTCTGCAGGCGAGGGTGTCACAGCTCAAGGTGACAATTCCCACTATTCCATGGAAATGGCATATGGTAGAAAAGACTGTTCATATAGTTGCAATGGGTATGAACCAAAGGGCATTTTTAGAAACACATTCTCAAGAGCTAATAAAAATATATAGTATATATGCTTCAAAAACTGAAGAAAGCAGTCAGAAGCAAAGAAGGTGTGATATCTGCAGGCAGGGCCAGCTCTGAGAAGAGTTTGCTGTTTAATTGGCCAAGTTAAACAAGATACAATTATGGCTAACCTGGTCTCCTAGGATTCATAAACCCTTATTTGGAAATTTTGGGGAGATGGTAGGGAAGCAGTGGCTTTAATTGTATCTTGTTTAACTTGGCCACTTTAATCACTCACACTTCTCTGACTTGGCTTCTTTCATAGATGTCACACCTTTGAACAGCTGACTAGCCTTTCTCTTTTCTCTTAATATAATTTTTTCTGTATATTAACTGCTGCAAATCAGATGGAAGCCACATTTGTTTTCAATTTATTATATAACCAGATATGAATAATATTGTTAATATAATGGCACAAGTTCTCTGCAATTTATATTCTTGAGAACAACAGTCTTCCCTGCCATTCAGAGAATTATAGAGAAGAATCATAAGATTTCTTAGGTCAGAAAAGACCTTTAAGATCATCAAGTCCAACTATTAACCCAGCACTGCCAAGCCCACCACTAAATCATGTCCTTGAGTGCCACATCCACATGTGTTTTAAATACCTTCAAGGACTGTGACTCAATCCCTTTCTTGTTCAGCCTGTTTCAATGCTTCACAACCCTTCCTGTGAAGAAATTTTTCATAATATCCAATCTAAACCTTCCCTGGTGCAACTCGATGCCATTTCCTCTGGTCCTGTCACTTGTTACCTGGGAGAAGAGACTGACCCCCACCTGGCTACACCCTCTTTTCAGGTGGTTGTAGAGACCGAAAAGATCCCCCCTGAGCCTCCTTTTCTCCAGGTTAAACACCCCCAGCTCCCTCAGCTGGTCCTCATCAGACTTGTGCTCCAGACCCTTCCCCAGCTCCACTGCCCTTCTCTGGACTCACTCCAGCCCCTCAATGTCTTTCTTGGGGTGAGTGGCCCAGAACTGGACACAGCAGTCAAGGTGTGGCCTCACCAGTGCTGAGTACAGGGGACAATCACTGCTCTGGTTGTGCTGGCCACACTGTTCCTGATATAGACCAGGATGCCATTGTCCTTCTTGGCACTTGGACACACTCTGGCCCTTGTTAAGCCACGTCAAGCAGCTCCACCAAGTCCTTTTCCACAGGGCAGCTTTCCAGCCCCTCTTCCCCAACCCTGTGGTGTTGCATGGGATTGTTGTGACCCAAGTGTAGGATCTGGCACTTTGCCTCATTGAACCTCATACAACTGGCCTCAGTCCCCATTCTAGCCTGTCCAGACCCCTCTGTAGAGCCCTCCTGCCCTCCAGCAGATCAACACTCCTGCCTAGCTTGGTGTTGTTGGCAAACTGACTGAGCATGCACTCACTCCCCTCATCCAGGCTGTTGATAAGGATATTAAGCAGGACCATCCCCAGTGCTGAGCTCTGTGGAACAGCACTTGTGACAGGCCTCCCCAGGATGTAACTCTCTTCATCACCACGCTCTGGGCCTGATCATCTGGTTGTCCTGC
This sequence comes from Notiomystis cincta, assembly GCA_013398075.1. Taxonomy (NCBI): domain Eukaryota; kingdom Metazoa; phylum Chordata; class Aves; order Passeriformes; family Notiomystidae; genus Notiomystis; species Notiomystis cincta. The sequence goes on along the minus strand of VZRX01000326.1, from coordinate 52,087 downwards.
CTGTGCTCATGACAGCATTCAGGATGATCTGCTCCATGACCTCCCCCAGCACCAAGGTCAGGCTGACAGGTCTGTAGCTCCCCAGATCCTCTTTATGGCACTTCTCATAGGTGGACGTCACATTTGGTAACCTTCAATCAATGGGACCTCCCCTGTTAGCCAGGACTGCTGGTAAATGGTGGAAAGTGGCTCAGTGAGCACTTCCACCAGCACTTCCCTCCCTCCTTCCCCTTGGGTGGATCTGATTGAAGTCTCTATTGATGTGTGTCTCTGTGTGTGTGTGTGTGAATGGTGTAACAGGTCACTGACTATTTCCTCAGGGACTGCTACCAGTCCCTGTCTTCCCACTCAGGGGATTGGATACCTGTAAAACAACTGGTGTTACAATTAAAGAAGGCATTAAGTACCTCAGCCTTTATCCTCATCCTTTGTCACTACATTTCCTGCTGCATCCAAGAAAAGACAGAGATCCTCCTTAGCCCTCCTTTTGCTCCCAGTGTCAACAGCAGCCAAGAAGCAATTCTGCTGATCATGCACAGACTCATTGCATATTTGTGCTGTACCCAGGGGCAAAACCCACTTTCCATACCTTCTGCTCTCCACATCAGCTAGTAGCTGAAATTACCAATCCATTAACTTCTCCAACAGCAGGAGAATGTGGCAATCCATATGAGTGAGATAAGGTGATTGCCATGGGCTTCCTACATGTGCCTACCTGTTAGACACAGCTGAGACAGTTAACACTGGAAGAGCAGAGTTGGATGCCAAAATCCAAAAATATTTAGACCAATCCTCCAGATGTTCTTCGCTATGCCTGCTCTGACACATTGTGATTTTCTCTGTATGTGTGTGCTGCTGTAGGGCTTTGAATGTCAAGAGGTACCAGTTTTTCTGTGATGTTCTTCAGGGTTTTCCTGATCAAACCAGTTCCCATCTCTACTCACAGCAACTGCATATATTGTGGGAAATGTGGTCTGAACAGCCTAAGGTGTGGGGGAGAATGGAAGCATGAGACTTTTGGCTAACCTCTTCCTAGGGCAACGTTTTCACCACTGGAGGCCAGAGAAATGTTTATCAGGGAAGGCTGAGCACAGCTGATCCTGCCTTGGGGCAAGGCTCTGGACAAGGGTCTTTTCAGCACCATGAAACTCTGTGGGTTTAGGATTTCTGGATAGAAATATTTTGGTTTGGAACTTTTTTTGGTCTGGTCTTTCCTTTCAAATGAAAACTCTGACAAATTCAATTTTTCTTTGTAAGGAAGTTAGTCATAGGTAGATTTCAATTTTTCTAACTGGTGCTCTTTTATGAGGTAATAACAAATCCCACTGCAAGACTAGGGATCAAGTTTATCAATTCCTCTTGTCAGACACATAGTTTGGGCCCTTTAAGGCTCAGAGTGTCATTTAAGGGTCTAGCTAAGCTGAATTAATCACCTATGACTGCTCAAAGTGGCAGTGTTACTCCTCCCTTACCCCTTTTGTCCTTGGCTATCCATTCCCTCCCATCTGTTTCTGTCTGAGCCAGCAGTGAGCCACCTCAGTGGGCTGAACCAGCACCAAGTGCCTCTCTGCTTGCAGTACAGTTAGTTTCCTCCCATCTGAGCCCCTTAAACCAGCTTGCCACGAGGTCAAAAGAAAGAAGAGCCAACAGCCTGCTGACATGAGGAATGTGGAGGATGGAGAGCAGGATGCCACTCCATGGACTGCTGTAACATAAAATAGGGCACTTCATCAAATCTGTTAGATAAATTGGGCCCTGACCTTTGGGGAAAATCTGCACATGAAGGTCTCAATCCCTCAGGGCATAAAGCAAGACTGGGGGGAGTTGACCCATCTCCCCCCAGCCTCACTGAATGCCCATCCACTTATTCCTGGCTCTGGCACAAGCCATAGGGCAGAGGCAGTTTGGGACTGAAAAAAGTGGCATATTTGTTCTCCTCTGAAAAGTGGCTTTTTTGTAACATGTGGTGCGTCAGTCATGTGAGCCAAATAGCCAAAGGTAAAAGAAATTACCCGTGCTGCTGATGGAACTGCATTTATAAAAGCAGTGTGTCTCTGGGTTTTTCATTTTCTCTTCTTTTTTTCCTCAGGGGACCAAAAAAAAAAAAAAAAAAGAGTAGAAGGAATTTAAATGTAAAGCCAGGCATATTGTGAAATTTAGCAGTCAAAAGTGTTCCCAAAGTTAAGATTTCTCCTACAATAGTAAATTTGCTATGTGATACACAAGTAGCATTTGCTGTTATTTCTTTGGATTTTGATGGACAGGTGTGGCTTTGGGGTAGATTTGTCATTCCCAACTCTCTTGCTAAAGGAATGTGTGTGGGCAGGTATATTGCAATGAAAACAAACGACCAGTATACTTGTAATATGTATATGCAATACACATCTCTCCACCAAGCCTCTTAGTAAGACAAGGTTTCATGCAGTTCTCCTGGATTTACCCAGATAATTCAAGCCAGTATTCTTATATCACACTTATTCTTGGGAAAGGAGTGTTAGGCAACAGGCCTTATTTTTGTTGAATCTAATGCCACAGCCCCCAGCTCCTTCTATTTTTCCTCTTGTCAGTGGTAAACTTTGGGATCCTGACCTGGAAATGAGAAGCAAAGCACCCAGCTGAAAGATCCTGCTCGTGGCTGGGAACGGGGGAGGATGGGGTGGAGAGGGCTTTAGTCACTCAGTGGTGTTTATCTCTGCTTGTTCCTTTTTGTTTGTTTGTGTTTGGTTTTGGTTTTGTTCTTCTAGTTCAGTGTAACATGAACTGGGACAAAGGGAGAAGAGGTGGGAAAGGAATGGAGGGGTGTGGGGGTCACAGAGGCATATCCACATGCACCATTGTCACCCGCTCGGGAAGGACCTTTTCTCACCAGTCCTGGATCAATTTGACTAATCTATTTTATCTCACCATCTAATCTATCTGTTTCTGCTGAGCTATCCATCTGCCTCGTGGTATTGATCCCAACAGTTTTGTAATTGTATTTATAAAATGCTCTTTCACCCTCCTGGGAAGAGGGGTCTTGTGTAAAGGCAGATGGGGGGGCAAGGGGTGGAAATAACACACTCCACTGCTCCTGATGACAAAGCCCCCAGCACCTGCTACAAGCCCTCCAGCCTTCCATTTCTTCCTCCTTGTGCAGCCCTTCCTCATCACCTCAGCTTCAAAGCCCTGGAGACAAACATGCCAGGGGAGCCCAGGGTAGTGTGCAGTGGCAGAGGGATGACTGCCAGGAGCAAAGCCATTTGCAGAAAATGGAGCAGTGTCCCATCTCCAGCCTTGTTCCAAGCTGAAATACATCTGTTTCCAACAGTTAGCTAGAGAAGGCTGGAGCTGCCAGATCATCTGAGGGAAGAAAAAGTGAGGGAAGAAGTACGATATTTGTGATTTGGAAGGAAACAGCTTTTTATCCCCACACAAAATCAAATTTAATCCAGATACATGCAGTGACACCTTCCAAGAGTAAACAGATCCTTAGAGAGGCTCAGGAACATCCTCTGAGTAGGCAATCTGCATGGCAACAGAGCCTCCTCCTGACTGCAGGAACCAGCTGCCACATGAAGTCCTCAGCAGTTTGCCTTGGTTCTTTCTGTTTGTCCCTATTTAGACAGGAACTCGTTCCCTGCATGGGGTTGGGCATTTTATTTAGAAATCAGTGGATGTTATTTTGAAAACCAAACTTATTTCAGTCCTAGATTTACCTGCATTGATCTCCACACTTTTTAACCATAGAAAACTCTATATATCAGCACAGTTTCCTGCATGATGAATTTTGTGTGTGTGTTTATGCCTATGTATTCTCCTAATTTTCCATCCCTGGAGTGTATCATGTCTCACCTCTGAGATTTGTGGGGAGAGTAAAGGACACTGGGGTCACACTGCTCTCTGTTTATAGACTTCTTTCCAACTTCTTCCTAAGCAGGAAGTGCTTTCTGATTAGCCTAATTTTTTTCATGTCAGTATAAAGCTTTTATCATGTATTTGTTGTGCAGGAATAATATGCTAAACCGTGGAGACCTACTGCTTCCACTCAGCAGTATTTCCCTGTGCAGAGCACAGCAACTTCTGAATTACACATTGGATAGAAACAGGGATTGCAGGGAACACTGCAGGCATCGCTGTGCAAAACCCAAGTGGTTCCCAGCTCAGAGCACTGGGAAAGGCTGGTTCACAGGGGTGCAGGAGCACCAGGCTGCCTTGTGCAGCAGAGCATGTTTGCCACCCTCTGCTGCTGCTGGTTTTCTGGCAGAGGGAGAGGTTTAATTTGCTGCATTAAGAGGTTGCCTCTGAACATAGGCTGCAAGCAGGCAGGGTCTGTGTGAGACTGCTGAGCAGGGTAACTGTTAGCTTGGGTTCTGAAATTCCTCAGCTATTGCACCAAGGGATCCTGAGCAAACTAAAACCACTTTTCATTGGCCATAACACCTAAAAATGCCTTTTAAATTCTGGTAAATCCCATTACTCATGGAAAGATTATATACTCATTAAGTAGCCTGTTACCCCTCTCCTGGCTTTTGTTGGGGACTCAGAAGATGCTAGCCAGTGTAGGGCCAGGCCTTCTGGCTATACAGGAGGATTGTTGCTGAACCAGTATCTCCAGCCCATAGGAGAGGGTCACATCTCCCCATCTTTTTATGACTTGTTCTGTCCTCAGTTATCTGCCTTTCATTAGCAAGTGTGAAAGTAACATTGCATTAAAAAACATTATTCAAATATGCTAGTTGTCTAAAACTGGCATTTATAATGCAATTTCATAAAAGTTATATATTGACAGTGCAACACTTTAAAAGGCCCTTTCTGATTAACAAGGCTCAGAATGGTTCCCCTGATTCCCCTGGTTATGTTTTAAGAGAGGGAATAAAATGCTATGGATCTTGAAACAACTGAAATCATAATTTTCCAATACTATCTGCAGTCTTGTTGTTCTGAGGAAGCAGAGGCTGTGATCAGCAGAACCTCTGCTCCAGAGAGGGGTACAGCTGACAGGGTGGCCAAATGACACTTTGGCTGCTCCTGCTTCCATCTGAGCCTCAGGGACCATGGCAATGCCAGGTTCCTGCCTGGGCTGATTCCATGCAACCACAACTCACACCACTTTGCTGCTTTCACAAAGTTCAGTAGCCTCCATGAAGTGGGAAATTAGTGTTTGCATTTCTGGGCAGCTGCTCAGTTCTCAGTATCTCTCTAGGTGAAAACAGATCAGATGCGCTGTATTTTCACCAAAGACCTCCCCTTGCCCCGTGTTTTGGGTGCTCACACACCAAACGGTGATATGAGTTCCTCAAGACACCTGAGTGAAGCTCAAATTCTCCAAACAGCAGTGTACAAGTGAAACAACAGATTTACTGGCCAAGTAGAAGAGCAGATACAGGCAAAAAAACTCATTACATGGGCTGTGCAAGGGAGCTGGTGACATGGACTCTGGGCTCTTGCTGGAGCTGATTCTGTGAGTGCAACCTGAGCTGCATCCCTGCAGGCACATCACGGAGAAGGTGATTTCTGATTTTGTTGGTTAGAAGTAGATGGCATCTGATCATCCAAATCACACTCTTCTCTCTGCCACGCACAGGAAAAACTTGTGGGAACACTGTAAGTCCTTTCATTGTCACAGCCATGGATTTACCTGGAATTTTAATTGCAGATTTTTTTTGTTTTGTTTTGCTGAAGTTAATTTTACTGGTTTGGTTCTCTTACCCTTCATCAGCACATGCCATAGGGAACAGCAGCATATCATTACACTGGCTCACCTGAGGAAAGCTTTGGAAGAAGGGCACTGAAATACAGAGAGCAGTGTCTGCTCTTTTACTTAGGCAATAAATCTACTGCTTTATTACTGCTGTTGGGAAACTCAGAGCCAAATTCTTTGCTAGCAAAACATTGGCTTCGGTGGAGTTCAGCCAGCAGAGAGTTTAGCTTCCTGTTTTTGTTCCAAATCGAAGACTATGCTCGGCCCAATTGTTGTCGTTGTTTTGCTAGTTAGCTGTTTTAATTTAAAATAATTATGTGTTGTATGTTGGTTGGGGTTTTTTTGGTTTTGTTGTTGTTGTGGTTGTGGTTGTTGTTGTTGTGTTTTTTGTCTGTTTGTTTGGAGTTTTTGTTGTTGTTGTTGTTGTTTGTTTTTGTAATTTCTTCTTCACACATCACTTTGTTTGTCAGAAACAAAAAAAAAGATGGTATTGCTACATATCCCCTCCTTTGTTCAGGAGTTATGAAACTCGAGGTCTCATCCAAAGGGAAGGCTTAGCCCAGGCTGAACACAGCTTGGTGTGACCTGCTGCCCAGGCAGGTGGCCATGTTACCAGCCCGGGGATGAGTCTGCTGCTGGTTCTTGCAGGAGACCCTGGCTATGAGCCAGTGGCACGAGCCCCCCAGAAATCCTCCTCTCAGGTCCTCAAAGAGTGGCAGAAATGTAACTCCTGATGTGCCAGGGCAAGCCCCATCCCTCAGGTACATGGCATTAAGACACTAAAGATGTTTGCTCTGGGGGCTATTATTAATTCTCTCCTTGTACAGGGACTGGCTCCTGAGGGTCCCAGCTTAGCTGGGGCCTGTAGCAATTCCTGCAGTATAAACGTTATTTACACAGTGCAATTAAGCAGAGGTTTAATATAAACCACTGCCAGCACTGGGTTAGGTACCAAAGGGAAAGGACATCTTGTGAGACATTTTTGAGAACAAAAAGCACAAAGTTTTAAACTCCTGCTAAATAGAGACAGCTTTCTCAGAGAGGTTAAGCAAAACAAATAGGAAACAACGCTGTTTGGAGAAGTAGCTATCTCATGAGGAAGCTAAACCTAAGTGTAAGCCAGAGACAGGAGCATAGCCATCTTGTCTGTGTGCTCCCAGCCAGCTGCAGGCTGCCTCATTCCTAATCTTTGTGTAGCAGGCTTTGAGAAAACAACTTGCTGTGTTTTAGTACACCAAAATCAACATAGTCACTACTCTGTAAATTCATGTCAGAGAAGGACTAAAGCAAATGCTCATAAACATAACACCCTGCTGTTCGTACAGTTCTTCATCATACTCAGGCCTGGATTCCCCTGGGGATTTCCACATTCACTCCACCCAGAAAAAGGACCTAAGAGCAGGCTTTGTCCCCACAGAGGTCCTGAGCACCAGCCAAACTTCTGGATTTCTCCATCTTCCTGTCTTTTGAAACAAGCAAAACAGCTGGAATCCCATGTCACAGGCCATGTGAACTTTTGGAGTATGTTTTCACTGGTGCAGCATTGATTTTACTAGGATCAATATAAATATTACGTTAGCTTGCAACTGCTAATTATATCAACATAAACTTAATTTATAGTGATGATCACAGTCCTAATGCTGTGCTGCTGCCAGCCTTCACAACTGATGCTTTGAGACATCATGTAAACCCAGCCATTAGCAATCAAGTAAATGCTCCCATTACACATCACTGATACTGGCTAAAGAACTTTTTAATTGACTTCTTAGGATTTATGACAGATGATGAAGACTGTGTGTTTAAGTTCAGGATTCTTTTTCATGTTTTATATCTGCTGCTGCTTAGATGCTGGTCTAAGAGTAAATAGTGTAACATTACATACTTGAAATTGAAAAGACTGAGTTTGTTTCACTTGGAAAGAAGATAAAAAGAGGGCTCAAGAGAAAAGTCTATGAAGGAATGAACAGCACAGAAAAAATTAAATAGGAGCATCTCTTCCCCATCTGCTAAAATAAAACCACTGAAACAGTCATTGAAATGAAAAGGTGGTAAATTCAAAAGTGGTGAAAGGGTTTCTCCCCATAAACAGAAGGTGAAAATTTGATTACTTGAGAAATCACTAAGGTCAGTAATTCAGCAACTTTCAGGTAGGGATTGCACATCTATATGTAAAAGACTATCAAGAGAGGTTATACTTAAAGTTCATGCTCCCAGGCAGGAATGTAAATCTTTAGGATTCTGTGGCTTAAACTGCTCTCTAACAAGCCCGGAGTCAAGCTGACATCTTCAGAGAGGCTGGATTAGACAATAGGGGTTTTCTTTTCCCTTTCTACTGAAGCATCCAGCAATAGCCATAAGGAGAATTAAAGATGAAAAGCACACCACCAAACCAAAAAAAACCCCAGAAAACCCCTACACAAAAAACCCCAAAAGAATCCAACCAAACAAAAAAACCTCCATAACTCAAAAACCAAACACATACGCACACACAAAAACAAAACAAAACAAAAAAAAAACAAAACCAAACCAAAAAACCCAGCAAAAACACACACACACAAAACAACACAGAAAACAAACAAACAAACCAAATGGCTTTTAGTCCTTAAAGATTCTAGGTTTGAGATAAGGTACTGAAATTTCAGATGCTCCAGCACTGAAAGAAAGCTTACTGCATGGGGGATTTTCAGTGCCCCTGCAAAAAAACTCCCAGAGGTTTCAGTGAAATAGGGCTATTGAGTTGCACAGAGACTATGGCAGTGAGCCAGGAGGAAAATTATTGTAATAAACCCAGGATCTGAAGGCTAGGGGACAGTAAAATAGCGTCTAGGCTACTGGGGGTTAGAGGCAGCACCAAGGAGTGGATAGAGCAGGGGAAAATCGCACAGGATGAGATGAACGGCATGTTTTATTTCCCAGATAAATCACAGTGGCAAAGTTCTACACCTTGGAACACAAAGTACCTGCATAGTCATGCACCAAGCTGATAGAGCTTTCTGTTTGCTTTTAATAGTAAGCATTTTTATGTCCCTCTCTGTATATACCTCTGTGTGTATGCTTATTTAGAAAATTCATGTGTTTATACATACATAAAGGTCTATATTAATTATGTATATAGGTATTGTTTATATTCCATAGCTTTTATGATGCTTATTCATCACAACAAAAAATAGCTTATTCTACCTCGACTAGAAGTTTAAAATGGTACTTAAATACATTTTTTGAAAGCACACTCTCCTAGCCAAGATATATCCACAGCTGTCAACACAGAGACATTTTTCAAAGGAAAAATCTCCAAACAAACCAGTGGGCTTAAGCTCAGCAGGTTTTGGTAACTGCAGGTGACATTTTTAAAAATTGTGTAACTCTGAAGCACNTGGTGAAAGGGTTTCTCCCCATAAACAGAAGGTGAAAATTTGATTACTTGAGAAATCACTAAGGTCAGTAATTCAGCAACTTTCAGGTAGGGATTGCACATCTATATGTAAAAGACTATCAAGAGAGGTTATACTTAAAGTTCATGCTCCCAGGCAGGAATGTAAATCTTTAGGATTCTGTGGCTTAAACTGCTCTCTAACAAGCCTGGAGTCAAGCTGACATCTTCAGAGAGGCTGGATTAGACAATAGGGGTTTTCTTTTCCCTTTCTACTGAAGCATCCAGCAATAGCCATAAGGAGAATTAAAGATGAAAAGCACACCACCAAACCAAAAAAAACCCCAGAAAACCCCTACACAAAAAACCCCAAAAGAATCCAACCAAACAAAAAAACCTCCATAACTCAAAAACCAAACACATACGCACACACAAAAACAAAACAAAACAAAAAAACCAAAACCAAACCAAAAAACCCAGCAAAAACACACACACACAAAACAACACAGAAAACAAACAAACAAACCAAATGGCTTTTAGTCCTTAAAGATTCTAGGTTTGAGATAAGGTACTGAAATTTCAGATGCTCCAGCACTGAAAGAAAGCTTACTGCATGGGGGATTTTCAGTGCCCCTGCAAAAAAACTCCCAGAGGTTTCAGTGAAATAGGGCTATTGAGTTGCACAGAGACTATGGCAGTGAGCCAGGAGGAAAATTATTGTAATAAACCCAGGATCTGAAGGCTAGGGGACAGTAAAATAGCGTCTAGGCTACTGGGGGTTAGAGGCAGCACCAAGGAGTGGATAGAGCAGGGGAAAATCGCACAGGATGAGATGAACGGCATGTTTTATTTCCCAGATAAATCACAGTGGCAAAGTTCTACACCTTGGAACACAAAGTACCTGCATAGTCATGCACCAAGCTGATAGAGCTTTCTGTTTGCTTTTAATAGTAAGCATTTTTATGTCCCTCTCTGTATATACCTCTGTGTGTATGCTTATTTAGAAAATTCATGTGTTTATACATACATAAAGGTCTATATTAATTATGTATATAGGTATTGTTTATATTCCATAGCTTTTATGATGCTTATTCATCACAACAAAAAATAGCTTATTCTACCTCGACTAGAAGTTTAAAATGGTACTTAAATACATTTTTTGAAAGCACACTCTCCTAGCCAAGATATATCCACAGCTGTCAACACAGAGACATTTTTCAAAGGAAAAATCTCCAAACAAACCAGTGGGCTTAAGCTCAGCAGGTTTTGGTAACTGCAGGTGACATTTTTAAAAATTGTGTAACTCTGAAGCACTGGAGCAGAGGTAGGTAACATCTTCCTGTAAGATGAGTACAGGGGAAGGATTCTGCCCCCACCAGGGATTTTGGCTTTCCTTTTTATAAAGGGATATTATAAAATGTACCTTTAAAATAGAAGCAATGAATATGAAAGCACCCTTGCTGAGCCCTTTCAGATTAGCATAAATCTAGATTCCCTGCTAAGATGTATGTCACTGTTTATAGGATGTTTATTGATCTGTATTTATCTTTGTCGAGGACTCTGCTAACCACGGCTTCAACTACAATTGAGGATTCAGATGAATTGATTAGAAATGTATCCAGATGAAGCTGTTCACTTTGCCTGGTTTTGTCTGCATCCCTGTCACACAGAATAGTCTGCATGCTAAATGGCAGCTGGTTCTCGAGATGATTCTGTTTTGGCAGATTTTCAAAATGGTTTCTGTGTTTTGCCTACCTGATTTGCCGTCTGTTGAATCTGATGACATTTGTTAGCATGCAGCTGGGGGAATTTTAAAAAGTGCACATTGCAAGTACGTGTGGATCAGTGAGTATTCTGTGCTTGGGTATAGAGATGAAGATTGCTGCCATGGATAGAACAGACTCAAAAATACAATAATTTTCTTCATAGCAGGATGAAATTTATGCTTCAATTATCTGATTTCCAGGTTCCATCATCTGTTGGCTTTTAGGTCTAAAAAAAAAAAAGTTCAAAGAAAATGGAATTAATCATTGTAACGAATCATAGTAAGCAGCAAAGGGGTTTTAACTCCTTCCAAGTAAGTTCAGCAATGTTCAACAGTCCATTTAATGGCACAAGACATTTGCCATCATAGAGGATTTCCTGTTCTACAGACATAAATCTCTGCTTGCATGCAAAGCAACAAGCTAAAAAGCTCTTCAGATCATTTTGCATTAAGCACATGCTGGCAAGTGCATTAGAAGTGTCACGCACCCGAAGACTAAGACCGTTTAGAAGAAAATATTTTTGGCCTATGAACCCACAGTTTTGTGCAACTTGAAGGTATTCTCCTGGAGATAATAGTGGAAGCCATATTTTGATAAGCTTGAAAGGGATTCATCATTCACCTTTTCATCATCTTTCTCTTCTTCACTCAGGCTAGTGTCCTTCCTAAAAGCTAAAGCTACAAAATTGTGTCTCATCCCCTAGTTGTGCCATTACCTGGATAAGAAAGTGTAATGGACATAAATGTCCCTCCTGCTAGGCAGCCACTTCAGAGTAATTTGGGCTACAGATTTACTCTATGCAACCGAATGATTAAATTATGACTGAGACATTCTGTTGCAAGACAGAGCGGCACCCTCAAGGCTTCAGGCTGATACATTTACCATAGAAACGCAGAGAGAGAAAAATATTTGTTTCATTAAAATTAAGACTGTTTTTCACCATGACATAACCTTAAAATGGAGAAATTTGCTTGTTAAAATAGAATAATTTAAGAACAGTTAGTTCCACAGCATGACGCACCCCACAATATTATGCCAAATTACAGGTTAAGCAATTGAAATGGCTTAAAAAAGCTTTAGCATAAAGATTAATTCCTGACTTTCCTTGTCTTCATTCAGAAGCTCTGAAAGGTTACAGCTGGGTCTAACAAAGCCCTTAGATGCAGCGTAATACAAATGAAATATAATAGCTAAGACAGTGTGATAAGAAGATACTGTCCCAAAACTGGCTTCTTTTTCTTTAACCTACAAAAATTGAATTGAACTGCAACTGAATTGATCTTGGAATTAAAAAGATAAATTTGAAAGTGTTCAGTGGACCTGCAGCCCAGTGTGAGAGAGAAGTATTTTAATATTCATAAGGAAACACTGAAAGCAGAGTCCACAAATTTCAAAGTCTTTCTCTTCTCATCCAACAGTGATGCTTATGCTCACTGAATCTGGAGGAACAGAGTGAGTTCTCCTAAGGCTTTCAGGGCAATGAGTGCGGTGCTCTTCTGATATTAAATGAGCCGTTCCACAGTTTAAAGGATTTATAAGGAATTCTCATGGGAGAAGATCTGAGAGCTGTGGGACGATGAGCACAAAAAGACATTGGGAGAGGCACTCACTCATGCAGCCTCACCAGATAGGTGAGTACTTGAGACAGAGGTCAGCTGAGGTTGGCTACTCCTCCTTCTCTCCTGCTGTTTTTACTGACCTCAAATTCCTCTGGGCAATAAAGAGGCTGAAAGCCTGGAAATGGGCTGGGGTCAGTAGCACCATGTGATCTGTCGGTTCCTCAGGCCCTGTCAGTGAATGGCCTGCAGACCATGGCTTGGGACTTGCAAGGGAACTGAAGGGAAAGGAGGCCAAAACTTTGATTGTACAAAAGACTTGCACCACTTTCAAGAATTCAGTTTAATGCGGATCTTGTTAAAACAGTGCAAACATCTTAATTAGATGTACATAAACCAATTTCATCCTTTGCTTAAATCAGTTTACAGTGATTCATCGATGCTAGCTAAAAGCCATGTGTGTGTGTAAGGATTACACTGGTTTAAATGTCTACATTATAGGTGTGCACTGATTTAGTTACATTGATTTGATATAGATTTGATTATGCAAATGCAACTTTCCGTAATTTCATTGGTTTATTGATACAGTAGTTAATTAAGCAGGAAAGGCATGTAGAAAGAAGGATCTTGTTTTAGAGTAAAAAAGGGTTAATGAATAATTTAATATGTTTATTTTGTTTATAGATACTTGATAAAAATAACGACTATTTTGATTTTACATCCTCTTTTTTTTTCGAATCTAATTAAATTATTTTTATGTCAATTAGACAGATTATACTAATATTAAGGGCAGACCTTGGGTTTTTATGGCAAGGTAGTAAATTTGAGAGAGCTGTTGCAGCATAAATTCCTCCGGGTGAAAACTGCAGGACCTAAGGTCAGTCTGACTCAAGTCAAAAGACTACCACTGCCCTGAGAAGCTCATGGTGTGAGCGCAAGGCAAGGCAGATGCGGCAGATGGTGGAGCCCACATAAATCCCTATATGGTATCAGTCAGTGGGATTTGCTGATCTCAACCACAGTCTAACAATTACCACATTTTGCATAAATATAAGGAAGATGTTTAAAAAGACTAGAAAAGGGCTAATGACATGTCAGTGCAGATATTTTTTTTGACAGAGAAGGAAATCCTGAATGAGTGCTGATTTTACAATTTGCCATGTTTTTATACTGAGCATGAGACATTAGTATGAGTATTTAAGACAGACAAGATACATTCAGTGCAACAGGGAAATGGAAAACAATGGAGGAAAAAAGTATGGGATAAAAGTTGTGGGCAAGGATCTCTGGCTCTCTAGGAACATGCTGGGTTAATAAGAATGAGGAGGACACTAAAAGGATGTTGCAGTGATGCAAGTGCAGGGGAGTGAGAATTTTAGCAACATGGCATGACACAGAGATACCATGGAAAGACAAAGTACATGACTTGGCCACAAGCAAGAAACAAGAATATGAAGAGTGACATATGCAGAACAAAATGCACAAACAGCATCAGAGAGGACTGAGCAGAGGCTAACATGGCAATAATTAGAGCAAACCAAAGGAGACTCTCAAAAGAGTTAAGGAACTCTTTTAAACTCAGTTGACTTTGAAATGGTCAATAAAAAGGTGTAGAGGCAAGGTCGCTGTGGTTGTGAGACAAGAGATAGTGACCTGTGAATTACTCTCAGTCATGTGATTTATGGATGGCCTAAAGGTCAAGGAAGCTCAAGATGAAGCAGTGACCAAAATGAGGTAGAAACTCTGTGAAAAAGGTTTCTGTTAAATGCAAGGCAGGAGAGCATCTAAGACACAATTAGAAAAAAACAGTTCCTGGTAGTGGTTGGCTTGATACAGGTGAGTGTTTTTTTGAGGAGCAGGGAGGAGTGAAGGTTCATTCTAAGATGGGGTTACTGTACATCTTTCTGCAGGGAGAGGAAAGAGCCAGGAAACCATGAGAAGAGGATAGATGAGATGGATGGAGGGGCCAGAAGGGAGATGAAACACTCCTGTGTTTTGGAAGACAAGAGGTTATAGAGGAGGAGGCAGAAGGGAAGGTCGGATGGTTGAAAAGCTGCTCTGTTTTTGTCTCCAAGGAGGCTGGACTGAGATGGTGAATGGCAAGAGGAAGGGAAGGTTTAAGAGCTGGGTCAAGGAGTGAGGTGAAGGAGCAACTGGCATTGTGCACCATCCAGTCGAGTAGGAGAGTGACCTAGATAGGAAGATCACTGACAGGAAGAGATGGGAGGGGATATGGGAGGATTTGGGAGAGGGATGCGTCACAGCCACCTAAAAGGGAGTTTGGAAGGAGGAGGCAATGCAAGAGTAGGAGCAGTAGCCAGGAGTAGTAAGTGGCCATAGGATGGGGATGTTAGATCTGGACTTAAGACAAATGGGGGAAGAAGACATGAATAGATGCTGTGAATTTGCAGTGGTGGGAGGGAAGGGAGACAATGTCTAGGGAAAAGCACATGTCGGGTATGTGGGAACTGCCTATGCATCAGGATGAGAGGAGGCTCTGCTGAAACGAGGACTGGCATATGGACAAGGCTGGGAGCAAAGCAGTCACAAATTTGAAGCTGCTGTCTGTGGCCATGGATCTTTTCTCTCCCCTGCCTGTGTTGAAATGCTAACCCTGTGTGATTCAATTACTTCAGATTTCCTTGATTTGGAGGCAGTTTCCTCTTCCTCAGCAACAGCGTGCACAGTCATCCCTTTAATTGCAGCAGGAGCACTGTCATACTCGGCAGGCACAGAGCTTGCAAGCTTTCAAAACATAATGGTGCTCTGGGATCAAAGCTTGCAAGGGTCCTTTTTAATTAGTATCACTTTATATTTTGTGGGTCTGTCTCCACATCTCTAGCTTTAGCCGGTTGTAAATAAACACCTTGGAAACCTGAATTAGGTGTAAACATGATTATGTGAAACAAAAGGTTTGAGAGGTGAGAACTGCTTTATATGCCTTAAGGAGTGGTTAAGCCTGACACTTAAAGTAGTGTATGGTACAGCATTGTGTGGTTCACAGCTGATTTTAGCTGAAGGCTCAGGGAACTACATGCTGCCACCCCAGGAGATGAAGCACCATATTTAATGCCTCCAGCTCCAGTGTCACAACCCGCATCTTCTTCCCAACCACTCCTATCTATACAGTCTATCTTGATGCTTGTGGTGCACTGAAAATGTCCCTGGCTGTGGCTCTCCCATGAACCAGGGTCAAATCTGGACCAGGGGCAGGGGACAGGGCAGAGCGGTGTCATCTGCTGCCAAGCCATGGGCTTGTTTGTTTTCAATGGGAGTTTAATTTTCCTTCTTTGCTCCACTTTCCTCCTTGTGTTTAGACATTGTTTTTCAAATGTGCCTCTGTCAAAGCTATATTTAGGGCTTGTTTTCTAATTTGGCACTGTTTAGGCTCTCTCACATAAATCTTTTTTTTTTTTAATTTTTATTTTAAGCGTGTGATACCTTTAAACGTGTAAATATCCAGCTTAATTGGAATGCCTAAACAGTCACTTCCCAAACTGCCAAGGTGTTAAAATCTGTTGATGTGTGCAGTCCTGAAGTTACCATGGCAACCACATTCATTGCCAGAGAGACATGCTAGATCCCCTTCAGCTTGTGGAGGGCATCCCTCAGCCCCAAACTTTAGGCAGCACATTTATTTCCAGCTCCTGAGCAGCTTGCTGGGCTATAGCTGCATCCTGATGGAAAGGGGAGGGAGCCCTGGCCCACTCTCAAGTGGGGAAGGTCACACACACGCCCAAGCCTTGTTCAAAGGGAGGCTCAACCTAAGATGCCCAAGGGTGGAATCATTGTCCATCACCTGGCTGAGGCAGGACACAAGCAGGACTCTAATGGGATTATGTCTGACTTTCAGTGGCAAATGGATGAGAACCACCTTGAGTCACTGAGAAGGCGTGTTAGTGGGTGCTGGCTTGTTCTCACTGTGCAATGGTGAGCATCTCAAATCACTGCCCAGGTGGTTCTGGGCCAATCACCAGCACTGCTGCTGGGACAGCTGCCAAGGGGCACAGAGTACATTCACCATGGTGGCCCACCTCCAATAGGAAGGGGTGATCCTCTGAAAAATCTGAGTACATTGTGGGAGAGGCACAGTTACTCAATGCCTCTTCATGAAAAATAGCAGTCACCTTTTTATCCTTCAGTTTGTGCTCTGAGGCAACTTCTGGAGCAACTTCCCCAAGCTGGTTTTGTTCTTTGCCCCAGAGACTACAGCCATATACTACAGTCAAGGTGAGCGTGTGGGGTTTGCATTTTCTCCTTTTGTGGTAAAGCATGATGAAGTTTGAAGTTCCTTTTACACATCCTTTTGTCCTTCTTTAGTCTAAGGGTTTCTGCCTGTGAACGGTCCACAAAACTGTTGCAATGAGGCTTTTGAAGAGACTCTCGAGTATGTGCTGAGAGTTTCCTGCACCAAGGCTTCCATGGAAAATACACAGGGATGGACTTAATATCTGACATACGTTTGCCTCAGCTTCCTGGGTATGAGAACTTGTTTTCATTTTACATTTGAACTAAATCCAAGAAAAACAATGTGGCTGTGCAGAAAGCCTTTGTCTTGCTGCTTCTGTGGAACTTGCCTGGGCTTCCCATTAGGAGTGAACAGCTTTTATGATTATAGTGTCTAACATCAGACAAAATGCTTAAGAACTTTGTGCTTTTAATAGCATTGGTATTCCCAGCGTCTCTGACAATTGCAATCCATGTAATCATTAGATTTATTTTTGCATCTATAAATATTTATTTATATATGTGTACATATATGTGTATACATCCCTTCATTTTCACAGCTGGGCAGATATAAATAGTATCAGTCATCATGAAAGTATGCTCCAGCAAGTCACTCTCTGCTCCTCTTTAATAACCTCTCAAGATCAATTTACTCACATCAGCATTTTCAAAAACCACGTCAAAAAGCCTCCTTGCAAACTCATGTATTTGCTTAAAATTAATAAATATATGTTTAGAAAATAAAAAGCAAGCTGGGTTTGAAGTTTGAGTTGATTTCTGATATTTAAAAAAAATGCAGCTGTACTTTGAGCTTTTCAGATTTGCATGAGTCAAGTTTAAGTCTGCAAGGACGAGGGTCAGAAATTTAAAAATCACGGATGTTCATGTGAAAAGGAATGATTCCAGCCACAAATGCTAGAAGCCATTTGTTTTTATTCATTGTGGGCAGCTCCTGACACAATGTTGGGGTGCCAGTGAGCTGGGGTCCAGCTAGGCAGGAGAACTGCAACCCCTTCATCATCTCAGCACCTTGGGGGCTGCTTTCTTCATGTTCTCTGTGCCAGTGCATTTCTGTTAGTTTAGTTTATGCCATGTTTACTACCCAAAACTCAACAGTACTCTGTAATAGTTAACTTTTGATGAGGATTATGCCAGGTTCTTAACAGATGAGCTGTCTTTTACTGTGGTCATATCAATATACACTGGTAGCCTAAGGAGGAACACTGTCCCTTGCAGCCTGGCCAGCTCTGCTCTGCCTTTTGACTCCTGCTCCAAGGGAGAAATCTCTGCTGGGTTTCATAGAACTTTCTTGGTTGCTGTGAAAGCATTGTCTCAGACTCATAAGATAAAATAGCTTTTTTTTCTTCGTGGTGTGCTGGGTTGGCCACTTAATTTTGCCTTCGCCTTCAGCAATCTCTCTCTTGTTTCTCTCTTCTGGGTGATTTATCACAGGGATGTCTTCTCAGGTTCTCTAGCCTTTATAAGCATTAAGCAATATTTAAGCAAATTTTTTTTTTAATTTCACTAAAGATCGTGTGTCAGCTGGGAGATGTAGTACACTCTTTTCCTAAGAGCATCCCAAAAATTCCACCTGCCCCCTAGGATAATGCTTCCAGAGTAACAGAGAGGCCTCAGGGGCAGGATTTGGGATGCTCTATTCCCTTCCAGTCCCAAACACCTGTTCTTACTTTATTCAGGGTCAGACCTGTGGTTCCCAGCTGCTGTAAATCAGAATAGTTTGGAAGACTTTCAGCTAATGAATGAAAAAAATCAGCTGTAATCCAATTACAGAAGAAAGAGATGAAAAGAGCAAGGATGTTTCCTGCCCCCTCCACTAGGAATGATAATTCAAACTATACTTCTAATCCTAAATATTTTAGCAAATGAGCTGCATGAGTTCACCATGCTGCTGACTCTTCCCCATCCCAGTCAGTTTATTGCCTGCACAGCCATGCAATGCATCCCTCTCTAAAGTGGGCATCTCTGTTTTAAAAGGAGCTGTTCTTTGTCCTCTCTTTTTTTCAACTTGATCACCCTGACACAGGCAGCCTGGGAAGAGAAAACTTTACTGCCAGCTGTCTCACTTTTATGAAAGAAAATGACGTGGTTTCTCCATTCCTAGTGTCTTCTTGAGTGCCATAAGCAAGAAGGATTGCATGGCTATCTGAGCCCAAACAAGACTACAGTATTTGTCCACTGATTGCCACTCATTTGTCATGAATTAGGGAAGGAAGAAAAGGGTGAACAAGTTTATTTTCTATTCTAGCCCTGCTACTTACCTGAAGATTTTCACTCTGGGGGGAGATGGAGCACGTGTTTCTCTGAATACAAGTTTCAAGCACAGAAAGGAGAAGAGAGTGCCCTTCAAAACTCTGGGGATATGTGTTTGAGATGCTTTGAAGTTATGATACATCCTTTTCAATCCCATGTGTGTGCCACAGCCCTGGGGTCCTGCAGTCCCAGGTTAGCTCAAACCTGGTGCACCTCTTTTGAGCAGAGCTGTGCTTGTGCCTCTCTACCACATAAATGTACAACTCTGCCACAGGCAGTTGTGTGGGCAACACCAGGCAACGATGTTCTGTGTGACCTGAGGCGCAGCCCTGCCTTTTTCTTTTTGGATTTCTTCTCCCACTTATTTGGACTCTGAGTTTCCCAAGACAGAGTCTCCTCTCCCAAGCCCATGGAGTGCTCTCCACAGAGGTGGCTCAGTACAACAAGGAAAAATTATTGTAGTGGAGAAGGAGCAACTGCAAGCCCAGTCAGAAAGAAAACTACTTATTTTCCCTTGGAAAAAAACCCACAACATCAAAGGATTTTAATAGTGTTTAAGCAATGCTTTTTTAAATGTGAAGATACTTGTTTTCTCAGTCATTTGTAACAAAACCTATTACGTGTACGACAGTGCAATCCATCATAAACACAATGAAACATGTAAGGTAGGAGGAGGAACTCATGGCATGTTTTTAATAGACATTTCTTCCCTTCCCCCTCCAAACTGAAGCTATTTGTTATGACTTTTACTTAAAATGGGGAAAGAGGAGAGGGAGGGGAGTATGTTCTGAATTCACTGGAGAAGAAGGAAGATTTGTTTTATTTTATTTTAGTAGCTCCAGGCTGCCTTTGAGTAACTAGGTATTACAGTCCTGGTGCATCTCTAATTAATAAGATCAACTGCCCCTGAATTTTCTTTTACAAACTAATTTAGATATGTCAAGGCTGCAATTATTTTGAGAAAGATCTGACTCCTTGCTTATTCATCTTTCCTCCTGCTCCATGAGAAAATAAAACCATCAGCTTAAATGCCCTTTGAAGTCTGTTTTAGGTACTTGATTGAAAATTAAATACGGCCTTGCTGCTGTTAAAAGTGGTCAAGGTTCTCGTTCTTTTTTCTTTTTCTCTCACTGCCGCCCTACAATTTGCAAAGGATAATGAACCCTGGGATCTGGCTTAGTTCCAGATACAGCCTTGCACTGCTGTGGCCACATGGGTCCCTACCCCCATCTGCGATGGACGTCACGGGTGAGACGGCGGCACCACTGGGGTCACTGGCAAAGCACCTGGCTCTGCTGCGCCTGGCATGGGAAGGGTCTGACCCTGCAAGGTGCTGGGTGTCCTCTGGCTCCAGCTGACTTCTCAGCTCCGTGCAATCAAGCTCTCCCTTAGTCCCGGAGAGCCCCTGGATTTGAGGGGAACAGCTCTGAAAACTCATAAAGATCAAACTGTTTATTCTTATTTGGCAGTGTTTGTGGAGCCCGGGCACCAGGCTTGTGCTATAAAAGTTATTGCATGTCAGGTGCCTCCCATAATCCCTTCTTCCTCAAAGCCTCCAGAAAGAAAAAAACTGAGGCAGGGGAGAGGAGAAGGAGGGAGAATTTGGACTCCCACTTGTTAAATCCTATCGGTCAAGCTTTCATCTCTTGGCTGAGGCTGTGCATCTGGAATAGGCCCCTAGGGGTGCTGAAACAACAGGCCCAGCCTGGGCTACGCATTTCTTCCTTGTAGGAATGGTGCAACAAGGCAGAACAGCAGTTTCCTGACCAACACAAGAACTGGATCCACCAGCAGAAAGAAAAGCTACCCATGCCTGGGTTTTATAAGAAAGTCTAGGTTTTTTGTTACAGAAGAAGCTGAGCCCCTTTAAATGAGGAAAAGCTGGTTATGGTTTTGTTTTGGTTACTCAAGCTGGATTTTCTATACAGGCACCATGACTTCACAGTGTCCTGCCTGTCACAGAGGAGAAATGTTTTCCCCCTTCCTCCCTCCCCCTCCTCTTCCCTACCAAATTCAAGCAGGATCAACAAAAAGCCTGGCAGGAGGGACATTAGCAGACAGGCAATTCTCTGACACCCCACTGAGCACCCTCCACCCTAACCCCTGCATGGTGTGGTTTACGACTTAGACTTTATTATCTGCTGACAAACAAAGACATTTCTGGAAAGCAAGCTTTTTTTCCCCAGAAGCTGGCAGAGCCTAGTCAGAGCATAGCAAGTTCTCATCAGAGCTTTAGTTGTGCCAATTCATTTATTCAGAGGTCTCAAGCTAACATTACATCCTAGGTGATCATAAATGCTGTCTGGCTGGAGTGGTGAGATGGGAATTTCTAGCCCAGTCCTGTCTAGACCAGGGTTTGTCATGGAGAGAAAGTCACAAAAGGGACACTGTGAAAGTTCTCTACGTGGTGGTGCCATCATGGGGGCATTCTGGACACATCTAAAGTGCAAACCTGGCATCTGGCCCTCGTTAAGGTTGCTGGAAATAACTGGAGAGCTGCTTTTCAGTCATCTCTGAGAAGCTCATAACCTGAATGCATGTGGGCTGCTGGTAGCCAGATACTGAAACACACTCGATTTTGGGGTTTATTTCCTTAGACCCAAAAGTTTCAAGGCTGCATTAAGGTGAAGAGCAAGGAGATAGCTGTAAAAAAACCCCATGTTTTTTCTCTTCAATCCCAGATTGATGTTTTACATGTGTCCAGCTCCACATAAGAAAGCGGGAGAAATGGATAAGAAATTAATATGATTTACATGTATATTTACATAGCCATGCAAACCATATGCCACCTGTGTAACATCCATGCCTGTGTGAAACTGAGTTAAATGCCAGATGTGCTGTAAGATGTGTTACCAGTGCAGAGGGCATAGTGAGCAGTTTCCTAAAGCCTGATCATAGCAACCACTCACTATATGGGGAAACTTAACATTGAAAGCATGCTGACAGAGCCTGGGAGACTAGATAGTAAAGCCCTTGTAGGATGCTGTTGCACATTTATCTGTCAAGTCTTTCTATTATCATCATCATCACCATCACCATTAACTTTTGCTTGAAATTTTGTTCCTTCATGCTCCATATTTTGAACAAATGGCATGAGAGTATCAATTGTGTTTTTTCATGTTCACATTTAATAGCTGACACTGTACTTTAAATACAAGAAGGGGTGAGACAGGGAAAATGTTAGTATGAAATGTGTGAAGACCACCGTCAGGCATCTCAACCCTCTCACTGCACCCTTTCACACTCTAACTGGCCTGGCCTCTTGTGAAGTACTGCAGTATCACATTTCCTCAAAGTCAAAGCTTTGCCAAATGAAACACAAGCCTCTTTAGATCCATTTTCACCAGTATTTGTTTCCAATTATAACAACATAGCTACTCTATTGAACATGCTCCCTAACATTGTTACTCAGTTAAGCTAACATTTTAAAGTCTGAATGTGAGTAGAAAACAATGACTTATTTATGAACAATTTTCAGTGGGAAAAATATGGCAATTTCCTGGTATTTTGAAATGCTTTCTCCCCCTTTCCCCCTCATTCTGATGATGATTTTAGGAACTTAAACCCTAACAGTATGGCATTTTCCTATCTCTGCATGTGGTGGTTTGCCTGTCAGATGGTTACTATCACAAGGACAGGCTGCTGACATAGACCTGCCCAATGCTAGAATGAGTGGCCTTGCAGTTTATATTACAGAGCATTACTTTCAGTCATTTGAATCTTTCAGTAAATATTTTCCATTTTTATAGAAACCTCTCTGTTTTGACCCAAAACATTCTGGTTTTTGCTAAGCCAAGTATTGTAAGCCTATGCTTTTTTCTCCTTCAAGCAAAAAGTGAGTGTTCCAAGCCTCATGCAAAGGGTCCTCATGAAAATCACTTTATTTTTACTGAGGTTGAGTAGAACACTCCTGAACAGAGTTACTCCCCTGTTTGGAGAAGCAAGCTCTCCATACTTCTTATGCATCTAAAAATAATCCAAAATTAAATATATATTGGTGTGTTCCCTCTAATCTGTGTCTTAGGCTGTTATATATATTATCTTTGTACATCAGACCGCACAAGTTATTTTTAAGTTCAAATTTTCTTCTCTTTATCCCATTCCAAAAACAATAAACAAAACTCACAAGAAAAAGGAATAATAACATATAACCTCTCTGTAAACACATGGGTATCATTCCAACAGAATTCCTCTACTGCCTAGCAGCCAGCCCAGATCTCACCTCCTCTTGCAGGTCACAGCGCTCCAGTAGACTGGGGGTTGTATTCCAGTAGGAACCACTGGGTGTTTACAGTGCTGTTCTGCATTATCTTGTACAAAGTTTCTTTGCTGAAAGCGGATCTAAACCCACTGAGACACTTTACACCCATGCAACCCAGCTAGGGTCACAGCCATGCTACATAGGATGCCCATACAATGGATGTGATGTTCCTGCTGCCAGCCCTCACCTCTCAGAGCTGGTACTGGAAACCCCAGGTGCAGGTTGTGGGACCTTTCACCTTGAGAAACAAATAAATTCCATCCCTCACAGTTCTAGGAAAGAAATGGGGACCCATTGTCTCAGAGGGGCCAGGCACCCAGTAAGGACCCAGCAAGTCACACCACCTTCCTGTCTCATCCAGGAAAGGTGCATTTTTGAAGCTGTATTTAACAGATGTTGGCTACAGCACTGCTGCGAGATGCACCCGGTCAAAAATAGCTGTGATCATGTTTCCTTCTTTTGGCCTTGTAGGTGGGGAGATGTGGGAAGATTTCTCTCTCTGCTGGGGTCACAGCAGGGCAATGTTTGTTGTCTTCTGCCTACTGTCATGTGCCCCATAAAACCCAAAAGAGGCCTTCTCTCTATTGAAAGAAGTACTTGGCATATTTGGAGCACATGCTGACACCAGTTGCTTTTCAAAGGCTCTGTAAATTCCAGCTCACTCTTCTATCCAATTTTCCATTCACAGACACAGCAAGGGGCATTTGGCAGACCATGAAATAAAACTGCACGTGCTGTAATCCTTTTCAGGGTGAGGCTCAAGCTCTCGCTCCCTCTCCTTCCTCCCTCTCCTTTTCATTCCCAGTCTCTTTCTATACAAGTGTGACCAACTACAGGAGTACCTTGCTTGGATTAGACAAGGTCATGGAAAATGCTTGGAATGAGCTCAATGAGCAGTGATACTGACCTTACTAGTTTTAATAGCACAGGGGTTTAATTCTACCCTATGAGCTGTCTTGTTTTCTCCCCCTCCTTCCACTGCTAGCCAATGTTAACTCTTTGCAGGCTTGGGAAAGGTTGGGTACTTTGTCTGCCATAACAGAGTAAAAGACAGTGTCTAAATCACTTGTACTGTACTTGTGGACAGGCAAAACAGGCAGTTCTCTGATGTGTGACTGAGCCCAGAAGGGTTTGCAGTAGATGTGCCAAGAGCTTCAGTGTATTCCTGGATTAATTTGATATTCCCTTCTTGGCACTGAAGGACCTTCCTACCCCGTTCAGAATATAAACCATGAGAGCAAAAAGAATGTTCCTCTGCTTCAATGTCTGTCAGGTCTACTCTGCAAGGGGACCTTTGGAGTGTGCAGTGCAAAAGTGTGCAGAACAAGGCCATGGAAGTGATTCTTAGGAAAATCAAAAGGATGGGGGTAGAGACTTCATGCCAATAACTTGTGAGCTTTAGGGACCAAACCTACTTAGTTATTTTAAATTGGCTTTGTTCCGTTGACTTGGCTTCTCACTTATGCGTAGCTTTGTGTGTTTCCAGATCCTTTAATTTTAGGCCTCTGAGAAAAGAAAATGTCTATCTGATTTCCCACTGTCTGTTTTCCTGATCAAGGTTGCTGTTCCAAGCATCTCATGGGTCAGTACTGCTGGCTGTCAGTTTGCTCCCACTTCTCCTCTCTTCCCTTCCACCAGCCTACAGCCACTTGCTCTCATTCCACTTCTCAGTTAAAACACAGGCAAAACAGATGCTGGAGACCCCAGCCAAGCAGAGGGAGAAGGGAGGGAGAGGAGGGGTGGGAGAGAGGGACAGCTTCCCTGTGTGGTACTGGTGAGGTGTTGTGTTGAGTCATCCCAATGGAGCCATCTCCTGTGACATTAATGATCCATCCCTGGACAATCGTTTGTGTTCATTGAGCCTACCCATGAATGAAGTCACTGTTGTGAAGTCATGTGTTGCCACAGTGATGAAGAAGGTCCTTTTCCCACAGAGCTGACATCAGGAGATGGGAGATGACCACAAGCTCACCTATGGGTAAAAATCATCTGTGGGAGGAGCAGCTGCCAAGGAATGCACTGTAACGTGACTATGGCAGCCAGGGGGTGAAGGCACAGGTCAAAAGAAAATGGAGAAATGCCTGTGAGGAAAGGGAAGACACAGGAGGGAAGGATGAATTACTTACGTTAATACCAACCAAGTCATACTAAAAGTATTACTTTTATTTTGAGTAGGTAGTTCTGCAGGATATGATTCTGGCATGACTTCCTAGCCTTATTTCTCTAAATTGAATTTAAAAAAAATCCATTCTCGATTTGCGTTCAGCAACTTGGAGACAATTCATATCTAGATGCAAACCTCATGGCTTTGCCCACTCCTTTCTGCCTCTCTCTCTGCATTAATTTTGTTTCCAGTTTAGAGCTTTCAGATGTGGGTAAGGGATAAAGCGAAGTTGTTTTTTTAACTTAGGCCCATTTCAGCTGCCTTCTGGTAGAATAGTCTTCAAATACATATTTGTACATATCTGTATGGCAGTACTGCTTTGGTTTAGAAACTTACAGAAAAAAGTCAGCAAATATGAATACATTAATGAATATAAGCTGTATTTCTCCACATCCCTCTAGACCAGTCGCTTTGTACCAAGAAGAGATATAGTTTTCAGTGGCTTTGGGTTTTAACCCAGTGACATCAGAGAAGCACAGAAGCAATAGTGAGGGGCCCCAAGGTGTGTCTACTTAATGTCTTTGGAGCTGCTGTAAATCCATGCCTACTGTCTCCTGTAATTCAGAGAAGCTGTGTGGAAAGGGAAAGCAAAAAAAATGTCGATCTCAGCAAATTTGATACAAATTTGGGCAAACTATCAAAGATTCTGTTTTTATGGAAGCTAGTTCATCAATCCTTATCTTCATGCAGCAGATCTTCTCCTCCACTGCCCACCCCTCACCCCCCTTTTTTCTTCTTCTTTTTCTTTTTTGGTCATTTTTGTTAAAAACATGAAACGGGGGGAAAAAAAGAGCTTTATCACTAGCCAGAGCATTTCCACCAGCATGTGAAAGTTTCTTTGCCTTGGTCTTTTTTAACAACCAGTAAATAGCAAAACACTTAATTGTGCCAGATAAAAGAAGAAAGTAATAATGCTGCATGAAATCGGCCCAGGCAGCTAGCTAATGAGTTGGCTTTCTTTTCTTTCAGAATTAAAGGAATCAAATCCAGTTCTGTGCTGGTACTTACTGTCAAGTGGCCTACTTCAGATTTTAATGATCTCTTGAGACCTTGGCCTGACCCAAAATGTTGTTACAACTTGGCCCTCCCCAGTATAATAAACTACAATCCTGTCACATGGTGCCCCTCATTCAGTAATTAGAAATGTCCTAAGAACAGTACTAAGTACTGTGCCTAAAAACAGGCTGAGCAAATGCCAGTTTACAAGGGATTCATGGTCAAGGTGCTGAGTGAATTGCTGGCAGAAAAGGCAGGCCTCAAACAAAAAGAAATTAAAAGAAACCTTGCTGAGCTCCCTCAGGGAAAATTGTAGCAGCCTCCCCTCTGCATAATCAACAGCTGCAGAAGCAGAAGTGTTGTTCATCTGTTTTCCTACCAAGTAGAAAATATATACTATATGCATCATGGAGATGAAGAAGGGTTATAACAACACTGTAGATAGAAAACATTTATAAATGGTTAGTTGGATGCTACTTTTCAAGCAAAGAACGAGAGAAGTAAGAAATTGTTGCAGAAAAATGCCAAAATATGCTTTAAAAATGGAGGAGTAATGATTATACTCTCTTGTGTCTATACATTATGAATGCAGAATTAATTTATATTTCATTTCAGCAATGTTATACTCTACTTCACACTTAATTATACTAGATAAATACCTAGAGTGAGGAACACATTGCTGACACTTGCAGCTAAGAAAATCTTTTGTCATAAAAATAGGGACTACAAGTTTGCAAGGTGGAGACAGCTTTAAGTATTTTCATAGTTAACCCAATCTCTACTGCTGTTTCCAAGTAGGCTGTTAACACCCTGTGGTCCCAGAGGCTTTTCTGCTTGAAGACCTTATACACCACCTCACAACAGTGAGATCAACCATTTGCTGCACCATTTTTACCCTGGGCAGCTAAGCCAAGTCCACAGGTTTCTCAGATGAGGTCATGTGTTTTGTTCCCCTCTGTTCCTTTTTAGTACTTCCTTAATTCATGGATGTATCCCTCCATTGGTGGCATGGGCAGCAGGGCAGCTGAAGCTGCTCCTCTTCCTCCCTGCTGCTGTGTCTCATGGGCACAACCTTCTAACACGTGCTCTAGATCAAAATCAGTCCCCAAAACTTGGAACATTTTGTGTAGAACTGCTTTTCTTTTAAAATACTTTTAAAAAATATTTTTGTATTTTATATCCTCATTTCAGTAGGTTTCCTGGTCTGCCAAGGTGGAGGGATATCCCAGGTAATGGAAAACCTCCAATAACATCATCAGTGGTACAGCTCTTAAGCGAGAAATTGATCAGAGGCTTTCACAGGGTCCTTTGCAAGCCATAATGTCCTCTTGACAGGAGAGAGTTAACTGCATTTACAGTATCATTAACCCCTATAATCCTCTAACAAAAAAAACCCAAACCAAAGCATCCTCACACAGCTCAAAAGACGCTGGTTCTCAATATATTTATTAAATCTTTGCAACCCAGCGGATCAGGAACAAATCCTTCCATGCATCTTTATGCCTTAAAAGGATGCACAAGGATCGTGCACATGCAATTTATTATTCCTTTTTAGGTCACCTCTGGGAGCAAGGGAAGTGGGTGCAGGCATGGCATTCCCTTGTGCTTGGTGTCACAGACCTCCAAGAGGGCTTGGGGTAGACTCACAAGCAGGAGGGGAGGAAGCAATTGGAGGGGAAAGGCAGTTTTTAGAGACTTCACTGTGCTCTGTCTCTCAGCTCGGTGGGTAACGTGATGTGGAGCCGTCGTGCCTTTCCATCCTTCTGCCACTCTGCTTGAGGAGGGAGGAAGAAAAGGAGGCTCTGCAAGCCTTCAGCCAGGAGGCCTAGTGGTGCATCTTTGGTCAGGGTGTGGTGCCCCCAAAGCCTGTCAGCGTGCCTGGCCACAGCATTGTTGCGGAAAACTTGGAAACTGCAGAGACTTTTTGTTTCATTGTCCTGGAAAATGGAGCCCATAGGGAGAGGCTGCTGTTTTCCAAAGTAACCCTATTAGGAGCAATTACCAAAAATGGAAGATAAAATTAGCATGTGATAAGATTCATGTAAATCTCAGATGACTATTGAGGATGCAGCAA
Source organism: Notiomystis cincta (assembly GCA_013398075.1). Lineage (NCBI taxonomy): Eukaryota > Metazoa > Chordata > Aves > Passeriformes > Notiomystidae > Notiomystis > Notiomystis cincta. The sequence continues at coordinate 23,722 of VZRX01000326.1, read as the reverse complement.
AAGAGTTGGCTTGATGCATTAAAATATTTTTTTTCCATTAGTAACAGCTAGCTTATGGTCTGAATAAAAAATTAAATCGCCATGTGCAAGGTTTAAGTGTGCAGTAAATAGAAAACAGCTCTCAAACCTGACATGGAAACAATATTGTGTTCTTGGGCTTGTTGTGCATCTCTGTCATTCTAGCATTGGTGGAAAGAGTTTGATCCCACAGACATGGGCTCAGACACGTGGTTTTCTGGGGCCTCTTGGTGACAATTTTCAGTGAAGAGTCTCACAAAAGAGCTCATAAACTGATACAAAGGTGAGCTGCTGTTTGCCTCTGGCAGGATTCCCTGCTGTAGAAATGTTTGGAGCTCAGTTTTGATGTGATTTGATATACAACATGCCACTTGATTTGGAACTGCTATATTTTATATCATACAATCGCATTTATTTTGTGATAATTCTTTGAACATTCTTAGAATTAATATCCATCAGATTAGTAACTGCCCAGGATAGCACTTAATCCATTTTTAATTTGATTGAGAGGATTAAAAATCTCTAAGTAAATTTTACACTCCTGCCCTCTGGATTTGTCCATTTCCCAAGGACGTTATTTAGAGTGGTATCAGAAGCTAAAAAGGCTGCTGGTAGGACAGCTCTTGTCCATTGGATGACACTGAGGCACACAGAGGTGCCAGTTTTTAGCTGACTAAAAAGAGGGCAGGCACTGATGGAGAATGAATGAATGCATTGAGATCACCCCAACATAATCTGCAGCTGGTGTCTCTGCAGCAGCCACCCTCAGGAGTTTGCTTGCAACTCCATCCAGACATCTTGCTTGAGAAGTCTACAGACTCAGTAGTTTCTTCATGGGGAAACAATCTTATTTGGGGATCACCAGAAAAGCCAGCATGGCTGGAGGATAATCACACCCAGGGAACATGTTTCCTGCCTTTCTCCACACTGCTTGTCTCTTCATCAGCTCCTTGAAAACAGCAGTGTGTGTCTCCAAGTGTAACCACGTGCCATCCTTCGCCCGGAGAAGTCGTTTGAACAAATGCTATATAAGAGAAGTACTGGGTTATTTCTTGTGCTTGAATGCTCCAGAGTTGGAAATAGATGGTTCACCATCAAGTAGGTCAGAGGTGTCCCCAGCTGATGGATCCAAATGATAAGGTGGATAGGAAAAGGAAACAGAGGGTTTCACAATATGCAGTTTTAATGGATGTTTAGATTGGCTGTAAATGTGCAAGTGCATGTTTGTTTAGAGTTACCAGGATATGAATCAAAGAAATAAAAATAGCAATGCATTAAGGCTTAGAGAACCTCTTGGGAAGGAGCAAATTAATATTTCTAAATGTAAATATTTTGACCCAACCTATTAATCATGTTCTCATACTACAGTGGGAGAAATTTGAGTTGGATGCAGTAACTTGTCTTCTGATTTCTGCAGGAACAGCACATTGTGCTTCATACACCAGCACCTTGCCTGACTGATTAAGCAGCGCTATTTTCTTCAAACTTTCCAGTGTTATGCCACTGGGTTATTGGGGTTTTGTGTAACATAATAATAAATTCAAAACTTTTTTCCTAGCTTTTCTGTCACACACCCAGCAAATTCCAAGTCTTGGCATTTCTTTTAATGTCTTTACTACTAGTGAGAAATTGCTGGAGACATTAAGAATAGTTCTTCATTAAATCAGTGAGTTTCCTCACCCTTTTTTCTCTACTCCTTATCATTCCCATGGTCTTACATAGCTGAGATTTTTAAACATGGGTGGCGATGTTTAAAATGCTTCATGGATGACTAACAGATATCAGGACGTTACAGCCGTAAGCAGCATGTTATATATTATTAAGATACATTGTCATTCAAAGATGTCAAATAGTCTTCTGTCAATTTCTGAGGTATTGTATCATTTTACAGCAGCTGATATTTTTTATTACAACATCCTCCTAAGACGTTTGCAAATATAAAACTAATTGCTAAATATGAAATGCATTTGCAATGATTTATCAAGTTGTTAGAACAAATGATAATTGAACAATTATCTCTGCTAACACATGTACATCCAGAAAGATGATAGCAACAACTTTGTTTGGCTCTGTCTAGTTTTTCTCAAGAGTGCTGCTAAGCCAGAGGAATCACCTAGAGTTTGTGCAGGGATAGTTCCTAGCCATGGTATTCAAGCATTACAGTTGTGGAGAGAGTGCATTTACCAGTTCCATGCCTGCCTCTGGTCCTTCAGGTAGAATTAAGGTCCAGTCTGAGTATTGTTTCTCTTGCTTCACCCTTTTTTTGTGGCTAATGATTTGTGATGCCTACAGCTCACTTTGGGTAGCACAAGCCTTGAAGCACGTTCTTGTGTTTACTTTGCATGGTTAATTAAAGAAAGCCTGTAAAATGAACACATCAGTGGCTGCAGTGGGCTCCTTGTTTCTGTGGAGCCATCCAGGCTGTGGGTGACATGTCTGTGACCCATGTTGCTTTGGCACTATATGATGGCAAGAGCTGGAAGTGTTTAGACCAAATCATTACTATCAAATGTATTACAGCTTAGGCGTAAAATCTGGGCTTGTAGAAGAGGCATTGATGCAGTGTGGTGGCCCCAATTGTTGGCATTTCCTTTTTCCATTGGTCTGAAAACAGCATAAGCTCATGATATGGAGCCTTTCTGCTTCCTCCATTTCTGCCCTACAGAACAGCTATTGTGAGGAATGGAAAGACTTTTCTTCCAAGGAAGTAGTCTAACGAGGTTTATAATACTTGTAGATTTACATTTTTTATACATCCCCAGAGATGCTGTAAAGAATACATTTTTAAAATGCTAGAACAAATAATGGAATTGTGAACAAAAAAAAAAGAATTGCGTGTCAGAGCTGCATACTTTGCCAACCTTTGTCTTGAGGAGAAATTCAAGGAGAATTTCCTGGGCTCACATCCAGTCATTTGGCATTTTAACTATATATTAGGCCAACCCTCTTTCTGAAAGTTTTGATTCTTACAGAATTTATAGGCAAAAAACAGCAGTAAGAAGGAGAATAACAGTAGCTATATGTGTCAATAAAGTGTTACCAAAATTTTTGCCCATTTAATGTATTTAAGGTCTCTCTAATTTATTTATTTATTAAGTCTTTCTTGAGTGCCTGTCAATGTATGGAAAGAAGACAAATTTTTGCATTTATTGAATGTCCTGATGGAGTATAAATGATATTTTATTTTCATTGTCTATCTCTGACTGGCTGTTAGCTGACTGAGTAACAGTAGACAGCTCTGTGCCTCATCAGAGATGCACAAAGGTACTTAATTTGTGCAACCTTAGTTTATCAGCTAAGAGGTTAGTGAATCGTACAGTAAAAGTACTGGTACTGAAAACTAGGTAAGAGATTCTCATGGATAAAAGATGAGACAGCTGGAGGTCAGGCCACATCATATGAGAAGACAAGAAAAAAAAAAGAAAGTTTCAAAACTGGGCTCCTATAGATCATTATTGACCAGTGCAGGTAGTAAAATGTGTCACTTAGCTCCAATCACTATAGCAAATCACATTAATTTTACCACAGCTCTGAAATCTCCTTCCCAGATTGCCTCTCTCTTATACTGTCCCCTGAAGACTTCCCCTGACTTTGAGGTGACATGCCAATTTCCCATTGGAGTCATAATTCAAATGAAATCACGTCACGGTGACACCAGTACAATTAAATCATAAATAAAGGCCATGACATGTGTTTCTAAAAGCTATTATGAAATACATATATATATATATATATAGACATATAATCTCATTAGATTGTTATTTAGAAGGGGTTTTTAAAAGCTCAATTTTAATAAAAGTAGATTTCCTGTATTTACTATGCTTCCTTTCTAATCTCAGGGTTTAGAGCTTGTGTTACACCCTCTATTATACAGATAAGAAGACTGAGAAAGTTGACTTTCCTCTGGTCAGAAAGCTGGGGGCATAGGAATTTTTTGCCTCTCAAGCTCCTTAACTCCTCTGTCCTTTCCATTGAGTTGACACGTTTCCATACTTCCTTATTTAGCTAAAGACTAGAAGGGATCTGGGCAATCCTTTATTAAACCTAGAATCCTTCCACTTCTATTCCCACTAGGGCTTTTACAAGCATCCTTACTGTCCATTGCCTCCCCAAAAGTAACTGAGCTAATTGAAAGTTTTACTGTACCTGAAGCAGATTCTATTAAAATTAGACATGAAATTGAGTTTGTAGGAATGCAGTTACTGGCATTAATGGGCATTAATTCTGAGGAGCAGAATTAATAGAGGCAGGCAAACCATGCCTTGTTCCCAGCTCAGTGAAGAGCAGCATATGACAGAAAAAGAAGGGAAAAAGCACTCACACAGTTCTTCCCTGGGGAATTAGGAGTCTGCAAGAGACATCAGCTGGTCCCAGATCCTCAGGAAACGCCTTGAGCATCATTTATTGGCATGCAAATAGTGCAGAATAATCCTGTGTCAGATGCCATATTTTCATACCACATCTCAAACAGGAGCTGGGCTGCATTCATGTCATTTGAGGATGGATGCCTCTGAAGAAAAAGGCACACAGTAAATGTGGTGTCTTGTGATGGCACATGTGATGATGTGGGAGTGGAGCACTAACTGATCTCGACATGGGAAAGTTTGGCCACCAGACACTGTTTTGAAGCTTGTCCTTATTTCCTAATCCACGTGACTACATTTTCAAGAGTATATCTTTTCCTAGGCAAACATTATTGCCTTTTTTCTCTATCTCTAAATAATGAACAGTAAGAAATCAACCAGATTGAAGGTACCAAACAAATAAGGGAAAAAAACTGCCCATGTGGTGATGACCTGGAGGTTCAGTCCCTAGCTGGCAAAGACCCAGAGGAAGTGAGACTCTGAGTCCATAGAGCCTTAACAAGGGGGCAAGTGGGGCTATGGAGAATAGCAGCTGAGATTGCACAGGCTCACATTAGCCTGGCGCATGTTGTGTGCCAGTAACATCGACGGACAGCACAGGAATTCAGCACATTTTGGCTCCACTCCTGCAAGGGTTTAGGCCTGCACTTAAGATGCACATAAGAAGAGCAATAAAGCTTGGAGTATGCAAACAACATTGTGGAAGAGAGGCCTTTTTTCATCCAGAAGCAGCCTTTGCTGCACAATTTTTTGTGCCTCAGAATATCAAGCAGAGGCAGAGTTAAATGGAATCATATTAATAAGCATGGATAATCTCATCATCCGAGGTGGGCTGACAGCAAAGCAGCTCCAAACACATGCAGCTGAGTGAAATGTTCCTGCAATTAATTGTATTTGATTAAATTTCTCATTTAATGGCTGGAGGAAAAGAAACAGACCAAAGACAGCGAGCAACTTTCTCGCTAACCTGAAGCTTTGAGTAATGGCTATGGAACACCAGGTTCCCCACTGCATTACATGGGGAAAGTGTTGCTCTGGACATAGGAGCACAAGAACCCAGTTTCTCACAGCCTTTCTTTTCATCTTGACCTTCTCCTTTTCTGAAAGAGAAGATGAAAATTTTGACTCCCAAATAGCTGTTCTGACACTGCTGCATTTCCATTAAAAAAATAGAAACCATCTAATTTTTGTTCCCAGGAAGGGGGAAAACCAACTTCAGGACCTTGAAAGCTAAGGGGAAACAGAATTGTCAGTCTCCAGCCAGCTTTAGATTACGATCTGTCAACTTAGATGGAGGCATGGAGCTACCAATCCCATCTTCCGTACGTCAGGTTATGCTCTACTCAGAAACATTGAATCTTGATTAAAATACCTTACAGCAAGGTCCTCAAAAACCCCTAAGTAAAACAAGCATCTGCTTTTACCATCTTGATAAAATTGTGCCTGACACATGGAAGCTTACATGGATACAAATTGGGCCTGGTTTCAGCTTAATTTTGCATTGTATGATCAAACTATTGGAAACTTGATTTATTTTATACTTTGATCTGTGTCATGTATATATAGATCCTTTCTAAAGCCATTGTAGGTTAGCAGAACTTGCAAATGACAAAAAAAACCCATCCCTCCTTTCCCTCTTGGGTTCTTATGTGTGCCAGTAAAGCAAAACCCAAACACAAAGCTGGCCACCCTTTAACTTACAGTGGTGATCATTAAAATGCTGGTCTAAGTCAGCCCCCACAACTGTACATGAGTGAAACTCACAGGGGATCGTGCCATCTGCTTTGCCCTTCACCACAATAACTAAAACTCCACTTTGGAAGGTTTCCAGGCCAAAGAGTGGTTTGCTCCTGCATTGGCTTAGCAGGGCACTGAAAAGCATTCCAGAGGTACCCTGGGTACTTCAGCTTCCATCTCCACCATCTCAGCAAGCATCCCCCAGCCAAGCTTTCCAGAAGGACATGCTCATTCTATAATCTTGCAAGGTCCCTGCTTTATTATTTGTCTTTCCTATCTGCCTGCTTTAATCATTGGCTCATGACTTCCAGGGTTCACCTTGTTACAACCACCCAGGCAGCCAGGCAACATTCAGCTACACCCAGCTGCTTCTATGCCAAAATCTGGCAACATCTACTGCCTCCAGGTGCTGGTACACTGGTGGGACTGCTCCTCCTCGATGGAGGATATCCACCCCCTAAATTTGCAGTGAAAGAAATGCCTTCTCTGTCCCTCTTGGCAGCAAGTGGGGGCACTTCAGTATGGAGACAGATATTATTGTCCCACTGAAATGCACCTAGACTGGAAAGAGCTATGCTGGCAAGGATGTGCCTTTTTTCCCTATAACATTATGGGTAATACCAGCCCATACAGGCAATATAATCTAAAAGCATAGTTTAGTGTTCATATGTTTGCTTTTCATAATTGCTGTGTAGAAGCTCCCTGTCCATTACAGAAGATACCATTATCCTTTCTTCACAGCCATGGATTTACAATGCATGGATTTAGAGTGGAATCCAGGCCATGCTGAAATCCACAGATGAATTCCCAGGCCTGACCTTGGCAGGCCTGGGATTTCACCTAAAATGACTTGTGTTATGTATCATGCAGAAAGGCTGTGGCATATTATGGGATTAAAAAAAAGTTTGGGGGAAAGAATTTGTTTAAAACATTCATCTTTTTTAAAAAATACCCATTATGTAGAAATAAAAACCATTTGGTCTAATCTTAATTTAGGTGGTGATTTGTCAACATATTTCTTCAAGAACAACTAATAAAAAAGTGTTTGTTTTTTACATTTTGCTATGAGATTGTTAATTTTTGTTTGAATAAGTTTTTCTGAAATCTATGACACATTGTTATTGTGAAAAACACCTGAACTTACTCTTGCTTTCCTGAGTGAATGTAAGGACAATTGAGTTGAAAAGGTCAGAACAAATATGTGTTACCTCAGCTTTTCAACATGTAATACTCAACTTTAGTTGAATTTCCAAAGTAAAATAATTCAGACTTTATGCACCACAAGAAGTTATCAGCATTTCTGTGCTCCTAATTTGGAGGTGTCAAAGTTCCCAACCATAATTTTTTCACTTTCTTCTCCCAAGAAAACAGAATTTCTGTTTTTCAGACAGCTGTGGCAGTGCTTATGTGGTACTTGAAAGCTTCATCCTTGCTTTGGCATGGAAGGATGCCCTCCCTATTCTACATGGTTACTGGCTCTAGACTCATCTCTCAGAAACTGCCTGGCTGGTGCTCGCCCTTTGCGATGACACCCACCACATACAGTGACAGGGAGGTGGGCTAGGCTCCTCTGGGTAGCTGGCACAGCCAGGCTTGTCTGGAAGTGAGGAAGGAAATGCAGCAGGCAGGCCATGTTTCTTGATGAAGAGGTCTGACCATTATTCCTTCAGGGATAAACCCAGGCTAACAACTTATTTCATATCAGTTAGTGCCAATATGGCATCTGAGGGGCTGTGAGAGCTCTGCTGCTGTGAGCCTGCATCAGATTCAGGCAGCTGACCTCAAGGTGAAAATCTCTCTATCCCATTATACACCCCCTGAGACACCCAGGCCCCATCTACTTTGTTTTCTCTGCTCCCTGTCATTTATTTTCATCTCTCGTTTTAATCTCCTCAGCATGTCATGTGTGCCCATCAAAGAGACGCTTTCTGTGCAGTCTAGCAAGCGCATTAGTGGAGTTCCTTCCTCTCCACGTCTGGGTATCAGTGGTACTTTCTGGACACTTGTCAAATATTTCCATAAATATTATCTTTCAGAGTTTCACATAAACACATCAACAGGGCAGACATTAAAGAGAAGTGGAGAAAAGGTGCTCAGAGGGACTGGGGGAAGAGAGTAGTTCTAGGAAATGATTCAGTTCTTTCATTGCAAGGAACAGGCGACCGAGGCAGAAGATGATCACTAGATTTGTTTCCACACCAAGGCTGAGAAATAAATAAACCAAGCTAAGGATGAGTGAATTTAGTCCTGTTAAAGCTGGGATGCAAATATTCTGCAGAAATGANGGGGAAGCCCTCAAGGTTATGCTACAACAATGCAGAGCAGCTGTGAAGAATAAATCTTGTCAGTATAAAAGGTTTTACTCATTAGGAAAGAATTACCTTCATTTTTGTAGGGCAGATCTTTGTTAGGACTTTCTGGACTACTGTGGTCCCTAAGTGAAGCTTCTTTCCACATCTGGCTTTGCACGACGTGTCCCCACAGAATGCAAGGTGCTCCGAGGCTGTCAGTGGCAGAAGCCTGCTGAGTTGGTTGCAAGGTTCAGCTAAAAGACCCTTTTGTTTGTTTTTTGTGCCTGAAGGGATCAGCTTTGTTCGAGGTGAGGAATGTCAGCTCTGATTCTCTTGTATCAATCTGTCCACAGCTCATTAGTTTATATGTAAACTTTGAGTTTTAAATAAACAGCAGTATGCCCTGATTTTGTGTCATATCATGTATCTGAATATATATATGGTTTTGTTATGAACTGGAATTCATGGTAAGGGCAGCTCTGGTTTTTAACACTTATTTATGCCTTCTATTTTTGGTAAGGCTCCAGATGTTTTCTTCTCACAAAGTAAGGCTTGCATCTGGAACCACTGCTTCTCCAGCTACATACCTACTTATACTCCTTATGCTAGGAATTAGCTTTGCAGGATCTTGCTGTTGTCTCTTGAAGCTTTAAGAGGCAGTTCTACACTTTGATGCTTTATTCCAAATAATTTGTCCAGGTAGATGAATGCCAGTATATTCAACATTGCTGGCTGTTCTACTTGCTCAGTTGAGGAGAGATGAAAGAAAGACAACCTGAGGAAAAAAAATAAAGTGGATGTTTTAATACGATTTTTTGCTTGTGCTGTGCAATTTGTATTGCTGGAAGTTGCTGATGGTACAAAATTTGTTGAAATCTTGGTTAAATATTAGCATGCGGGGGGTGTCTGTAATTTCCATATGATACCTGATACAATTCCTAAGTATTATCTAAGGTCTTTTTGGCAACATTCTGCTCCACCAATTCTTGCATAAACATCTAACTGCAGAATTTACTTGCAGCATATTTTATCCAGGTGTCTTCAGTGGTGAAGGAAATGAGACAGTTCTTGTGCTCTGATGACTCTGTACACATGGGGGTGCAAAGGGCCTTGACTTTTGGCCTGACTCTGCCCTGCTGTGGCTCTGAATGCCAGTCCTTTGCCATTTCCGTGAGGTTTGAAGCAGCACTTCATACACCCCTGGCATTCTGCTGCGTGCAGGTGTACCTAATGATTTCATCTTAAGGCAGCTTCCAAACTGCTCTTCTGCCATCTCTCTTCCCTATTTATAGTAGTTTCTGATTTGGAAAGAGTGCTAACTGAGGAGGGAGGTTGGTGGGACTGTTAGGGGATGAGTTTGAGAGGGGCAGGCACAATCAAGGTGAGGAGAGTGTGCAGAGGTCTGGTAGGAGATGAACTTCGTGCCCTGGGGCACCAGAAATGGGAAGACAGAGAAAAACACCTGAAAAGACAGGAAAAGTATAAAATGCTAAAAGAAATAGATGCTGAAAAGGAGGGGAAGTGCTGCAGTTGGGAGTTCTGCCAGATGACTGCAGTGCAAGTTGCATAGCTGGTGTTGCTCTGAGACCAGCAAGGACCCAGATACACTATGGTGTCCATCCCATGCAGGCTGGAGCTGGTAGCCACACAACATGAAAACTGTGTCACAGCTGCCAGAACTCAAATATTGCACAGTTTGGCATGATTTTTTTGTGTGTGCGTGGGTAGATTATTCTGCCTAGAAAACATATTTTCTTAACTAAGAAAATATTTTTTTGGTGTTGTCTGATCTGGTTCTTGATGCCAAAGATATCACAGTATCACAGGTTGAATACACCTTTATGTATATCACAAATCAGGATAGTAAAGAAGGCAAGGAAGTACTGAATGGTCCTGAATCTTGGTTGCTCTTCTGCATCATTTCCAAGTATGAGGGCCAGGTTTGCCCCTGGCCTCACTCTATGTAGTCTAAATGAACAATGTTGTTATATAAATCTGAAAAATCTTTTTCAGACTTTCTTAGTGATGTGGTACACGTTTTGTTTTCTGGGGGTTTTTTGCCCTCCCCCCTCCCCCTTTTTTTAATGTGGCCAGCATTGGAAATGTTATATGCCTGAGTACAAAATCACAAAAGTCAAAGATAGGATAATGAAATCCATGCTTTCACCAAGCTAATGAGATAAAACAGTCCAAGGGGGAGCTTAATACAGTCACAGGAGTTTTGACTTGGATATCCCCTCAATCATCTGCATGTATCAAGTCTGAGTTTCATAACTCCATCTGTGAAGACTAAACATTATATTTTGTGGACAACCACAAAAGCCTTTTGACACAGGTTTAATTACAAAGCCCAGAAAAATGGTTGAGCTCTGGAAAGAAAGTAATAAGCAGCACTTCAGTTGAAAGAAGTTGTTTCATAGCTGAGAAAAAGCATACACAAAAACTTTTTTTTTATGTTAGGAAGAACATTAGAATAATGCTGTTGTTTTTATGCTGTGCATTGTGATTAGTACTGGAGAAGGTACTTAAAGCAAGTTTAGGTCACTTGCAATAAGGAAAGCACTTATGTGCACAATATAACTTTATGCAAGTATTAAAAACATCTCTGGTCTCTAGAGGATTTACTGAATCAAATTCAGTATTTATCAGTAAATTGTATGAAAAGCTACTTTCATATGCACACTGCTTGAGTTCTCAAAACCAAATGTGAAATAGAAATATTTCCATGATTCTTTCATTTAATTGCATGATAGAGAAAAAAAAGAATAGCTGTAAAGAGAATAAAAACAGTTCCCTGTAGCATATTATTAGCTTTTGAACGCAGATAAAGAGCTCATGGATAATAAATAGAACAGGACAGTACTTACTACAACAAGAAACAGAAAACCAATATGAAAGGGTAAAAGGTGGGGATTTTAAACCTTTGTCTTGGGAAGATTTAGCTGATTATCGAGTTGGCTATCTGAAAAGTGTCTTAAATCAGGCTTCTGTCCAATCTTCAATGCACCTTTGTGCAGCTTGAAGGAATACTTGGAGTGTAGCAGTATCATTTACAATAATAAAGGACCACTAAGCCTGGCACTTCAGAAACTCAGATCCCCCTCTCTCCCTCTTGAGCAGTTCTCCATCTTGAGTAACAACCTTCTAAGTGTTATTTGTAATGCGAGTCAAGGTATTCCTACATATACTTGGATTTCAATCTTTGCAGCTTCTATTTCAGTTTTCAAAGGAACACATTAATGTATAAATATGCCCTCTAACAGATTCAGATCCTACATCTCTTGAATCTAGCGGAATAATATCTATTGTGGTGTTATTCTCAAGAATATGAATGTCAATATCAGCACCAAGCAGCCTGGAGGAAAGCAGAGACCTGGGAATATAGGAAGATATCTAAGCAAAAACAAGTATATGGATTAAATTATGTTTACAAAGCAAAGAGCTCAGACAGACCATGTTATAAAGCCACCATTTGGAGCAATAGTTCCAAGCTTTCTTGGTTCCCTCTAAATTTTTCTTCAATTTTGGAAATGCATCTGCATACACATACCAACCTTTTAAATCTCCTTGAAAAGGAGAAATTTCAGGTTCCATGATGAGTCACTATGTGCCTTTTTGGTTAAAAACCCAAACCAACCCCCCCCCCCTCCCCCCAGACTTTAAGGTAAATAAAGAAGCAGGTTATTCTGTGTGTTTGTGTGGCACCGAGCACACAGGGCTCACATTTCAGAATGAGACAAGAGTAGTACAAAGTACAGCCACAAGACAGTGATCAAAGCTACACCTGCTTTGCCTGTATGTTTATGTATTTGTTGCAAAATATATGGCCCAATTCTTCTCATGTGCCTATATAGGCATGAGAAGTCTCCATAGTAAACAAAACAATACCAGAGAAGCAAGGAAAAAAACTGGGCTATTTATAATTGCTCTGTTACCAATATATTCCTTCAACAGTTTGCCCAGATAATTGTGTATTTATACTCTCTGGGAGAGTGACTGGGAATAATTTTGTCTCTTTTCAGGAGATGCTTTTACAATGCAATCTGTATTTGTAACTGGATTCTACACATCCTATTACATGGATACTTTGTTATTAATTGCTTTGACCTCTGCGTGACTACTGCGTGAAGGGGCAGGGGGCTTTTTCCAGGAACATAATCCTTTTAATTTTTCAGGAGAACATAATTTTGGTTTAATTTTATTTCTCTCCGGTTATTGTAACATTTGTCTTGTTCCCAGGGTCTTTTTATGAGAGGAAATGATCTTTCTGTGTGAGCTGTTTTTTTCCTTAAAATCCCCTCAGACTTTCTCTTTACCAACAGCCAGAGCAGAAACTCTGGCATGCTGAAAAACAACAAAAAACCTCAGGTTCCTGCAAGTATCCCGCCAGTCTGTGGTCAGGTGCAGAATAGCCCAGCTGCCTGCCTTATCCTCGGGGCAGGCAGGGGAAGGAGGCTGTGTGGTGCTTCCTTCTGCAGGGGGAGGATTTAACTGCTACCAGTGTTTAAGGTGGAGCAGCATCCACGTTAAGTGTGCCTGCAGATTTGGCACAGGAGGACAGTTCACGCTGTGCCAGGAGACCCATTCTCTGCCTCTTCTGGAGCAGGTCAGAGAGGCAGCCACCTGCTGAGACCCCAGGCTTTCCTGGCACTGCTATTCCCTCTTCCACCTTCCTTCTGCCTTACCTAATTACGGCGGGGCCTCTTCAGGGCAGTCTGTGCTGCCATGTGCCCAGTGTAGTGGGGCTCTGATGTGGGTTAGGGCCCTGGGGCACTGAATGCAGTAGAAGTCATTAATAGGTCAAGACAGAAATTTTGAAGAATGTGGTAAGGATGGAGAATGTGCAAAACCCTGAAAATTCCCAAATGTTTACTGTCCTGATCTCAGAGCAAAGTGTTCTTTGAAATCTCTGAAAGATCTTGGCTTAATGCTTTGATGTTTCTTCTTTTTCCTGACTGAGGATCAGTGGGTTTGGCCAGTCACTCTGCTTCCCTCTTCTCCCTTCTCTCGTCATTTGCTGACAAAAATTCCTTAGGTGGTACATGGGTTTGGCTTGCAGGGGACAGTATCATCTTCAGTAAAGGAAGTGGGCTGTCCACTTCTCCACTGCCACCCTCTGGAGTCCACCAGCCCAGAGGATTACAGTGAAGCAGACACTTTATTTTACTGTAAAGGAAACATATTGACAATATCAGTGATTCCCATATTGAATTCAACCATGAAAAACAAACAAACAAAAAATAACCACCAAAACCCAGCAAACTAAACCCCCTGCAGCTAAAACCTTTACAGTGATGGCATCAGGGCAGAGGCTTCTCTCACCTCACTGGAGAGGGGATGGAAGGTGCTGCATTGCAATGAGTGTGTTATGTGCCACATAAGCAGCACTCACCTGCTGGTACCCATGAGGGAACTAATGTTCCCTTATTTCCCCATCCCTCCACCACCAGCTAATCTGTGCCTGCCCGTCTAATTTCCTGGCAACTGTTCTAATGTGCAGGCTGATAATGTTTGCAGCAGTCCTGGGAGACGTCAATGTGCAGGCTAGCTATGAGGCTGTAGGGTCCAAAGGAAGATTAATTAGGGGAATTGTGGCATCTGGATAGGGGGAGCTTTTGAGAAGCCTTTCATCCAGGTGGTGTGAGCAGTCCGGATAAGCACCCAAATATTTCTGTGAAGAACTGGGATGCCATCCGTAATTGAAGTTCAACCACTACTAAGTCCCCTTGATGATTTCTCCTTCTTTCTTCCTCAGAGTATCTTTTTTGTTGTTGTTTCCAACTATAACTTAATGAAAACACATTTGAAAGTAAAATTACAGATTTCTCAGGGACTCTGACCCTTAGGGGCAGCCATGGAAATACTGCAGAACGAGCTGAGTACACAAGCTCTTGTTAATTAGAGCAGAGTGAATGATTCATAGGAAATAATTTATTCAATTAATTTAGCCTCTCTTTCTTTTGCAGATTATCTGTGAAAAGTTTGTAGTTTTATTGCATTCAGCTGCTAGACAGCAAATTATTTCTCTCCATGTAGCTGACCCTTATATGGCTTGAAATGTAAGATCTGGCTTTTAGTTTTTCAGTGGACAAGAATACTGGAGTTAGTGTTCTTCCTTGATTAAACAACTGACTTTTAGTATGTGCCTTGAAAAATTGATGATTATTTTTACAAATGTAGAGGTGACCTTCCAAGAATATTATTTACCATGGTATAGAAATATCTCTGCCAGTGAACCCATTTACTAGAACAATGATCTGGAATGTCTGTCCAGCACTTACCCTCCAGTATCCGACATGGTGTGTCTTTGTGAGCCTTCCCCTCTGGCATGCCCAGGGAATTTTCATTCTTTCTCCTTCACCAGTCCTGTGCAGAGTCTTTTGCTTAAGCTTCTCTTCACGTGGAGGCAACCTCTCCAGAATATCAATTGTCTGATCAAAGCTGCCATGAAACGTAGTTGTTAAAGTCAAAGTCATAAAATTCATTGCCAATAATCTAATGCCTACTTGCTGAAGTCCTTGTCAGAAAGGTGGGTATTTATTCACTGAAAAGCATTCATGATGCTTACTGTTACACAAAGACTACAGAATACTTCACAAGCAGGAGAAAATCCTCAATAGCTCCTGTAATGACCCTCCACCCCCCAGCAAACAGCCCTGCTCCGTAACCTTGCAGCGTTTCCCTTTGCCTGACTTCCACACATAGGATAAACTAAATTGACACAGACCTTGGGTGTGGGCAACTGAATTTGCGTATCTGTCTGTCCTGGTTTAGGGCAGGGTCGCTGTCTCCAGCAGACTTCTGCTGCCCTGGGAAGAGGAACGTGCAGAGACCCTGACCCATGGCAGGCAGGCTTCCCTTGAGATGCATCCAAGCATGGGGTTGTATCTCGGAGCTCAAGGTAACATTAGTTTCAGTAACAGCTTTTCACACTCCATCAAAAAGCATTTTTAAAGAGGGACAGCACTGCATGAAAATTAATGCATGGGAGCATTCTTGTAACAGGTGCATAATATTTCAGTAATAGGCTTGTGGGATGTTTATTCACTTGCCAAATTCATTTATCAGGTACTGGATTCAAAGGACTTCCCAACAGGATATCTGCAGAGATTAGTGAGCCAGGCAAATGTGCTTTGAACAAATACATCCTTTCATCAGGCAGTCATTTGGATAATTCCAGCATCAACATGCTCGCTGCTGGAATGGGTCTGCTGGTAATTGCATTAACTATTTTTCCTGTGGTCATAGGTATCTGTGCCTTTAGATCCTACAAGGGCAGAGTTTGGCCTGCAGCCTGTTAGTCAAGAGGTACCTGCCCATCTCTGCGTGCACACATGCAGTTTTAGCCAGCCCAGTCTTGCCCAAAGTAACCTTTCTTGTCTGGAAAGACCTGCTGTATCAAAAAAACCCCAAACAACTTTACCAGCACAGGCTGACTTTTTTTGAATACTTTTTTTGAAAAATAATTGAAGACAAATTGCCTCCAAGATGTAAGAACATTTTATTTCAAAGTATTTTAGGATAAAGTATGCTTCATTTTCATTTTCTTGATTTTTTAGTAGGTCTTTGATTTTGTTTTTGAAGTTGAAAGTAGAATTAAACTTGGTTTTACCAGGAGAAATTTATCATCTGATTTTACCCTTGAAACTTGAAATAGATTGTTATTTTGATGGAGGACAGGAATGAATACTGAAATAGGAGGAATTACCATGGATTGAAAACTTCAGAAGTTCATCTTTATGATGACAAGTCATTCAACAGATATATTGGAACCCATATTTTATTATCAGATTAATGAAGAAATAGCAAAAGTTTTGTTAGTCTTGTTCCAGCAACTAAGTAGCCCATTTCTTTTCTTATCTGCTGTATCCTATAATATTTCTGGTCTTAAAGACTGGAGTAATTAATCATGGGAAAACTAATCAGCTTGGCTTATTGAAAGGCCAATTACCTTTCAATAAATGATTTTTTCTCTTTTTAGAGAAAAATATGGTCTAATATAATAAGTCTCTATTTGACACACCTGAAGTAAAGAACCATCATTCTTCCATTGAGTTTTGAAAATGTGGGTCACTGTAGATAATGTACCAAACTTAAATCCTGTAATGACTTAAATGTGGTTATTCCGGGCCTTGAAGTAGAAACAAAACTGAGGATTTAAGGGTTAGCAAATGACCTTTCAACTCAATGTGTGCTTTTTTGTCATCTTTTTTGAGCCTGTTAAATTGTGGAGGGCTAAAAGAACATTCAATAAATTTACTTTTGAGTATACCAGTGCTTCCCTGAGTTATGAAACCAAACCTTACCAAGCCCTCAGCATGAAGAGAACCAGGGCCATGGAGACAGCACAAAAGCAAGAAGGACTCTGAGAAACAGAAAAGGGGAACAAAGAGGGTGAAAGTGTTTGGAGATTTGGGAAGGTGGTTTAACATGCTTGCGGTTTTCTTTCTTTTTTTATTTTTTTTTTCTTTTCATTGTTTTGTTGGGTTTTTTAAAAATTTTTGTTGTTATTGTTGTTATTTGTAAAGCACAATATTTTGCTGTGAAAGCAATGGTAGTCTCCCAGCAAGCCCTTTCCCTTGTTTGCATCCTTTGGAAGTCACTAGCTGCTCCCGCACACTGTTGCGTGGAGGACCGACCCTTTCTTGTGTTCATTACAACAACATGAGAGCAGATGTCTCAGGCTGTAAGCCTCAAGTTGGGTTCTGCAGGCCCCAGGAACAGTGAGATGTGATACACATCTGTGTTCCGGGCTCGGCCTTCTCCAGGGATGTGTGTCAGCTGTGTGCTCCACGTGTGAGCTCAAGTCCACATTCCCCCAAAAGCTCTGCTCGGAGCTCAGGGTTGTTCCCGACTGTGGGCATTGCATGTGCCCCCCTCAGTGCATTAGAAATGCCGTGGGAGGAGGAGGACAGCCTTTCACACACAGTTCTGCCATGGTGGTTGCACAGGCAGGTAGGCCATCCCTCCTTGTCTTCCCCTGCCAGGCAGCCCTCAGGGCCGTGATGTCTTGGCTCATCCCACCATGGTTTGTTTGCCCCGGTGTCCCCAGGCCGGGCTGTCCTGGGGACCAGGGCATTGTGCCCCACGTCCCCCACCGTGGGCAACTGGTAGGAGGCAGTAGGGGAGGCTGCTGTCAGTTGTCACACGCTCCATCACAAGCAGGCTCCTCTGGATGTCTCTGGCATGGAAGCAAGTGCATGCAGGAGCCCTTCAGCAGCGAGGGAAGGAAAGCCAGAGCACACTGCTGCTTTCTGTCATGGAGAGTTTAAAAGCAACTTGCCAACTGACAAGCAGCAGCTGCAAGGAAATTTCCCCATCACCACCATCACCCCCTTTATTTTTTTCTTTTTTTTAATGACAGCAACATTTTAATCAACTTGGGCTGAGCATGAAAGTCTGAGTGGGAGGTGGGAGGAATATCTGGGGAGGGGAGGAGGAGCAGAAGAATGACTGGCTGCTGGCGTATGTCTGAGCTGAGGGACGCTCTCTGCCTAGGAGGACAGTTAACCTACACAAAATGTCCTGGCTTCTTGCCTGGATCAGCCACATCATGCTGCTCCAGCCTTTTGTGCCAGATCCCCGAGATGGTGACTGTCACTCTGACAGAGGGAGAGAGAAGGAGAAAAGATAGACAAAATGAGAGCAGAAAAAAAGCAAAACAAACCCACAAACACGCCAAATCTAACACCACAACCCAGTAATAAGCTTGCTATTGAGGCCTGGTACAGCAGCTGTATTTTCCAGAAATGAGCAGCAGTGGATAAATAGCAAGCCAGCTCTATGCTCCTGCAGAATAAATCAAGGCTGGATGGAAGGTCTTGGAGGGTAAAGTCAGCAAAGCTCCACAGAAATGGCTACGAACATACAGCATTTATTAGGGAACCTGAACTCATAGTCTAGCTGGGAGCAAACCACAACTCAGGCTGGCATCTTTTCTTTACATCCAGGTGGAAGAAACATACTGATTTCTAGAAGAGAAAAAGTAATTGTCAGAAAAGCTCTGTTGTTTATATACACGTATTTTCTTATACAAGGGATACTATGATAGCCTATTGACCAAAACTGCCCCTGGTCTTGGGTCAGATTCCCTGATTTCCTTAAGCCAGGACTTCTGTCACTTCCTGCCTTACAAACTTCTTAAAATCTTTTGTTGAAGGCTGTTATCTCCCACAGATAAGAAGCCTTTCTTACTCTGGAAAGCCAAGTGGTTACTCTCCACCTCAACACTTTACACGTGGGAGTTGACAGACCCATATCATTACCCAGTCCACAAAAATCTTTTATTATTAGCAATACAAATGCCATTCCCAGGTTACACCACAGCTCCCACAGGGTGCTCCAGCAATGGTGAATTAGCTGGACATTGTCAGTGCAGAGCAAAAATGTTCTCCTTTGTCCTCAGATGTCTTCTCAGCCTTCTGGCTTGAGTTTGGAGCTGGCAGCTCCCTTGGCAAAGCCCAGAGGAGGGACTGCCTGTGCCCACTGAATGCTGGCGTGGGAGCAAGGGGCAGAGCAGCTTTTTGAAGCATGGGGGAGAGTTACAGCTGATCCAAAAGTGAGTGTTCAGAAATGAAGAGACTGCTGGAAAGTGCATCTTAATAGCTAAAAGCTGTGTGTGACTTCACTTTGAGAGCTGGTCTCATAGCTTGCACTCAAGTTGTGCTTTCAAGCTGCTCTCCAGAAGCACTTATCTACTTTAAAAATATTTTTGATGGAGTCCAAGATTCTCCAGTAGCTTGAGTTCTAAGGGAAAACAGCAAATACAATAAGATTCATGTCAGATAACACATTATTCCAGGATATTTGAAAATGAAGGAAGATACCTTAGGTCATTCAAATAAAAAAATGTGAGGTGAGGAGGCTTGAGCATAATTTCACTTATTTTACTTAGACTTGTCATAGAAAAAAAAGAAAAGCATCTAGGGACACTTAATGTGATTTTTAAAATCTGCATAAGCCACAAATCAAGAAATTTCTTGGAAATGAGTAGACAAACAGTTGGTTTAAAGTACGCATGAGGTGCATATGGACCCACAGCTGCTCTTATTCCAACTGCCACCCAAAGTACAGGTCTTTCCATGATCCAGCCTGTCACACAAGGACCGTGCCAAATGCCTTGCAAAAACCCTCTCAGCACCTCCCTCTCCTGTGCTGGCAGCTTCTGAAGGGCAGAAAGAGAGAGAGTGGACAGGGGGTTACAGCAAACACCTTCCAGTTGGTAGGAAGCTTTCATCTGCCCCAAATGGACGATAAGGCTGCTTAAATAAGCTGTGTATTTGTCTCACATCTCCTCAGAGAATTATAGAAGTGACACTGCTGTACCTCAGTGGAAAGGCAGCAGTAGTTGGAAAAGTAAACAGAAAAGCTTAGTGGATGAATTTATAGAAGGTTCAGACCTTACTGCTTTCTTACTATAGATCCACTGATATCTTGCTGCAGGTAGGTGATGCAGATATATCTGTGGTTGTTTAGGGGCCAGCTTAACTCCACACATCATATGGGATGTAAAAGTTGGAGGGAAAAGAAGTAATTTCTATGCTTTTTGCCACTTGCTTAGGGTTTATGTGTAAAGAAACATGAAAGATGTTGTTTTCAGGGCCCTATTTTCTTCCCACCTCTCTACTTTTGGCAGTATTATCTCTGTCAGTTTTGTTCAGCTGCCTCTGGTGGAAAACTTCTTGCAGGCATCAACATTAAAGGTCCTTCTGGACTTACCTGGATGTTTTAGATCTTGAACAAAGGCTCCTTTCTCTCATATCTGTTAATAAAAAAGTACAAGCCCCTGGAGCTTGTATAGATATTAGGATAAGTGAAAAATGCTAACAGAAGGGGAGGGAGATGCTTGTTGGTGCATCTTTCGCTGTGAGAATGTTACAGGCATCTCACCCAGCAGTTCCCTGTGCCCACCTACACTGAAAAAGTCTTCAACAGGCTGGGGTTCCTTGGATTGTAGTGCTCAGATGTGCTCTGACAGTGGCCTCTACCTCTGAAACCAAAGGTAGAAGGGAGAGTTCTGCAGGAAGGTGGTAGCAGTTGGGACTGGCAGTTATGCACCCACTCAAACTCCATCAAAACTCAATCCATGAGTCAGACATCAAGACCAAAACAGTGACCATCTGGTACCTGGAGAGCAGCTGCTTATCCTGAAGTGGACACAAGTCCTTCTTGTGTTAAATACCCACCTTAGAGTGATGTAACTCACTCCCCACAGGTTGCCCCCACACTGGGCATTTTGCCAGCCTAACCAGCTGAGTCTGACTTAAAGCTTCACTTTAATGTGGATAAAGTTCTAAACAGTAGGATAAATGCCATCTTTGGTTTCTGAACAGCTAAAGCCACAATCAATTGTTAAATGATGAGTGTTTTGTCACACTGGCCTTCTAGCAAGTCCTGTGGTCAAAAGAGACTCCAGAAATTAGTTTTTCACTGTCACCCTGACAGAGAAAAAGAGTGTATCACATCATTTAATGGATAACATTGGACATCCAGAAAGAGATACTGATGCAAAATGAGCTTTGGTTGAAACCTGATAATTGGGTTCAGCACTTACTGAGTTAATTAATGTTAGACACTGGAACAATCTGCATTTTGAGCAGTATGAATTTAAGTGTGTCATAAGTGTGAATATCCCGTAAGAGGTGATGCACCTCATTCAGCTGATGAGTGATATAAAATCAGAATTGCCCTCAGAAGTATATGTAGTCATCCACAGAGCAGCTTTTAGACAAACATTGCTTGAGAATGTATTTCATTAGGACACGAGATGTGTCTGAAGGAGGATACACGGCACTTGTAAAGCAGAGCAGAGCATAACACTGCCCTCTTTTGTGTGAGACAACACATGGTCACTTGGCATCCTCAGCAAAATTCCTGGGAAATGCAGCTTTTATGCAGCTAGTAATATCAGTCTTACATAGAGATCCTTTCTGCACTGGGGAAGAAGGAATGAGGGTATCTACCTAAATAAAGGAAGAATTATAAGTTCAGTTTTACCTGTGCAAATTATTTGAGAATCAGGTTACACAGGTAGACTTGCTGGCATTGGGAGGGCAAGATTATCTTTTTCCTGTAGCTCTAAAGAATTAAAGTGCCTTGCTCAAGAAGGACCCCAAAAAACATGAATGTGTGTCTGCTGAACACATGTGCTGGGGCTCAAGCTTATGTCAAGCAGAGCTCTCTGTCTGAGGGTGGATTTGGACCATGTTCAGGGGCTTTAGAAAAGGCAGGAGCTTCTATTATGAAATAGAGGTTTCTACTGCTTGTTAGAGAAGTGATGTTTCATGTGTGATTTCACAGTCATATTAAAGGCCTGTTTCTTGGCAGTCATTCCAAAATGAGCTGAAGTCCGAGTCTGCTTCTGAGCCCTGAACACCACCAGTGACCAGATCAGTAAGATCCTGTCAGCTCTCACTGGTTGTGAGGAGAGAGGAGGGATGTTTTCATCATCCCTAGTTCAGTCTTCAGCAAGAATCAACAAAATAATCATCAAGATCTTTGGCTGCTCCCTTCCAGGTCCATGCTGTGGATGCACCAGCAATGTTTTTAACAGGGTCACGTATTTCCTTTGGATTCTCAATCTGCAGAAATAGGCAGGAGAAATGTTTGCAAGGCAAATGCTTTCCAATGGGCCTGCCCCTGAACTCACCAGTCACAAGCCATTTGTATGGAAATGACACTAAAATTGCTATCCTAGAGCTGCATCCAGCCTCAGTTTCTGCCAGCAGAAGATACAGGGTACCAGATGGCAGAAATCCTACCCGAGCACCAAGTGGTTTAAACTGCTCTTTTTGCTAGGAATTTAAATAGTCCATATGCTGAAAGTATAACGCTCGGCTGCACCCTGGCTGCCTAGTGGAGGCCTCTGCTGCCTGAGCTAAAGGAGATGAGCAATTAGCCTGTGGCAGCTTGGAGCTTGTATCCCCCGTTTGTCCCAACATCAGGCTGTGATGCAGTCACACACACATCAAAATGTCTGATCGTGCATCTGGAGGAAGGTGGTGGTGTCCGCATACAGAGTCTGATTGTCAAACTGGGGCTGGTGTGTCAATGACTCGAGAGGAAAGCAAAGACTGAGAGCGGTCTGGATATCTGGTCTCCTCTTTTTCTCAGCTTCTGGGATCGCCTGGTGAACCCCAAGCTGTAGTACTCGAGGGGCATAGTTTGTCATGAGTTTCAGAGGAGCACAAACAGTGCTCTCTGGGGAATTTGCAGCCTCAGATTTCCAGGGCCTGGTGAGGCACTAAAGCTGCTTTGCAGCATGATTCACAGTGCCTGGAGCAAAAGGTCCTCAGCTCTGGCCACAGGTTGTGCTCGCCATTGTGCAGCTAGGACAGCTCTGCTCTTTGATCTTTTGGGTGGTTTCATTTAGTTGCTGGAAAGGGCTTCCTTCTCCCTGGGCAGATCCTCTATTTTATAAATCATCTTTCGAAAATCTGCCATCAGTCTGGCTGGCTGAGGCTGTACCTGTTCCAGGGCACTAATGTCCTTTTCTTGTGTGTTGAAAAGATGACCAAGCACAGTGTTTCAAATGAAGAAATGCCCCACCTCAAGCAGAAATGTTATCCCTTCTCCTGATTTGTAGTCTCTTCTCTGATTCCTCCAGTTTCCCCTTGCCTATTATGCTGGAGTTGAACTCCAGATGGATGGCTTGGAGAGCTTTGCTAAAGTAATCCCTGGAGAAAATTCCTTTCCTGGTCAGATCACTCTGAATTACTCCTCTGCTTAAAATGTACTCTTGCTGTCCTGGCTCACTGCCTCTGGATTTATTATGTAACATTTTTCTAATTTAAATTGTTTTCTATTTACTGGCTCAGGTGCCTGAAAGATCTGCTTTGTCCCAAATCCAGTTGCATTGGTCATTATTCACCTTTTCTCTCTCCAGTTCTGCCACTATCAACAGACATTGGTATCTGACATCTGACATCCTTATCTAAATCATTTATGTACATACATTTAAAGGATAGGGAGGTCAAATGTTTTGAAATCTTGCAATGTCACTAAAAATAAAGCTGTCATTTATTTTCTTGCTTGTCCTTTTTATGTGGAAAATTGTATTTTGGTATTCATAAGGAGACTTTTGTTAGCAGATGTAAGAGTGCCTTGAAATGGATATTTTAATTATGCATGTAATTTCTTATGATTGTGACTATTAGTATTTAGCATGCTTGTTATCCTTGATATTTTTTTTTATTTCTAGAGGGTCTCCAGATGAACAAAGCAGCACATATTTTTATCAATTATTCTCTTTGTATCTGTGAGTTACTGACCCTTTTAAAAACACTTTTTGCTAATGTATATATATATATAATA